>CM061532.1:230081149-230307070 GCA_030545055.2 Neoaliturus tenellus
AGTAGAACACTGGAAAAAGAATTAAGAAGACTAAACTTTATTAAATTTGGCATATTATTAAATGCTATGTTTACTAATGTAGAAGGAGAAATGTCACCAAGAGGATTTATGACAAAAAACCAGACCATAATGGCAAGTTCAGATATTAATTCAATAGTTGAAGATTGTTTGGAAGAAATTTTAACAAAACTTCAAGAACATGAAGGAAGAGGATCTGGTTGGAGTTTGGTTAGTATTGAGGGTATGGATATCAGAGTTCATAAACACGGCTACGGATTAAGGGGTAGCAGTTATATTCCGCTCCCAAAGAAAATTTCAGACACCAAATCGTGCATAAATGTTCAAAATGAAGATATGGAATGTTTTAGATATGCAATGACGGCAAAATTTGTACCACCTCACCATGCGGATAGACCCAGTCAAGAATATGAAACACACAGATATAAATATAATTTCCAAGGATTGACTTACCCAGTGGCTTTAAAGGACATCCCAAAATTCGAAAAACAAAACCCTGGAACATCTGTTAATGTTTTCGGTCTGGACAGTTCAAATAAAGTGTTTCCATTGCGTGTGGTAAAGAATGAACTACCGGATCATAGGGACTTGCTATTACTTACAAGAGGTGATGTTTCACATTATGTATGGATCAAAAAGTTTGAAACTCTTGTTAATAACCAACTGTGTAAAACTAGACATAAGAAGATAATTTGCAAACGATGTTTCAATTTTCAACAAGAAAGAAGAAATGGAAAAGAATGGTTACAAGAGCATAAAAAACTATGTAACAACAACTATGAAGCAAAAATAATGTTACCATCACCAGATAAGGCCGAGCTAAAATTTGAGAAGATATCTCATCAGTACCGTATTCCCATTGTTGTTTATGCGGATTTTGAATCTACACTTGTTCCTATTGAAAATAATGATGATGAAGCCAAGAAAAGTGTTAAGTACCAAATGCATGATCCAAACAGTTTTTGTTTATTAATTAAATCTACACTGTCAGAAGATCATTTAAATAAATATGATCTAACTTCAAAACCTGTCATATATCGCGGTGAAAATGCTTCTAAAATTTTCCTTGACCACTTATATTCGATAGCAGAAAATGTACAAAAATTGTATAGTGATATTGTACCAATGATACCGATGGATGAAGAAGAAGAGATTCAGTATGAAAATTCAACCCATTGTTATTTATGTAAAAACGAATATACTTTGGAAAATCACAAGGTACGTGATCATGACCATCTAACAGGTTATTATAGAGGTGCCGCGTGTAACAGATGTAATATTAACTATCAAATTCGCAACTTTATACCTGTAATTTTGCATAATCTTAGTGGTTATGATGCACATTTTATCATACCGGAATTGGGACGAGATGATGGAAAAATCGATGTGATAGCGGAAACTACTGAAAAGTTTATTAGTTTTAGTAAAACAATTGGAAATATGAAGTTACGTTTTCTAGACTCTTACCGTTTTATGCCATCTAGCTTGAGTAAACTTACTGAAAACTTAAAGAAAGAAAATTTAATAGAAACAATGAAGATTGTAAGTAAAGATAAATTGGATTTAGTTCTCCGCAAAGGTGTTTTCCCCTATGATTACATCGATTGTTTGGAAAAATTTGAAGAAACATCACTTCCGCCAAGAGAAGCCTTCAAGAGTAAGTTGTATGAAGAGGACATCAGTGAAGAGGACTATCAACACGCTTGTAAAGTATGGAATGAACTAGGAATGACAACATTGGGAGAATATTCCGACTTTTATGTTAAATTAGATGTGACTTTACTTTGCGATATAATGGAAGAATTTAGAGATACCTGTTTTGAAGCATATGGATTGGACCCACTTCATTCTTATACATCACCTGGACTAGCATGGCAAGCTATGCTGAAAGAAACAAAGTGTAGGCTTGAACTTATTACAGATATTGATATGGTTTTGATGATAGAGTCAGGTGTTCGTGGAGGATTGACACAAAGTGTAACTAGACATGTAAAAGCTAACAACAAATATCTCCCAAACTTCGATGCGTCACAACCAACAACATTCTTAGGTTATTTTGACGCAAATAACCTATATGGATGGGCTATGTCAAATCCTCTTCCATATGGTAATTTTAAGTGGGCGAACCCAGATTTGATAGGCAATATAATGGACATACCCAAAGATGGAGACATTGGTTACATTTTGGATGTGGACTTTGAATATCCTGAACAACTGCATGACCACCACTACGATTTACCACTATTGGCCAAGACGGAAATATCTCCAACTGGTAGATGGCCCAAGTTAATGATAACATTAACCAACAAGTCAAGATATGTAGCTCATTATTGGACAATACAGCAAGCAATAGAATTGGGATTAAAAATAACAAGAATCAATAGAGCAATACAATTTAATCAATCTTGTTGGTTAAAACCGTGCATAGACAACAACACAAGAAGAAGGACTGCAGCAACATCCGCTTTTCAAAAGGACTTTTTCAAATTAATGAATAATTCAATATTTGGCAAAACGTTGGAAAACAAAAGAAAGCATAAAGATGTAAAATTAGTTAGCAATCCGGCGAAATTGCAAAAATTAGTACAAAAACCAAACTTTGGAACGAGTATAATTATTAACGAGAATCTTGTAGCTGTTACCATGAACAAAATCTCAATAACAATGGATCGTCCTCTATATGTGGGAATGTCTATCTTGGATATTTCTAAAACCCACATGTATGACTTTCATTACAACAAGATGGTGAAGTTTTATGGAAGAGAAAACATCGGGATAGCATATATGGATACAGATGCTTTTATTTATTGGATAAGAACAGAAGACATGTATGAAGATCTACGTACTTTTGTATATACTACTGATTTTGACTTTTCAGATTATCCTAAAGATCATCCCAACTATGACTACGATAGAAATAAAAAGGTGTTGGGCAAGTTTAAAGACGAAACAAATGGTGTACCAATGGAAGAAATTGTCGCTTTAATGTCCAAACTGTACTCATTCCAACTGTACATCAGTGAAAAGGACGAACATCAAGTTGTGAAGAAAGCCAAAGGTATCAAGACGTCATATCTAAAGAAGAAAGTACAGTTTGACCATTATAAGAGATGTTTATTTGAAAATGTGGAAACAACCGCAACATTCAACACCATCAGAAGCTACAACCATATATTGTATAGTGTAAAGCAAACAAAGTGGGCATTAAGTTATAAGGATGATAAACGCCACATTCTTGAAAACAACATCAACACATTACCATTCGGCCACTATTCCCTAATCCCTATTGATCAGTAAACCTTTTCTTCGTCCTTTACCTTCTTCCTTTTTCCTTTCGTAAAGAAGAGGGGACATGACAAGCCCAATGTCATGTTCCCTCTTTTTTACACCAACGTAAAATGGCCTTGACCTATATTCTAACCGTATATAAAAGAGGATAAACCATTCTAGAGATCAGTACCTTTACAAGCGGTGTGGAAGACACAACTGAAGATGGAAGACTTAAAAAAATAAAATTGTAAATGAACTTCATAAGCCAGCAAGAAGAAAATTTCCTAGAAGAAGTACAGTTATAAAAGGAATGAATGATCTTTTCCAAGCCTATCTCATTGAAATGATACCACATGGTAAGTTGAATAAAGGATTCAAATACATTTTAGCGATTATAGACTGTTTTACTAAAGTGGCTGATGCCTTACCGCTAAAGGACAAGACTGGTAAAAGTGTTACAAAAGCTATGGAAACGGCTATACAAAGAAATAAATTCAACATCAAACATCTACAAACTGATGATGGGAAAGAGTATTTTAACAAAGACTTTGCAGCTTTAATGAAGAAGTATAAAATAAATCATTATTCAACAAATTCTGAAGTTAAAGCTTCAATAATAGAAAGATTCAATAGAACATTAAAAGGAGCAATGTATAAAACATTTTCCAAACGAGGATCATATGTTTGGTATGATATCTTACCGCAACTTATAAAAGAATATAACAACAAGTATCATCGAACCATTGGTATGAAGCCTAACCAAGTAAATAGCGGTAATGCTAAGATGGTATTAAAACGTATTAGGAATAATACAACTCCTAAACATGAAAAAATGCAGCCTAAAACATTTAAAGTTGATGATAAAGTTCGTATAAGTAAATACAAAGGAGTATTTAGTAAAAGGTATCTGCCAAACTGGACTAATGAAGTATTTACAATCTATAAAGTGCAACCAACAATACCTGAAACTTACATCTTAAAGGACAACAAGGGTGAATTACTCGAAGGTGGATTCTACGGACATGAGTTGTTACAATCATCAGTCGGCGATGTATATCTTGTTGAAAAGATTTTACAAAGAAAAAAGGATAAGGTTAAAGTACGTTGGTTGGGATTTGATAAAAGTGAAGACTCTTGGATCCCTACAAAAGACTTGGTGTAGCAATTTGTGAAGTCATTACGTGTTTAACCTTTACACAAGATGGAGATTGTGCAACAAAAGGATCGATTTTTTATTAATAATATTGATGAATTAACAGTTGACAACGACAAGTTAAATCATGGAAAACATGGTGAACTACTGCCAAACACAATAAGATGTTTAATAACTGGACCGTCAAATTGTGGAAAGACGAATGTGGTTTTTAACTTAATAACAAATCCTAAAGGAATACGTTTCAACAACATTTACATCTTTTCCAAATCTTTGCAACAACCCAAATACCAATTATTGGATAAGGTACTCGCAAGTGTGCCTGAAGTTAATTTCTACAAGTTTAATGCTAGTGAAACTATAATGGAGCCAAACGAGGCTAAACCATTTTCTATATTTATATTCGATGATGTATCTTGTGAAAATCATGACACTATTAGAAGTTATTTTGCCATGGGGAGACATTACAATATTGATAGCATTTATATTGGTCAAACTTACAGTAAAATTCCAAAACAACTAATAAGAGATAATGCAAATCTACTTATTATCTTCAAGCAGGATGAAACAAATTTAAAGCACATATATAATGATCATGTAAATGCAGACATGTCATTTGATAAATTTAAAGAAATGTGTGGCAAAGCATGGGCTGAAAAATATGGATTTCTAGTTATTATGAAAGAAGAAGCTATAAAAAATGGAAGATATCGTATAGGGTTGGATAAATTTGTATTAATCCATTGAACGATTGATGATACGTTTAGTAATAGATTGGTCTTCGCAGCGTAAACATGGTGAACCAAGAAAAACTATTAAAAGAAATAAAATCACTGAGTGACTCGATTAGACTTAAAAATCGAGCATTAAGAATGGGTTTGAATGAAAGAGAAGAATTTCTGGAGACTACATTTAAGCCTATTACAGAACCTTTAAAACAGATAACAGAAACTATTGGTAAACCTCATTATGAAGGAGATGTTTTGCTACCTGTTTCTAAATTTGAAGTAAAAAGTTTAAAAAAGGAAGAAGATGATGATTCTTACACAAGTGATAGTGAAGTTCCTCAAAAAGTAGAAGAAACAAGACAAGAAGAACCAGAAATAAATATTGAAAAAGAAGAAGAACAAGAACAACATATACCTGAAGCAGAACAACCAATTCCAAATCTAACAAAATTAAGTAGTGATATATTGCAACAAGGACCTCTTGGAAGAAAGTATATCATGAAGATGTTACATGAAATAAAAGATAACCCAAAATTACACAAGTCACATGTATATGGTGCGAGAATTGATGGAAATGAATTAAAAATAGGAGATTCAAAAGTATATTTGACTGAAGATGATGATATTGTTATTGGTGAGCATAAATATAAAGGAACAAAAGGATTATTTGAACTGATTTTCAAAAATATACCTATAAGATATACGCTTCAAGATTTAAATACTTTTAAAGAAATTTTGCAAAATACTAATGCTCATAAGAAGAATTACTCCAAAGATTCAATGATAAATAGAACACGTGCAACTAAATATACGGTTGTAATAAAAAGATTGTTTCCCCTGAAAAAACTACCAACATTACGAACTGCACCAGCTGTGAAGAAACCGCTTAAGAGGAAGTCATTATCACTTATGGACTTATCACTTATTGATGAATATGGTAAAAAGAAAAAAGGAGAAACTTCGATATCTGGTAAAGGTTTAATGAAAAACCTATATAATACAAATGTAATTTACTATAATGATATAAACAAATTGGTTGATAGAATGAGACTATTACATGAAGCCATGGAAGCTGGTCATACAGGTTTAAATAATGAATGGGTGGCTTTAGTTGACGAACTTCGAAATCGTGGAATAGTTGTATAAATCATCACGGATATATAAGAGAGCTGTGAGCATACAGTGGATCAGTTCAATCATGAGCGTCGACAAGTTCGGGCGGTACTCCGGGCTAGGAGTACAAGGAGGAGAAAACAGAAAAAGAAGTGGATTGCCGCAAACACCTGAAGGTGACTATGATATGAGTAACAAACGTTTAAAATTTGTTAAAGACCCAGAAGAAGATACTGATGGAGCGAATTTAAAGACAGTAAAAGAGGCTACTTCAACATCATTGAAATTAGACAAGAATACTTACGATGTTAAATCACATAGAATAATTAATGTTGGTAAACCAACTGACAGTTCTGATGCAATTACTAAAGAGTATTTATCATCTGAACTTTCAAATACTTTAAAATTACAATGGGGTAATAATTTAAAAGATGGACAGACATATGATGCTGGAAATCATAGAATAACCAACGTGGCAAATCCAAAAAATGATAAAGATTCAGTTAATAAAGAATATTTACATTCTATAATACCGGAAAAGACTCAACGCGGATTTTCTTTTTATAAATTTATAATAAATGACATTGGATACCCAAAGGAAGATGGGGATTCTGTAAACCTGAAATACATCAAGGACAACTGTATTTTACAAGATGGTGATGAAATCGATTGTCATGGGAAAGTGTTGTCAAATGTAAAGTTCGCTTCTCAACCAAAAGACGCTGTTACTATGGAACAATTATCTAAAGAATTAAAAAGGGGAACATCGAATTTTGTAAAACATGAAGATGCCGTGCTAAAGCGAGGAGATACATTTATACATGGAAATGAAAAGTTTGATTTAATGCAAGGAAATAATGATGAATGGGATGCAGGACATAAAACAATAACAAATGGAAGATTTGGTATAAAAGATACAGATGTACCTCTAATGGTGCAAACATTAATTGCGAGTGGTGGTACATTAGGTACATACAATGGTCGTAATAGAAGAATAAAAGATATTTATCCTGGTTATGAAGATGATGATTGTGTTACATTGAGACAAACAATAACTTGGGATAAACACTTTGGGACCAAATATGATGCAAAGATGAAGAAAATAATTAATATTTTACCAGGAGAAGATTTAAATGATGCTGCTATTATTGGACAAGTCATAACAACGTCGAAAAGTGATTCGACTGCTTACACGTGTAATGATAAACGTATTATGCAGTTACACGATCCCCAACATCCAAAAGATGCTGTAACTTTAGACTGTTTAATAAGAATAGTGGGCAATTTACTTATCGATACCCACAATCATATAGCTAGTACAACGAGTCATGTGATGATTCAACCCGATGAACGAGAAGCTTGGATTAAAAATAGAATTATAAATCAGTATATAATTAATTTGAATAATTAAGTATTTAAATATAAAAATTGTGCATGTGCTATTCATTTATGTAAAGCAGCTCGTGGAGTAAACACGCTGGTTATATAAGACGACATAATGAAGACCGCAACGCTCAGTCGTCGTCAAGACAGCGGCAAGAAAGGACGTGGTATAACATCAGCTGCGTTATCCCTGCTAAGACGGATTCCTGTTGGTGCTGTTCTAAATCGAGCAATAGACGCTTTACCATACGAATTTCATCTGCCCGGAGGCTATCAATATTGTGGACCCGGAACTAAGTTGGCAAAACGTTTAGCAAGAGGAGATCCTGGAATTAATAAATTAGATCAAGCTTGCAAAGAACACGATATAGCGTATTCCAAGTTTGCAGATTCAACAAATAGATCAATAGCGGATAGAGCGCTAGCGGAAAAAGCTTGGCAAAGGGTTAAATCAAGTGACGCCAGTATTGCGGAAAAAGCAGCAGCTTGGGCAGTGACAACAGCCATGAAGACGAAAGCTAAGTTTGGTGGTGGAAGACGACGCGGGAGAAAAACTAGTAAAAAAGAAGCTGCAAAAAGAGGCGGGAACATCAAAAGAAGACGTCGCACTAACCCTAAAAGGAAAGTCAAGAAAACATCCATATGGTCAATGGTAAAAAACGGATCGGGTCTTTACTTAAGACCGTACCGTGTGTATTAAATGAGAAGAATAAATTGATAATTCCAAATGAAGCATTAACAAACTATCAACTGTCAAAATATGTGAAATGTTTAAGAATACCATTCTTCAGAGGAGTTTTTATGAAAGATACATTACCAAATAGAGTGTGGAAAAATAAAACTGGAATAGTAAACTTAGACTCTAATTATGGACCAGGTACTCATTGGGTATGTTATAAAAAACTTGGAGAAAATGTTTACTACTTTGATAGTTTTGGAAATTTACCGCCACCAAAAGAACTTCAACATTATTTTCGGGACTCCAAGAATATATTCTACAACTACAAAAGAGAGCAACCTAGCAATACAGAAATATGCGGACATTTATGTTTAGAGTTCCTAGCGAAGAGCGTCAGTCAGCTTTAAGATGTCATCGTATACAGTGTCGCTGAGCGGAAATTCGTCAACATTGAAAAGTACACTTTTCCCAGCGTTACGTTTATCTACGGACAAACTATGGGAAGCAGCATTATTGGATTTGACTACATACAATTCAATTCCCAATGTTACAGAAGGAAAAAATAATTTACTACATTATTATGAGAGTAAAGATGAAAAAGGAAATTATTCACAATTGAAAATAATTCCATTATCTACAGGAGCATATGAAATAGACGATATAAACCAAGTATTACAAAAAAAGCTTGGAGAAGAAAATATTTCTATAAAAGGTAATAATAATACATTAAAAGCAGAAATAACTTCAAAGTATTATATAGATTTTAGCTTAGACCACTCAATCGGCAATTTGCTTGGATTTTCAAAGAAGAAAGGAATTTTAGCTCCTGGAAATGATTATACTGGCGATACAACAGTAACAATATTAAAGGTGAACAGTATTGATGTAACGTGTAATATTATACACGGATCATATAGAGATGGAGTAAATCAACACATATTACATACATTTTACCCCACAGTAGCTCCTGGTTTTAAAATAGTTGAGAAGCCACAAAACCTGATATACCTACCGTTAAACACCAGTTTCATTTCAGACATCGTACTGAACATATTGGATCAAGACGGCATTAGTGTTGACTTTAGAGGAGAAACAATAACTATACGGTTACATATCAGAGCAGCAACATAAAGTCAACATGGGATTATCATTTAAACCACAACGGAAGAGTCGGGAGCTCAGTAGCTCCTCAACATTCGACGAGTTAACACCGGACAACATACGCTTCCTACAAAAGATCGGACTAAAACTTGCCAACCATGGATATACTGGATATAGCGCAAGGACCGACATTCGACGAAACCCTATGGGAGAAGGAATATCACACTCACAACCCTTACACTTCATCAAAATTAAATAATAATGATGAAAT
The DNA here is from genome assembly GCA_030545055.2 of Neoaliturus tenellus. Taxonomy (NCBI): domain Eukaryota; kingdom Metazoa; phylum Arthropoda; class Insecta; order Hemiptera; family Cicadellidae; genus Neoaliturus; species Neoaliturus tenellus. Next base: position 230,090,866 of record CM061532.1, read on the forward strand.
AAGGATTCCCATTCAACAACAAGATATCTACACATTACCATGTGAAAGTTATTTATATATCGAAGGAAGAGTAACAACATTGGATGGAAAATCTGGTCCAACTGTTCCTTTTATAAATAACCCTATGGCATATCTGTTTGATGAAATTAGATATGAGATATCTGGAGTAACAGTTGATTCAACAAAAAAAGTTGGTATATCAACAACTTTGAAAGGATTGACTTCAATAACACCCCATGAAAAGAATTCTTTAATCTCGGCTGGATGGGTGACTCCTGATAAAGACACTATTACTCCTAATTCAAAAGGTTACTTTGATTTTAATGTGCCTTTACGATTGCTTTTGGGATTCGCAGAAGATTACAAGAGAATAATAATAAATGTAAAGCAAGAACTGGTACTGCTCAGATCTTCAACGAATAAGGATGTAATACAAGCGCCAAGTGGAACAAAAGATGCCGATTTGGAATGGCAACTTCAATTGGATAAAGTTGTATGGAGAGTACCACATGTCAGATTGGCGGATGAACATCGAGTATTATTATTGAAAAAATTAAAATCTGACCGTGATATCGTATTACCATTTAGAAGTTGGGAATTTCATGAATACCCCATATTGCCTCAAACAGAAAGACAAACATGGACTGTTAAAACCTCTACTTATTTAGAACGAGCAAGGTACATAATAGTCGGTTTTCAGACTAAACGAAAAGATGTTATAACTGCGCACGCTGGTCAATTTGACCATTGCAAGATAAAGAATTGCAAAGTTTTTCTAAACTCTCAGTTCTTTCCATATGACAGTTTAAATGTTTCATTTGACAAGAAACGTTATTCCATTCTATATGACATGTATGCAAGATTTCAATCGTCATATTATGGTAAGACAAATACACCACTACTATCACCAGAACAATTTTATTCAAAAGCTCCAATTGTTGTAATCGATTGTTCAAAACAAAATGAATCTGTGAAATCTTCAAGTGTAGATATAAAAATTGAAATGGAATTTGAAGATAAAATACCAGATGGAACTTCAGCATACTGTTTAATTCTACATGACAAAATAGTTACTTACACACCGCTGACAGGAATTGTGAAGAATGTACTTTAAAAAAAGATTAATACAACATCTGCACGATTTGTAAGGTTTTTACAAAAGATCAACAATATCTAGGTCATCTGCGAGTATAAAAGCGAGAAAGAAGAGCTGGAAATTCATTTCATCTTTGATTGTCGTATGGGTAACATCGTCCGCAAGATGAGTTCTGCTACATCAAGTGCTAATGAAGAAACTACACCTCTTATGGCTGACAATAGTTTGGATATAGAAAGACAAGTTGAACAGGAAATGGAAGAGTTCCTCAAGTTTAAACATAAGAAGACAGACGAAGAGGAAGTTGAAAAAGAAACGAAGAAAAGGAAAATTGAAGATAACATTTCTACCAACATCTTAATGGAGGTATTTCTTAGAATATTTTATCCTATTTCTTCTTGTATGACAAAGACTGTGTCTGCTGGAGTAATGAAATCATTGGATTACTCTCCGACTGTTATTTTGAATCACGGATCTAAAATGGTAACCTTCACTGAATCTTCTTGGGAATCTTTTATGAAACATATACATCTTTTGGAATGCTATTTGAGTAACAATACGTTTGGAAGAAAAACAAAACTAGGTTTGTTCGAATCAAATATTGAAATCGATATTGTTAAACAACGTGGTCAACAACTAGTTCGATTTAGAGATTTAACTAAATATAATATAAAAATACATTTGACAAAAGAAGAGTTTTACGCTTTAACTTGTGCTACTGGTCCTATAACAAGATATTTAAAACAGCTAATATTCTCAAGTACAATTATCAAAGATTATTTAACTGATGCATTGGATAGACAACCATATGTTCCAATCCTATACGGTCCAGTAGATACTTCAATCTTCAATAGGATCCCGCATGAAGTAGAGATGTGGAGACAGTTACACCACAATCAAACCAACTTTAATTTAGATGAAGAAAAAAGCAAGAAAACAAGGAAAACGAATCACGTTTCAACAATCAACAATCAACAACAAATTAAACAGACAACGAATATTTTAAGTAAGAAGAAGAAGAATGTTGGAGTATAAAAGGCTGTCAATCCGCATTGACATACCAGTTGTCTACTGAACGTCATCATGGATAAACGAGTTTCATTCTCTAAGAAGACGGAAATAATGGAAGTAAAGCGAGGTATCATAGAGTTTCAGGCATTCCGTGGTAATGATGGAAATTTTATAATTAAAGAGTTAGTGGTACTAGATATGATAACATCTGTTGTTTATCATTTTTTATTCATGCCTCCTTTGCCGTTCAACAGATTAACAACCAAAGCTAAAGTAACAAACAAATGGTTGATGAAACATTTTCATAATCTAACATGGGATGAAGGTTTTATAACCTACAATATGATGCCACACATTATGAATCATTTCTGCAAAGAGTTCAAAACTATTTTTACAAGAGGATTGGAAAAAGCAAATTGGATACAAGCATATACAAACCATGAAGTGATAAATGTGCAAATGGAGAAAGATTTTTATTGCTACTTTGCTAACATCTGTATTGCATCTAAAAACTTTAAACATCGGCAGTCTCAATGTGCTTTAAAGAACGCATATCGTTTGAATGTCTATCTCCAGCAAAGTGGTGGGGGAAGCGATGGGTATAAAAGCGAGAGCGGCACTATGACAATGCATGAGTATTACTCTAACCTCCGAGGAGTCAACACCTCTGACGCGCAAGCACAAGAAGAAGAAGACGAACAATAGTAAGAAAAAATAATGGCATCGCAAACTTTTCTACAGTCGCTTGTTGATCAATTCAACAAACATTCTAAATCTACAATACTACCGACTAAGAAATGTTCAGAATTGAAAGAAGAAAAACATTACATTATTCACACTATTAAGAAGATGGAAACATCAGTTGGAGACGCCATCAATTGCACATTGAGTGAAGCACCCTACACACCTGGTGATGAACCGAAATTTCAAGTATTTCTTCCCAAACGCTTCGTTCAACTGCTGCAGAATGAAGATTTACGACTGATTCACCCCGGCGCACTCTATTTGGCATCCCACGGTCCTAGTGGAACCAACTCTACTGAACTTACACTTCATGTTATGCCTACTAGCAACTAGTCTGTAGTTTATATATACTGTTGTACATGTGTGTAACTGATTTTAAATAAATAAAAAATAAAAATGAAAAAAAAAATAAGAAAAGGCAACATATCGATAGTGTTTCTGCACTATCGATATGTTGCTTTTTTTAAAAACACGTTTGGATGACCTTGACCTAGTTTCGAGGGTATATAAAGGCCGTAATTTTCTTGAGGATCTCATCAGTCTACGACTACCTTTCGTGCTGTACACATCTCTGTTGGCTCTCCAGTTATTACGAATAACAACATGTCTCTTAAGGTTAAGTGTGCATCATATGATACCACCACCATTACAACTTTTGAAGAACTCGACGATTTTACTAATGAACTGCGAGTGTTACTTGCCGGTGGTTATCGTTTAAATATTGATGTTTACTCTAACAACATGAGGATGTTTCCTAAACAGAAGTTCTGCAACGAAGAAGTATTCGTTTCCACACAACCTTCAACTACAACACCATCTACTCAAAGTAATGTTAAGTTCCAGAAATATTACTAATGTTAAATAATATCAAGTGGTCGCTGTAGCATCTATAAAAGGACCGTGTAACCTAACAGAATCATCATTTGCTCTCCAACTGACGCAGCGAAAACAACTACTAATACCATGTTGTACAGAATGATGATTGAATTTAATGGAAAAATCTACGGAAAAGACTATCAAAGTGTAGAACAAATGACGTCCGATCTTCAAGTATTGACTAAAGAGGGATTCCAACCAAAATTAATTCTAAAATTTCCTGAAGTACATCCACTCTCCACTGAAGATCTCATCGCCATGGCTAAAGAAGAAAAAGAAAAATACAAACAAGATGTAAAGAAAGAAAAAGAAGATGAAAACTCAGTATCTTAAATAAATACATCTTACACTTGTAAGATGATCTTTTTTAAAACTCCATTTGGATGACCTTGAGATTACCCCCACCACTTTTCCTAGTCTATAAAACACGCTATCCTACACAATAAAACTTCATTTCTTGCCAACACTTAGAAGCGCCAACATGGAAGAGAAGAAAAACGAGGACGCACCGCGCTACTGTTGTGAACAGAAATGCGCCGATTTAGGAAAATGGATGGTAGACGGATTAGCCTGTACAAAATGCGAATTCTTCGGATCCTGTTACTGCAGACGCCAAACAAAGCAACTACCACCACCGAAATTGCGAACCTTCAAGATTTATAAATCACGATACTTCCACACTTGCTGTCCCTAGAGGTGTATCAAGTTTCATCCGGAAAAACTTGTCATTTGTCGAGAGTGCAATGCATATTATAAAGACGACTTTTGTACATGCATCATAAGTGCGTGCAAGTATAGATCAGATTGGTCTTCTGAACCTGTTGAAGCTTCAAATGTATAGCTGTAGTCACTGACTGCAGCCCTTTTTTAAAACTCCATTTGATTGACCTTGAGATTACCCCCACCACTTATTTTACAACATATATTCCACAGACCTTTCGACACATTTCTCATTCCGATTCCATTACTTGGACAGACAACAACATGGATGATAAATTTATTTCTTTTCAACATTTAGTTACCAAAAAGCACGAGATGGAAACCCTATTTCAAAACCTGCTCATACTTATGGATAATTATCCTGTAAGATGGATCAACATCGGAGTGCAAGTTATAAATCCTCCAACAATACCTTCATCGTCATCATCTTCTTCTGTCACCTTCACATCTTCATCCTTGCACAGTGCAGGGGAAGAAGAACAAACAACGGATGGTCTTAAAATTATTGATTTGGACAACAAGGAACAAGAAATGCAAACTTTGGTTAAAAATAAACCTAACATTTAATTTACAAACATTATTAGTTTTCCTAACTTAATACACCTCCTACTACCTACCCGAACGGCGTTTCGCAGCGAAATGCGCTAGCCAACGGTTCGCATGGGGATATATCACCCTTCCCCCACCACGCCACCACCCCTCCACTTCCCCCACCACGCCACCACCCCTCCACTTCCCCCACCACGCCACCACCCCTCCACTTCCCCCTCCACCGCCCTTGCCCGCATATAAGCGGGCCGCTGACTGACGCTCGCCATTTGTTTCCCGGCTCCCGTACGATGAACAACGATCCGCTACCACATATGAAATCTACTTTTATAATTAGAACAAGACATGATTTAAAAGATTTAATGGAAACTTTAGAAGATATTATAGACAAATTTCACTGCATCACTATGAATTTGGAACTTGTTTACGGTTGTCCAACATGCGATAGAGTTGAGAGTGGAGATGAAGATGGTTTGCTAGGACTCACTCCTGCATCCTCCAAACCTACACCAACAGCTGACGATGACGTTTGATCGGACACACAACTGTTTTTCTTAACCCCCCCACCACTTTCCAGTAAATATGCCCTGTCCTCATCTTCGTTTCTCATTTCATCGCCAACTTTCCGACCGTCAACACCGCTCCCGTTTCACCAACAGAAATTAAAACAAGCACACAAACATGATGGATGATGTTTCACTTAAAACACGATTGGAAGAGGACAGACTCAAACTAGAGATCAACAGGCTACAATTAGAAACGGAAAATCAACAAGGAATGGTTCGCCTGCTGCAACTGTTCAAATTTGTACTCTGCATGTTGTGCGTCTACCTTCTCTTCGCCACCACCTTCGGCGTCTACCACTCCCTCACCGTTGGACGATATTTCAACACCTCTCTGCACAACAACACGACTTTGATTTAATTTTAAAAATAAACGAAAACCTCCCCATTCCCACCGAGCCCCTGCGGCTCCCACTTTTTTAAAACCCCCTCCAAATGACCTTGACCCACTTCCCAAACCCATCCATCACTGTCACCCCCACCCCACACTTCCAACCCCACACCTGCCACTTCCAACCGCTGACCTTGAACTGGGCCAGGAGTGGCCAAAAGCCACTACTAATAAATGTTAAATGTTTAGTAAAACTTATAATTTGCATTGTTAATTGATAACCTAAGTGTAAGAGGTAATTAAGCACTTTTAAATTGACTAAGTGTTTTTAATAAACATTTCAATATTGCAATAAACATATGTAGAACATGCCTCGTATGTATATATAACTTACATCTTTAGTCTCAAGGATGACAGGTTAACACACGACCTTAAGCTTCTCGCGTCATACATTCATCTTACAGTCGGCATGACCAACGATCCACATTTATCTTTATTTCAAGCGCGTCTTTGTTTATGTTGCTTCACTCTTGACATTCCATATTTTTTTCTAGATTTACTATTCTTAAAAATCTATTTTTTTACATAAACCTTAAGACATGTAAATTTTTGACACATCAACCAATTCAGCCAACTATACATGTATTTTATAAATTATATATATTTTTAATTTATACCAAGTGCATTTATTTCAGTTTTCTCTTGACTGACCCCAACTTAAAAGAAATTAATTCATTTTGGTTACAGTGGGGAATCGAAATAAATTAATTGATACCACGAACCCGATTAAAATACAAAACTAAAAATCATATAATATATTAATGGGGATAAAAATTAACCCTTTCTGTTTGTTGGTCATTTTATTTGCCCTAACGAGTTTCAAATCAAACTTAAATTGATAAAAAAACTCACAACTCTTTTTTTCTTTTGTTTGAATAAGTGAAAACAAATTAAGCGGGGGAAAAGCTTGCAGGTTCGATCCTGAAAAAGTTAGTAGCTTTTTTAAGGCTCGCATCTGAACCAAATTATTAATATTCCCTAATCATAGCATATGAATCAACTGGCCATCGTCAGTAACAAAGTTACAAATACATACAATCATCTTACACTCATGTAGGCCTATTATTCGTACTTGTTTTAAAATCGCCAAGGAAGCCAACTCTCCAAAATTTGTTTTAAAGTGCGTACTGTATCTATACAGTTTGGCGCATTGTTTATTGTATTATACGATGTTTCAATACAATAATGTCAATACAATGTTTCCTCGAGTCCGGTTTTGGCGTCCACTTTAACTGTTGTGAATCATACTCTCAAAGCATTGCGAAATGTGCATTGTTGTAAATAGCCAATACAAATGTCACTATATCATACTGAATGGTGAAATTATTGCTCCGTAAAAATTAATTCATTGTAATTGATTTTTATATTAAAATACACAAAAAGTTCATACTAAATTGAGCCTAGTATAAATGAGTTACAGTTAAGTAACTTTACTCCGCACACGCGGGATCGATTTAAGTGTAAAGTTTGGACCAACAAACCTGAACAAGTTGAGCTATTTTTTGCCTTTCATTTGCATTTCTGAAATAAGAAAAGATACGTCTCCGATATACAACGTTTGATGCGTTAACACAGTAAAAAAAATTTGGCATTCATTGAGAGATCATATAGAAAATTAAAAACAACTTATTGACTATAACTAAATGTTACCTTCTGTCATTCCTCATAGCTTTTTCTCAGATTTTAGTTATAAAATTTAGTTATAGTTAATTTCGACTTTCCAGTAGTAGGATATGAGCTCAAAATATTGACTAGCAAAAATATTTAGTAAGACCCTTAAATAATAAAAGTATAGTTTTGAATATTTTAAAATATTTTCATTTTAGTTTTAAGGATTATTTTAGTTTAAGTAATTTCAGAGAGATTTAATCTAATAATTATTTAGTAGTGAGTGCATTGCAAAGACTGGCATGGTGGGTCTTAACCAACCTTTTTCAATGACTCCAAGGAAAATTCTTTTATTGCCAAACAATATGCACGTTTCTGTATACTGTAGAAAACAATATACAGGGTGCACAGCAACCATATTATCAAGTTTTTCAGGTTTAAAAGTTAAACCAATCAGTAAATTCAAACTATGCGTGAATCTCATATCTCCGTTATGAAACAGATAGACAGACTCCTTCCTAATCCTTAAAATTAGCACTACCTCATCATAAATGTGACTCTTACCTTCAAAAAAATTTTAAAAAAAAGTTTTTTGTTACATTCTTGTTTTTGGCTTTTTGTTCGTCAATTTTCATGGACGAACAAACGGAACGAACAATCGGATTCTGAAATCTAGAATGCGAAATCTGAAATATAGTCGGATGCTAAAATTGGAATTAATTTGGTAACAATTTAATTAGAAACGAAACATTTGTAGTAAAACTCATTTGCAAATTAGCTATTTCTTGCAGTTTCCCAACGAGAGCTTTAGTTTAAAATGAAGTGTCCGATTACCAGGAGAGCCTCATGGCACTTATCGACAATTGAAGGGACCCTTGGACCCTCAGTCCAACAACCCATTTCACAAATCGGCGAGACAGTGAACCCGGATAGCTTTCTCATTCAAGTACATGGAAATTACCACTATGAGGTTTATGCCAGTTCAACATTCAAGTAATATGTTTTTCTTTTCTTATTAAACAGTTAAGACATGTTAAAATTTCTCAGTATATGTATGGTAAAAAGGCATTTGATTTGGAACTTCCTGTTTATACGTGAGTATTTTTAATGTGATACTGTATTTAATAATCTAATCATTATCTTAATCAGTGTTGTATCCAATCAAGCTATCAGTTAATATCCACAAAATGTTGTATCAAAGATATAAAATTGTTAAGACTAATCATGTTATCAAACGCCTTGAATATATATTTGCATTCACTACATCGCTTTGAAGTGAAGTTTAGGACGAAGTCAATCCTAACGTAATTTTGAACGTAAACAAAAGCTCTTAGGGAACGCTTTGAGAATTCTCTTGTAAGATAAACTAACATTTTAAGCTTTTAAGCAAGGTACAAGATTGAACATCATTCTGAGGAATACTACTTGAATTTTTTAATATGGAAAATCAGGAAATTTTTATTTTAAAAGTATTGAAACAGTTTTAGTTGCTATAAAAATTTTCTAAAGCGAGTTTTGTTTAACCACAATTAGTGTTGTTTGTGTGGTAATATTATCATAGTCAACTTAGAAATAATTACACCCTTTTTCCCAGTCTACGTATAAAAAAATGCAATATTTCCCTTATTTTTTATTTCTTTATGTTACAAATCTTTATAATTTTGATATTTTTAGGAACATGTGTTTAATATTTTTCAACTTTTTTTGTATCTAGTATAGTTTTATAAAATGTCAAGTCTTTTGAGACATTTAGCTTTAAAGACTTGATATAGGCTACATTTTTAAAATCTGTAATAGTTAAAAATGTCAAAATTCATGCCTTTGGCTCTCAACATACATAAAGAATTCTTATGAAAGATCTTCATAAAAAACTGTGTCAAGTAGCCACAATTTAGTATCTTAAATAGAAAAGTGACTTAAAAATATATTATAAAATATAAAAATATATAAGAATATAAAAAATCTAAAAAATACAAGCAGTACTATTTAGTATCTTAGATAGAAATGTTTCATAGGATGGTTAAAAATTACATTCGTACAGGCATAGACGGAAAACTAACGGAGTCTGTCTATCTGTTTTCATATCCTAAAAAGAGAAAATACCCCCGTCGCAGCAGACCTGCGTACTTAGCGAATTTCCAATGGCAATCTTTACATAAGTGTACATAACACATTTAAACACACACTATGAGTCTTTACATAAGTGTGTGATATCAAATTTCATGATGATCAGACAATTTTTTCAATACCGATCTTACTGGTTAACGAACTCATCCAAGAGAATCTAACTTTACATGTCTTTACCAAATTTCATGATGATCAGACGATTTTTGCACTAGTTATCGTGTTCACAAACACTCAAAATTGAAAATTCTATTCCCATATAAGCCCATGTTAAATTTTTTGGTAAATCGTTATTTGTGCAGGTTTAAATGTGTTTCCGATAAATAAACACTACGTATCCAGAAAGTACAAATAAAAAGCCACAACTTAATATATAAAATGATGTAATCGCAGAGGTGTCCCTACAACGATATAAACGGCAGCTCCCATGAAAACGACGGTAATAGCTTATTTCTAAAGGAAATTCGCTAAAATATTTTACCTACGTCGTTTTACGTATATTTGAATACAAAATTTCAACTTCAATTAAAAGGATGTAATGATGTCAGGTTTAAGTAAAACAACTTGACATACAATTTATAAATTTTTTATGTTTCAAATTAATTGTCATAAGGGACAGTTTTCTTGGGTGTTGGCAATGCGATGACCAAAAGCCGTTCACTGGCTGTATGATACTACTACAGACATCCAATATAGCTTGTCTTGCCAACGCTCGATATTGGAATAGTTTGCCAGTTTAGCACAGACCACAACATGGGTGGATATTCCCAACACTCCAGACATAGTCAAGTGGACTGTTTACCCGAAAAACCTATGGTAGAGAGAATAAATAAATAGTTTTAATCCACCAATAATCCACATTTTTCCAAATAACTTTTATCGTAAGTTTGTTTGACAGTTTTTAAATACTTTTGTAAACACTGCCCCAGTCCCTTGTTTGGATGCAAAAACAAATCAACCTCTGAAGGAAAACCATAGTTGGCAGCGATCAAGTGTTATCAAGTATGATGAAGTAAGTAGCAATGAACTTAATTTTCGTTATGGTTTTAACTCTAGTTCAGTTTGGAAAGACTGTAAAATGTATTTTGAAATTGAGCTTCTTATTTAATATATCGTATTTTAAGGAGAAGTGTTTTTATATGTACATAGTTGAATTTATATTATTGTACAATTTGCTTCTATTTGCAGATTCTAATGTTAATTTCATATTTGCAGACCTGATATGTTGTGCGATTTGGTTGTTTTCGAGGAGTCTTAAAGCACAGTAATTATTTTAGTGTTTACTTTTCTATAGTTAATTTTTACCATTCACTTTTTTCATGTAATATATTTTCTTTAAAATACTCAATTTTTGGTATCTCGTTCGCTAATTTAGAGTAGATTTTTCAAAAACTGGTTGAATGCATGAATTTCATGAATGCATGAATCGCTTCTTTGTAAGCAGAAAAGAAGATTACTGCTCAGCTGAACATGGAGTGCAAAAGTAACCTTTTCAAAGAAGATTAATTATATTCTTTGATTGCAGAATTCAATAACGCGCTGACGTGAATGAACCCTCAAGCTTATTAGTTACACGCCGCTTTTCTGTCATAATAGGCATACATAGGCCTAATTCATTACCTTTGTTTTTACCATATTTCGTTTTTAAAATTATTTTTTAACACTATCATAATAAAACGTTTTGATGTCAATACAGTATTCGGACACATAATGTTATATTATTCTAAAAGGATTTTTTTCTAATTTCGCAGTCTATGATGCTTATAGCGATCAAAAAAGGAAAAGGAAATTGCCAGTTACTGAGATTTTTATATTAATAAACTAGGCCTACGCATTCGTTTAACGTTTGAAATTAACTTCCAATAATGGCACCAATTCAAATTTTATTTTGAACTGTTTCGTTAGGCCCGCTGGTTCCTAATAAAATATATACTAAGTTTATAAAAATGTTTTAAATATATGATGAATTTCTCTTTCTTGAAAATACTTTTTTCAAATCCATAATTAATTTCTTAATCAGCATACATTAAAAGTCTTGGGTAAATACCGCATTCTAGCTAAAACCATTTACTATGAATACGCTCCTGTATTCATAATAAATGCTAAAAATAATCTTTTTCCCGAAAACCATCTCCCTATCATAAAACTGCTTATCGCTCTGAATGTGAAATTATTGTTGTTTTCAATAGGTGAGACTCTCGCCTTGAGTACGCAGGTTTGCTGCGGGTTCCTTGGTGATCCCATAATGAACCCTCTGTTCATGATCCACCCCCTTATCACACGAGGGTTGATTTCACCCCACCCCCTCCTCCCCCCGTGACTTCATGATAATAACTACACCTTGATTGGAGTCTGTGTGAGGTTCATTAACTCAATAGTGGATGTAAACCACCCCGGAGCTTCAATTTTAATATTCACCATGCATGTTTCAAAAGGAGGCCTATATTAGACTTAAACCTGCCTAACACAAAATTGACCCCTAATATTAAAATTGTAGCATTTGCAGAGAGGATGGTAGGATAGTAAATATAATCATAGGCACCTATATATGTACAATTTTTATCATTTCAAATAGGGAGTAACAACAAGAAATTAAATAACACCATAAGTGCAATATATGGATGAATAGTTAATTATTTCTATTGAAAACGGTTAATTTTTCCATTGAAGAGTGTTACAGTTTTCAAATTAATATTTGCGGATTATTAGTGGTGAAAGCCAAAGGACAGTGTAAGAGTTTTTTTTTTTCTAGAATTTATCAATACAGTATTTAAAAGGTATAACGATTTGGTAAAAACTGGTAAACTTAAATAATCCAAAATTGGGAGGGTAAGAATTTTAATTAATAAATAAAAGTAAGTAAAAAAGTGTTTCTGGTGTTACAATCTCAGCTTAAAACCGCCAAAGAAAATACAAAAGGAATTAAAAAAGACCCAATTGCACAGTCAAAAAATAATTCACTTAGTGAACGCATGACTTTTCAACATTTTCTTATATAGAATGTAGGTTTAACAATTTTTGGGAGCTTAATCGATACTATATGGAGATATTTTGATAAGTGTCAACAAAGATAGACTGTGTAAACCCTATCAATTATGAGTGTCATATAACGTAAACAACTTTAGCCATAAATTATATGTCACTCTTATCGACATTCACCACATAGCTTGATTTTGTAGTGTATCATTATAAATCACATCAAATATCCCTATTAAATGTTCAAATAAAATATTTTAAAATTAATTATTTATTAGACTATTATAAATACGTATTAAAAAACTACCAAAATTTAACTGACTTATCACACTGTACAAGTAACTGTAAACTGTACGTATATATTTATTCAATTCATAAACAGAAATTGAGCTTTTAAATTTAAAATGTATGAAAAAATTTTTATTTGAACAAACAGTTTTATATTTATAAATAATTTATTTAAAAATTAAAGGTTTTTGACACAGTGCAATTAAAATCAGTTTTAGGGTTAAACTACATTAGGGTTTGCCATTTTTCCCTTGTTATGTGTTACAAATCCATCAAATTTACTACTGGTTGAGTTTTTCGTTTTTTTTTTTTTTTTTTGTTTTTTTTACATTTTATTGCTCATCAATTTGTTCGACTGCTTTGTTTTCATTGGAACATGTGAATTCGTTTTATTATAAAACGATAGCCAAATGACGCAAGTGAGTATTGGCCTACCCACGGTAATTACAACTAGCCTTGAAACAACCTATTACTTTTATAGCCTGGTGTTGCTATGGTAAAATTTGGCGACAAGCTTATTTTAACAAGAAAACCTGCTGCAATCACCACTGTTTGTTTAGCTTATGCTTAAATCAAGAATTAACAACTAATCGTTACATCATCTTTAAATTTGACCAAAAAGACCATTAATTCAATTGTTTTTTATATGTATAATCCAGAGTGTACACTGTCCTAATACCTCCTACAATTATAAGAGATTCACTTTTAATTATTCAAGTAGATGTTAACGCAATTAAAACTATTTGTTTAATAGGGACATGGGTGGTGGGCGCTAGTCATGTTCTTTATCTGATTGCCACTTTGGTGGTACTAAAAGTCTACACTAAAGTCTACACTAAAAACGTTATCTACACTAAAATGTTCTTTTAAAGATACGATAATTTTAAACTTATGTTTTTGCAATGTACTATACTCTTCGTGGTCCGGATCCGGAGGCGAGTGGTTGAGGCAAATGAGCTCACTAAAATGTTACCATTTGTTAATGATAGGGCACATCACCCTAGGACACTAGCTTTAGCGAAGTAGGGGATCATTCTACTGATAAGCCTAGCCAGTGGTAGCAACTTTACAAATCAGCTTATGTAAGTATTTACCAATTTTTTGTATTTGAATGAAAATTACACCTTCAAAACTGAAGGCGAGTTCAAAGAAAAGTTAAAAACGGAAGACATGCTTGGAAGTCTTTGTAAACATCCCATACATGTTCTTTGTATCGTGTTGCTAGAAAATCAACGATGATACGTAAAATCAAAGCTATCTTTCATTATTATAGAAAACTCCAGGGGTAACTGGCTCGATGACACAGTGATGTACATTAAATTACTGATGCAACCGTTTAAGCTAGAGACTTGAAATTTCGCTTGAACATACCTTGCAATGTTTATATTTAAGTAAAATAATCAACACTAACAATTTTAAATTGTGTAAATATATATTTAAAAGTTTATTATCAAATCAAAAGCTTATTATTTATTAGTGGGAACTGAATGTAAAGGTAGGCCTACTAATATAACAGCGTTTCTTTATTCTTTGAACGATTCTCTTTTCTTTTAAATGCAATCATACCTGTTATATTTATAGGAGTATAAATGTGATAGAAGATAAATAAAGCCAATGATTTAATGTCAAAATTTTTAGTTAGTAATGATTGTCAACAGGTTTAATTATTGTGAACTACTCGATAGCAACGCCAGTATAGCGATGCCGCCCCTGTGGTAGGGGCCTAACTAGCATAGTGAGGTGATCATTTGCCAGTATCTGTGTGTTTTTTTTTTTTTTTGTATTTATAAAAATTCAATCTTTTATACATATTGCATATTTTATACATATCTACAACATTTAAAAATTGTTTCAATTTTATTTACCTAAAACAACGTCTTTGTTCACATTAATAATGCCTGAAACAGTCAAAGAAATGTTGCGTTCTCGTTTCCTTTTCATTTTTATTGTATAGTTATACTGATTTGCCACACTAAAGTCATTTGTATTGCTCCTGAATCTTTCCCTGGCCATTGTATCACTTAGCAAAAAAAATATTGGTGTTTGATTATTTTTTTATATTTAGCAACCTAATAATCAAATTTAGCCTTGCACTTAGGCACCCTTTTCATTACAACCTGTTTTATGACTGTTTGGGATTTATTTTCTTATTTTGAGCTGTAGTAGTCAAACGGTTAGTGCTATGTGCTATAAAAGCTTTCGGGAATTGAATTTTAAATTAAACAAAACTTGTAAATAATAAATTTGCCTAGTTTAAACATAACTTATTGTTATCTGCATTTTAAATGTAAACGATTTTGCCTAACAAACTTTGGGGAATTAGCGACTTTGGCCCAAATCGTAATTTTTTTTTGTTTATTACAGACGTATTTTTGTGAGATGATATTTTCTGTCTTTGTGTTCTAGCGAACGAACGGATGGTCTTTTGAGGTTTCTTGGATTTTCGTTAGACATTACTCAATGTAAACTTTTTAGTAAAAAAAAGGGTTTAGTGACTAAATCAGTTAACAGTCCCCCAGAGCTTGGATTTATTTATCAATTCTACCTTCCCCAAAACGATAATTAATTTAATCCTGTTTTAATTTTGACTTTCTCCACAACTGTTATTTAATTTAGCTGTAAGAATTTTACAAGTTTTATTAGGAGTAATTATTCACGTTAATGATTTTGACAAATATTTTATTTTTGTTGTTCGTAATTGATGAATTTTATATAAGGATAAATTTATTTCAACACATTATTAAGATAAACACTTTATTTTTGCAACTTGAACAAATTTAAATAAAGTAATTTTTATTGAAATATTCATCATATTACAGTCTTTACAATTCTATTAATTTTTGTATAAAATTTATACCAACTAAGATTATATACACAGTGTAACACATTTATACAGAACATAAACTAACATACTTACTCTTTTTGATCGTGCATTTTGTTACTGATTTGAGGGAATTACTGTATGATAAAGTTTGAATTATTTTGTGATTATTTACCAACCTTTAAAGTGTGTAAGGCCTGGAGGTGAAACAGCAGACGGGCTGGAAAAGCACCATGCTTCCACCACAAGCTCTTCTCGAGGGGAGGATGAGGGCTGCGAAGCAGAGAACGTCCTTGCATCCTCTGTAGTGGTCCTAGAGGGTGTCGCTGTTTCCAACTGTAGAGAAGATACTGGAGAAGGATCTCATTTCAGAAGGATGTTGAGGTGAGCGGAGAGTCAGCTGTGAGTCGCCTCGTTGGACACCTAGTGGTGTTCGGTCCACCCACGAGGGGTTGAACAAATACTTCCTCTAAGGTGTAGGGGCCTTAAGTCTCGATAACCGTACCAAAAAACCCCACCCCCCTTAGGGTATCGGTCAGTGCACTTAGGCCCAACTATCCTATTAACATGTCGCGGTAACAGGGGTACGATTATAGAGGGATTGGGAGACAAGGTGGCCAGAAATGTTGGGGCTAAAGAAAAAAGTTTAAAAATCAGATAATGTATAATCTGAATACATACATATCCTATAGGAATATGTAAGGAAGTTTATAATTGCAATGAGGGTTGAAAACTTAACAAATAGAAGCTTGAAGTACGAGTAAATAAAACCTATCGAGGAAAAAGGAGTGAGAAGTGATGGCTTAAAAACTTCAATTTGTCTTTGATTTGGATGGGGACTGGAATAGTTCATTTAACAGAGCTCCTTCTTTAAGAGCCATAACATTCAACGACTTTTAAAGAAGTCCTGAAAAATGAACTTTAAAGATAGGTAAAGATATTTCACGGGACTAGGATAGGTCATCTAACAGAACCCCACTCACAGAGCCATAGACATTTAATGACTCTTAGAGCCATAACATTTAATGACTGGGGAAAAGTCCTGAAAGATGACCTTTTGGACCACCTTGGTGTGGGGGCAATGTTATGTGAAAATAAAACGGGTTGAGAGATTGTTGGGGGCTAATGTATGATAAACTGCAAGTGCGCCATCTGCCATCTTCCAGAAGATCATCTGCAACATAAGAGAGAACCACACACATAAGGATATATGATTCTGAAGCAATCGCTATATGAGTTGTACATAATTATTTTCATTCAATTGGATTACCGTGGTTGGCATTCCTTATGGTATAAATATATTTGACAATGTTTTCTTTTAATTTCAGTCACTTTTTGTTCACTGTGTAAGATAAAAAGTCTGAGTTTAATACCATAAAGTCTAATAAACAGCCAGTTATGACTTACGCACACTTAATATAAAAACAGTAAAAGAAGAAGAAGAAGTGGAAGTACTTTGTACTATTATATAACGAAATGAATATACAAATGGCGGGTTCAATAATTTAAATACAGTACTGATAACAAATTCCACTAATTAGAATAGTAAGCTATAGGCAGACTTCATTCATATAAATTTACAATAGCGCTTTCTTATTCCAAAAATGCTGTTTAAACAGAATACGTTTAAGGATCTTAAATGAATTCAAGTTGGTTAATTAAAAACTTCCAATGGCAATATAACTTTACCACTTTTAAACCAAAAATATTTGCGTATAGGCTAGCCTACTAAAAAAGTACAGACTTTTGCTAGAACCAAACAAAAAACACATTGTTTAAAACAGTAGTTAATGCTAGTAAAATAAGTTAAAGTTTATTTACCTGGGACATTACTCCAACATCCAGTGACGATTTCCTTCATTGTACGAACTATTGCTAACACTAAGTATGTGTTACACTGTCTGTATATAATCTAGGTTACATGGGCGATATATTAAGAATGTTTTTGTTTATTAAATAATATAATTATAACAGAGTATTTTATTTTGATATTAGACCTAGATCAAATGAAAACATGTTTATTTAACGCTGAATCAAGAATTATCATAAAAATAATTTGAAAACTATTAACGAGATCATTAATTAACTGAAACACAAGAATGTCCTAAAATAAAACTATCGTTAGTAGTATTAACTAAAGTCGTTAATTTTTAGATGAGAACCTCGAATTTCCTATAAAATTAAGCTATTGGATTATATATTTTAATTCAAAAGCATGTGAGTGGGGTGTAAGCCTTGTTACCCTCTTTTACACCTGGCACTAGTAAAGGTACGAGTAAATTAACTCAAAACAAGGTAAGGGAACATACTATTCTCGTACCTTTCAGGTGTTAAGGCCTCGAATATAATTTATATGCTCTCTTATTAACTGACAAATAAACGGTTTCGCAATAGAACACAACAACAAAATAATGACAAAACAAACAACAGTATACTACCGGTAGTACTACTTTGTAAAATCTAATATTATTACTCACGAACAGAAGATACGTCTCGTTGAACATTCTTTAAGCTTGACAATAAAATTGTTGGTTTCAAAAAAAATTCCTGTTACTAGGCAATTTAATTGACAATGAAATTTTAAACTACACAAGAAGGTGGCATAATTTACCGTAATTTCTTTCGTCAAAATCGACCTCAGTATCCATGGGAACACTGGAGTTAACACCATCACGTTTGCTTTGTAAACCAACCTGTAAATCCATGACCATTACTTATCTTTTATGAATTTAATTTGACTCAAAATAAACCACACCTTTTAAATGCAGCACAACTGAAGCACATGCTTATAGCCTCGCCCAGTTATTTCAAAGACATAGATATATCTTAGTTCTACAATACCCCTGTTGCAGCACACCTGCATCCTAGTAGCAGGACTACGAGTAGGGATCAAGAACATAAGTAAACACAGTAGAAGAAACGGTTCACTGTATCCTGTATTGGACGGTGATCTCGCGTGGGATGCACACATAGATAAGCTCTCAACTGTATTGTCAAATAACATCTTTGTACTTAGAAACTTGGCTTCTCTTAACAATATCAATCTGTCTCGGATTGTTTATTTTAGTTTAATAGAAAGTAATATTAGTTACTCAATCATACTTTGGGGATTATCCAGTAAACATAATCTGAACAGGATATTTGTAATCCAAAAACGAGCCATCCGCAGTATATTAAGATTGAGACCAACTCATGTCTTCCACATTTTAAGAACTTGCAAATTCTGACTGTTCCTTCCTTATTTATGTACGAAGCAATAAAATATGTAGTAGATAATAAGTTGTTTCCAACTCATACTCATTCATACAACACAAGAAATCGTCTCATAAATCATGCTGTACAACATAGACTAAAACTGTATGAGGAAAAACCTGAATTTGTAGGTCTAAAACTATTTACAAAACTGCCAGATAATTTGAAAGAAATAGTATGTAAACCAGCCAAGTTTAAAATTCATTTAAAAGAGTGTCTTATAGAAGAGTGTTTTTATGAAATTCCTGATTATCTCCTCTAATTATACCACATCCCATTACCAACCCAGCTCAAACCTTTTTTTCCTTACAACGCAATCTCCATTGACAACTCCGCAAGGAGAGCAAGTAGAAGATAGGAATTGACTGATCTCATGCCCTATGAAGAGGGTCTACGAGACCACACCGGAGGTAACAGGTAACAGGTATCACTTTCCTATAAACAACGACGCTACCAGGGCGCATTTTAAGGCGATGTGAATGAAGGATCAGTGTAGAATGGGTGTGATGCCTTGAGTAAAACCAAATATTAATTAAACAACTAAAACTTTGCAAATCAAACGGATGTGGTAAACCTTACAGATTTTCACTTTATGTGGTAGGAAGTGTTGAGATTCAGCTTATCAATGTAATTATAGACAAGGCACACACAATGGGGAACGGCCCAACTGAAGTCAAAATGGAATCTTAAGCAGAATCATTTTTTATATGTGTGCGTCAAAATTAACGATTTCATTTGTAAAAAAACCATTTCACAAATCCGACCTTTAATGGATAACCAGTGTGTGCAACCAAAAGTAGCTTATCAATCAAACCACAGATATTATAAAATACAACAACGTCCTTCATTTTTTTAAAGCAAATTGTTCAGAATAAGAGTACGGTATCTTTAAGCATGGAGAAGTCCTGAGAACGAAATTACTCTATTCTCCTCCACATTTTCCTGCATAGTTAACTTTAACAGAGTATTTTAAATGATTTTATAATATAAAGTTTCTAAACCATACCATTTTTTACCCAATAAAATTTTCTTGATGGGGTTTGTGGTTAAATATTTTACTCTGAGACCTTTCATTTTATAAATCTTACACCATGGTAAAAAAATTAATTAACAACAGTAGCAGCTTGGATATAGTTAGAAACGCGTATAGAGTGTATAAAATCAACGATATGATTCGCATGTAATGAAATGTCACTATTCCTAAATAGCCTTACACCCCATCAATGTATACAGAACCAAATAAGTGGGGACATCCTTATGGTGAATTGAGAACGCCGCCCCCGTATGGTTTTCGGGGTCATAACTAAAATTTTTAACATGGGATGTCCTACTTATTTGGTTCTGTATACATTGACCCCGTAGAACATATATTTTTAAGAACTGGTCTTTCTAAACATTTGTATCATTCCACAATAATATGTAAACCAATGAAAAGTCAATGATGTGTGTAAATTGTGTTATGTTATATCCCAGCTATAAAAGGCACTGTTTTGGTAAATTTACATTAATATAATTCAGGTTGAAATAATAAAACGTCTTCTAACACTACTCGATATATTTACACTTAAACTGTAATAAAACAAAAGACGGTAAATATATAAAGTCTCGGTTTGGGGCCTGATGATGACCAATGGGACTGGTCGAAATTGATCGCTATAATAACATATTTCGGAGACCATCTTGTAGTTACAGTGTAAAAATATAATGTAGTGTTGAAAGACGTTTTATTATTTCTACCTGGGTAACAGCACTAACACGTATAAAGGTATGTTCCATTACAACAATTTTTTTTTTCGGGCACATGTTGGGCACAAACCTTCGAACTTGACGGATGAAAACACCGTGGTATAAGTAGCGGCACAAGTGGCATCGACAAAATTGTGCCAGCCGACGGTGCGACAAAACTTTGTACCCGAGTCTCGCTCACATGTAGGCCTACGTGACCAGTGTAAATGGAAACGGAGGGACACATTTGCCTGCAATTTTAAATCCATGGTCTAAATAAGTCATTAGTTCAGGGGCGGACTGGGTACTCCATTAGGGCGTAAACCTTGACTAGCCTGAAGGCGCACACCGCAGAGTCCCAGAAAAAAATATGGAAATAGCATCCTATATACGATTTGATACTATTCTGATAGTAAGTATCCAAAGACAATAAAAATGATTGTATTAGGTTCTTATTTTGCATTATATTTGAATATTTTCACTCTTTTCCCTTGCGATATATTTATATTTGCAAAAAACATAGATTAATGTGCTTGGAATCGGAAAATTTCTACATAGATCGAAAGATAACATTAGGCCTTCTATCTATTTTATTTTAATCATCAAAATTCTTTATGTGTGAATGCATAAAAGGTAGGCTATTTAGGGCCAGGGCCAATTAGCACTATCTAAGCTTTACCATAACTTAAAGAAAATATTTGGCCTAACTTAAAAGTTTTAAATTTTATCTTCAAAACACAGCTTAATGTTCAGGTTATTTGCAACAGTAGAATAGGCCTACCTAACATACTTCTACAAATGAAAAGGAAATTATAGCCTAGATAGAACTGTGAAGATATTTTTGGCTGGATAAGTGTACCAAAATATAGGCCTAACAATTTGATGCAATTGGTAACATATAGAGCCTATTTATATAATTCATAAATAAGCCTTAGCCACAAATAAAAGTACTGTTTAACTTACTAAAGTGTAATGATCTACAAAAACGCAAAATATAATTTTGATTGATTTAAGGCCTAAGTAATGAAATCTCATAAGATATGTTAGGAAAGTAATCTTGGCTTGATTACTTAATCTATTTTTACAAACGGAATGAAATTATAGCCAAGATAGAACTACGTTGTTACTTTGGGCTGGCTATCTGTACCTAAATATAAACAATTTGACCCAATTAATGGTATAGCAAGTCTATTTAAATAACTAATTAATAGTCTAGGGGTCAGCTTAGCCATGTATAAAAATACTGTGATAAAGGTTAAAATATACCTCAACGTTTCAATCCAACTAGTTTAACGGGTTGAGGTATTGTAACCTTTATTATTATAGTCTGAAATCAATCAAGGAATCAAGTAATTATGAATTGAAAATAAAAATCCTGTTTATTCTTATTATTTTATTTTAAGTTTTCAAGCATTTTTCTTTATTTATTCTCACCACAATAACTTTTACTATGTAAAGGCAAAGTCTACAAATGACCACATATAAAATCTAATGTAAATTTTGTAAAAGTAGTGAATCAACAATACTATTTATGTTACTGTATCCTGTGTGATGAGTTATCAAAATAAATTGAAGAGTTTATTGACAAAAATCAGTTAATAAAATAACATAGGCCTATTAATTGACAGTATACACTCTTTACTATAGTTTAATGTTTGCTTGACTATATAGTTTATCATAGACGACACCGATGTAGTGCAGTTTTATTCGGGTTCATGATAAAATGACGTGGGAACACAAGTCTGTAGAGGAAAAAGCATAACTGCTTCCAAAGTCTGCTGAATAGCTATTTTTGTTGTGTTCCGGATATGAAACGTCAAAACTAAAACGGAAGTCAAGTTACATTATAATATTTACCATTACACAGCTGATTGAAAAAGAGACTAAAGCAGTCTTGCCACGGATACGATATTTATTGCAACGACACCAAATTACTCTATTTTTCATTTGCATTATTAGTTAATAACAAACCATTAGGTAATGACCAAATTAACAATTATCATTCAAGGTAAATATAAAAACGTAAATTCTACCATATTTTGCTTTGAAATTCCTTATTTTAGTGATAGTTGAGACAAAAATCTCCAACGCAAACGAGAGCGATTGTTGTTTTCTGCAGCGTTGGCTACACTTGCAGGTAACACAGAGTAAAATGTTGGTTTTTAACACTAACTAAATATAACTCTAACAATCGCCAACGCAAATGATAACAATAATTATTGTCGTTTCCTGCATGGTTGACAACACTTGCAGGTAGCAAAGAGTAAAATGTTGATTTTTTAATAATTTTTTGACCGCTACATACTCGGTGGCGACAACCACAGTTGTCACAAAAATTGGCAACATTGCTCTTATGGGATGTAGTGTAGTTCAACAGTCACCTGTCTACAGTCATCTTGACCACTCTATAACGTCCCCATAAGGCGTTCACAGGCATCCACCGCAAAGAGGTTTGTTTACGTTTTTGACTATCACTTGACAAATCCCAAGATTACTGTAGTGCCACACATGTAGAGCAATGGTGTCAGTTTCTGCGACATCCGCGGATGTTGCTGTAGAGTTTTTGTTAGTTAAAAAATTTTTGTTAAAAAATCGACATTTCACTCTTTGCTATCTGCAGTGTTGCCAACGGAGTCGGAAATTGTTTGTCAAACTATTACTAAAATAAGGAATTTCAAAGTAACCTAGGATAAAATTTGTCATTGTATATTTGCCTCGAGTGATCATTTTTAATTTTACAACTACCTAATGGTTTATTATTAACAAATACCGTAATTAAAATGTAAAATAAATTAATATTGTGTCTTTACGATAAATATCGTGATCGTAGCCATAGCAACACTGCTTCATCCGCTTATTCAGTCAGCTTGTGCAAAGGTAAATTTATATCTTGACGTCCGTTTTAGTTTTAACCACTGAGCTCTATGTAATGTAAGACTGCATATATGTGATGTGCTCCAGGAAAAGGGACCTTATGATACATGAGACACATTTTGATTTTTTCACATTTTCTTGTAGAGTTTTTTATGCTGAATCCAATGGTATTTTTGAAAAAATTCTATCTTGATATTTGACAAAGTTATGGAAGTTTGAAATATAAATTTTAAAAGCGTTAGTTTTCGGTAAATCGCGTTTAAAGTTAAACAAAGTTTAAGTTAATGAAACATGCATGATTTATTACTATTTTGCTACCTATTTGGTATCAAAATGTTGCAAATTTTCTTGGCAACAAAAGAAATAGGAGAACACATATTATTGAAACACTTTCTTTCATTTTATGGCAAATGAATGACTAAGGGTAATGAAAAAAATTCAAATATTTTGAAAAAAAAGTTAAATAGTTTTCAAATTTACATTTTTTACATAACAATATTCAGTATTATTAAATTTAAAAAAGTTGTTATGGTGATATTGGTATTCTTATTTTTTAAAAAGTGTACATAAGGTAAAAAACCTTACTTCTTTTTCTTCTTCGAAGTTCCAGGTTCTTGGGCTGCTTTAGTGAAGTAGGAAAAAAAAATTCTCCTAAAAACATAGTGAAATCATAGATTAAGCATACGTTTGCTTAATCTATGGTGAAATATGATATTATTACTCAAAAGTCATAATTATTCCCTCCAAGAAAATACAACAGTGTATGAAATGTAAAAGGGACCTTAACTTACATCCATGCTATTCAAATGGAGTAAGTTAAGGTCCCTTTTGTTAACTGTGCAAGGGTCCAGGAAAACCGATATTTAATTGTTTTACAACTAAATAACTAAATTAAAAATAGGTTTTCTATGGAGAAACATATTTACTACTAATTTCAATAAAAGCCTGAAAATCGATATTTTTGACCTTATTTCACAAAATGAGCTGTATTGAAAATTTTGGTCGTGTATCATAAGGTCCCTTTTCCTGGAGCACATCACATATATAGACCGATGATTGTTGTAAATATGGTCTATTTTTACTTAGGTTTATCTATAGGTTACAGCGTAGATAGGAATTACCTACCAGTATTTTTATGTAATAGGCCTACTTTACATAGGCTAGAGGTGTGCCTAAGTATCTGTAATCGCTACTTTGTAATGTAATGAGCAACTCCAGTTATTACATAGAGCTCAGTGGTTTTAACGCTTCATATCCGGAACACAAAAAACAGCTATTCCGCAGACCTTAGGGAGCAGTTGTGCTTTCCTCTACCAACCTTGGACAAATCCCACAAAATAAAAAGTGTCTGTAGTTTAACCATGTTTGTCACGTCACGTGTTAGGCAAAAACGTAAACAAACCTCTAACTTCAAAAATAATAATAATAATAATATTGAACCTCATGGTTTCATGGTAAAACACTAAAGCCAACCTTTAAAAAAAATGAATAAAAGAACGCGCTCGGCCATAACATAACATAAACATCTTGGACTTTGGACTTGTTGATGGTATCCAAATCCATCTGTCAAAAGCGTCAACTGGTTAAGTTAACCTCCGGGGCCTATATAGCTTCATTTTACAAACTACAATGTCGACTGTGAACTCTCAACCTTCATTTATTAATCTTGCAAGTGATATTATAAATATTTTTGACAGAACTTTAAATTTTGTAAGTACTGTACTCTAGCCTACCTATTTCAACTTGTTTGCCCTAACTTATCCCTAACTTACCCTAAGTTACAGTCTGAGATACCTACCTTCAAAATTAAAACTAGGGCTATGTTTAAGAAAAATTGTTGTACAGTAAGTTACACTCCTGACTATTCCAGGTCTTCGGAACGAGGCTACCTTTGATAGCAAAAACCTCTTGCAGGTTATACTTTTATTTTGGGGTTAGGATGTTAAGTACCTTAACCTCACCGCCCCTCACATCCCCTTATCCTCAAGTGAAATGCATTTAAAATCTTGGCATAATTTGTTATTAATTTTACCTTAAAGCAGATTTATATACCTCGCAATCCAATAGCGGCAAAACTTCGTTATCCGTCTCCACCGTTATTATCGATGTGGAAATTTCGATAAGTTATTGCAATAATATTGTTACTATATCGATGATACAATTAAACGATACGATTACGATTTTATCACCTGATTTAGTTTCTCGTCCTATGAAATAAACCTTTTGACAACAAAACAAATAGGCCTACCGTATATATTCAAACAAGTAACTGAAAATAACAACAACATAAAAGTAAAAATTGTAGCTAATAAGTTATAGGCCTAACCTGTAACAAAGAACAACACAAAATAAACTAACCAAGTTTGTTGTGTAGCTGTATCTAAATTCAAATTGTGAGAAGAAGCAGACTTCGTTAGATCTAAAATGGTGTCAGACAAATGCTGCCAAATACAAATCAGAAAGGTTTTTTTTCTATTGTATTGAGGGAATATGTATTTTAAATGTTTCCAAATAGGCCTACCATTGATTTTGTTGTTATAAACATCGCTGTCAATTAAAGTGACGTAGGTTTACGACACTGTTAGGTTAGATTATTATTATAATACATATCTTTTCTCAGTATCGTTGTTGATTCGATTGTTTTCATCGCTCAATTTCAATCGCAATATCAAAATTTCCACATCGATAATAACGGTGGAGACGTCTAACGAAGTTTCGCCTCCAATAGCTTGGGGTGCCTAGTGGGAATTCACATAGCCTATAGGCTACAGGAGTGTGTTTTGTGATTGGCGTGTGAGTAAATTCTGATACATACAACCAATCATAATACCATTAAAATCCAGTTGTTTCTATTCAAAGTTACGGTAACTTAAAATATTTTGTTGGACAGTCACTGGTTTGAGAGCGCTAATAAATTTGGGGACGCCCGATACATGTACCTAGCCTAGAAAAAAAAAATATATATATATATATATATATATATATATAAAGAATTAATGCAAGTAGTTTCAACATTGCTACTCTATAGGCTTATACACCCGACTGCGACAAAAAGGTCTGGGGCACACAGGAAGTCCCAAAGCGTAGACAAAATTATCCTTTGTCATTCCATTGTAGGCCTAAAGCCGCGTTAACACTGGAGTTGCAGACACATGTTGGCAACAAAAAGTTGCCGATTTTTGTTACCTAGATGAAAACAGCTCTAATTTTGTCTGCAACATTTCAAGTCGAGGCTAAATCATCTACTTGAGGAGACTAACCCAAGTATACTTATACTGACAGAGCATGGCCTCTGCAATAAAGAACTTGAAGCCACCAAGATACCTGGGTATGTCTTAATAGCAGACTTCAGTCGAGAAATGCACAAACTCGGGGGTGTGGCACTCTACTCAAAGGAAGAATATGTAAATTCCATCCAACAAATCGACATCTCCACTGTTAGTCAAGAATCTGTGTGCGAAGCTGCAATGGTGAAACTCAAAACCAAAAAGCAAGATCTCCAAATTCTAGGAATATACCGACCCCCAGGTGAGAATGTGAAGCCATCTATTGAAATAATGTCAGAGATACTTGAAATCCACGAAGCCTATAAAATAACGACCTTGATTGTAGGGGACATAAATATTGACAGACTAGACAGAAACCATAAAAATGAACTACTAGAGCAAGAACTAGATACTCATGCCATCACAAGATATCCTTTACCAGCCACTAGAATAACTCACAACACAGCCACCTCAATCGACTGTGTATGCCACAACGTACCAGAACAGGATATAGAAGCTTATGTAATACAAACAGGCCTGTCCGACCACACAGCACAATTTTGTAAATTAAATTTAATGCATGAAACCAGGAAACCTCAAACAACTACAAGGAGAACAATAATTAACCAAAACCTACAAAACCTGAAATACTTCCTCTCAGAACAAAACTGGAAAACAGTACATGAAGCCTTTGACACCGACATCGCATTCGATAGTTTCAATCACCTGCTCAAGTTGGCCTTAGACACAACTTGCCCACTGAGGAAAGTAAAAAATAAAAACAAAAAGAAACAAAAAAGGTTTTACGATGAAGAATCTCGTACACTGAAGAGTGTATACCTAACAGCCCTTTACAAGTTTGAGATGACTGGGAAAATTTATGATAAAATAGACATGGTGGACAAAAAAAGAAGCTATGACTTACACTTAAGGAACCTTAGGCAGTTATCAACTCACAACTTCATTGAACAATCTGATAACAAACCAAAAGCACTCTGGCAAGTAATCAACACTGGCAGAAGAGCAAAACAGGAAAAAGCTCCAGAAATGAAAATGAAAATAGATGGAAAAATCGTTTGCGACCCAGTTTTGATAGCTGAACACTTGAACATTTTTTTCTCCAAAATTGCAGATACAACTCTGATGCTGAACACAGATACTAAAGACAAAATAGAACACACTAACTCCCCAGAAATATTATGCCCAGAAACTCTAGTTCTAACTCCAACAAATGCTAAGGAAGTTGAAAATATCATAAACAGTTTAAAGCCAAAATCTTCTGCTGGTATTGATGAATTCTCATCCAAAATGGTAAAACACTGCATGGACGAACTCATTGCTCCTTTAGTCAGCATAATAAATAAATCACTTGAAAAGGGTAAATTCTCCTCAACACTGAAAACTAGCAAAGTATACCCTAAACACAAAAAAGGTTCAACTACAGAGCTCCAAAATTACAGACCAATAACTCTAGTCTCCACCTTTTCCAAAATCATAGAAAAAATCGTTCTTGCCAGACTTATGAAACACCTAACACAACATGGCTTGCTAACTGGAAAACAACATGGCTTCCTAAAACTAAATCTACTACCACGGCCCTAACAGACTTGATTGAATTTGTTATTGAACAAATTGATAATGAACAGTTTGTTTCTGCTATATTCTTGGACTATAGCAAAGCGTTTGACTGCCTCAGACATAAACTGCTGTGTAGCAAGCTGGAGAGCCTGGGAGTGACTGGCTTGGCTAATAAATGGTTTAAAAGTTATCTTGAAGGCCGCACACAAGTTGTTGAGCTACAACACTCAATACAAAACCAGACACACACTTATCGCTCCAAAGCTCAACCACTGACAAGAGGAGTACCTCAGGGATCTGTCTTGGGCCCAATACTCTTCATTTTACTAACAAACGATTTCCCAAATGAAATGCTGACCCAAAACACAACCACAGTAATGTATGCAGACGACACTACCCTTTTAATCAGCAAAAATACTACAGATGAACATTCACTAAGCATAAAAATGGCCATGAATATTGCAATAGAATATTGTGGGAAAAATGATCTGGCCATTAATCCATCCAAGACAACCCAGATGCACTTTTCAACAAAGAAAGACATAGTAAAAAATGCAGCAGATCTCACAGAAGCAACTCAGACCAAATTCCTCGGCATTACGCTTGATTGCAAGTTGACCTGGAACGAACACATAATTGTGTTGTGCAAAAAAATCAGCACAAGTATTTATGTTGTTCGAAGAGTGAAGTGGATTGCAGGACTAGCAGCAGCTAAAACTGCCTATTTCTCACTAGTAGAATCCCATATCCGCTATGGTCTACTAGTGTGGGGAGGAACATCATCACAAAACATGAACAGGATCCTCCTCCTGCAGAAGAAAGCTGTCAGAATCCTCGCCAACCTTGCACCACGCCAAACCTGCAGACAGGCATTTCAGGACCTCGAAATGATGACAGTTGTATCTCTGTACATTCAAGAAAGTATCCTGCATGTGGACAAAATACAACCACCAAGGAACAGAGACTTCCATTCATACAACACCCGTCACGGTTCAAGGTTCAACTTGCCAGTTCACCGTACGACTCTTGCAGAGAAAAAACCATCATACAGCGGCTGCAAGCTACGAAACCACCTACCTGCATCCATGAGAGACCTTACTGGGAACAACCTCAAGACGGAGTTGAAGATATGGCTGACGGCAAGACCTTTCTACACCCTAGATGAATTTCTTGAGAGGAGAGAAGACCTACTGTAAACCAACCATCAACCAATTTTAAAACAAACCATTTGACACTATTGTAATTCTTGAAGAATTGTATAATAAAGATATTAAAAATACCCCCCGTCGCAGCAGACCTGCGTACTCAGCGAATTTCCAAATTAGTAATATTAATTTTGACCAGCTAAACTTGTAAACAAAATTTCATCACGTGCAAAATAAATAGGGAAATAAATGTCTATTCTCCTTAAGATATAGGGAAAGAGTATGCAGGTATGCTGTCATGGGGGACACTAAAAGTAGGTTTTTAGCATAGAAAAAATTTATTTCGACCATATAAAGCCATATAGTAAGTTTCATCAATATCTGTCCATAAATAAAAGAGTTTGCCTATTCTCCATATGATTAACATGGGAAAAGAGTATGCAGGTTTGCTGCCATGATAAGTAAAAAAAAACCAAGATTTTTACCTTAAATGGATGAATCTCACTTGAGATTAGAATCTCAACCAAATGAAGCTAAATACTAAGTTTCATCCAAAAATATTGGTTAATAAGTGAAATATTAACACATCCTTATTCTCCATAAGATTAACATTACCTCGGGGTCATGGTGGACACCAAGTTAAGCTGGAGGGATCAGATCTTCCGTGTGGCGGACAAGGCCGCTAAGGTAGTGACTTACCTAAGTAGGCTGATGGCCAATGTCGGGGGTCCCCGATCCAGCAGAAGACGTCTGTTGATGTCCGCGGTCCAGTCCGTGCTTCTTTACGGGGCAGAGGTGTGGGCAGGCGCTCTAGATAAGGAGTGCTACAGGTTGCGACTCGCCCGGGTTCAGCGTCAAGCTGCGCTCCGGGTGTGTTCCGCCTACCGGACAGTGTCTGAGCCTGCCGTCCTGGTGGTCGCCGGAGTCATCCCTGTCAAGCTCTTGGCAGGGGAGAGGAGGGCGATTTATCAGAGACAAGGCGAGATCGGCAAGGACACGGCAAGAACAGAAGAGCGCTCCCGAACCTTCCAGCAGTGGCAACACAGCTGGGAGCACGACACCCGAGGACGATGGACTGCGCGACTTATCAAGCAGGTCCAACCATGGGTGGAACGGCGGCATGGGGAGGTGGACTACTACCTGACCCAATTTTTGACAGGTCACAGCTATTTTCGGTCGTACCTGAACCGGATGGGAAAGACCGGTTCACCGAACTGCATTTATTGCCCGGATGTTCCCGACGATGCGGAACACACATTCTTCCGCTGTCCCCGTTGGGAAGGGCCCCGCCTGGAGGCCACACAAATCTTTGGTGCATTTTCGGTGGACTCGGTCTGCCAAAAGATTTTGGAGGATGAGGGCAACTGGGATTGTTTGTCACAGTTCGTCCGGGTCATCCTCCTGGAAAAGAAAACCGATCTGGACCGCGAAGTGGCCCAGATCCCTTGATCGAGCGGCTGGATAAGTAGCGAGCCCCACGGGGGTAAGCCAATTTTAGGCCTAGCCTGACGTAATGTGACAAACAATTCCAGGTTAGATTTCTAAAGAGTAGAGAAGGTTTTTTAGTGGGTAAACCCGTTTTTAGGGGAGCCCCACACTACAGGCTGGCCACCTGTGTGCGTAATGCATTTTTCCGCCTCTCCCTCAAAAAAAAAAAAAAAAAAAAAAAAAAAAAAAAAAAAAAAGATTAACATTGGAGCCCCAAAAGACAATGTACTGTCTTTAGACTTTGTAATATCTCGGTAACCAATGGAGATAGAGCAAAACTTCAAAATACTAAATTGTGTGTTTTTTTGAGCTAAATCGAATGGTCAAAATAAAAATTAAAAATTTTTTAAATTTACATATGAAAAATGCAAAAAACCCATTTTTGGGGTACAAAACCCCCAAAACTACCCCTTCCGGTAGGTCGATATGTCTGGTTTTCAAACTCATCCGAATAATCGTAGGATTACACATCTCTACCAAATTTGGTGTCGATCGGACCATTTTTACGAGAGTTATCGTGTCTAGGGACACATACATATATATATACATATATACATATATATATATACATATATATATACATATATATATATATATATATATATGTATATATATATAAAATTTTTAATGACTATTATTTTTGGTCTCTGGGCACCTCAAAACGAAAAAGTAACATGGTCCCGGGCTTAGGTCTTTCCATGAGACCTACGGTAATAGAGGTTCCATCTTGCTCTCCAAAACCATCCACAAGGAGCTACAGTGTTCAGTCTCATCACAAAGCCCACTTACTTCAGTAAGCCAAGAGATCAAGACTATGACACTGCATTCAAAGACTTGGCCATTCACTTCAAGCGTAGAAAATTGAGTCATCTTATTTGCTCACCAATTGGTAGTGTAAGGGACCATGTTAAGTTAAATCATCTGATATCTAACTTAAAACAATTTCAAAATTACACAAGCGCCAAGATCACCATTGTCTCCTATCCACAGGAGTCTCACAGAGTCCTGAGAAATGGACTATCGCACAAGGAATTCAACATGCAATTACGCCAAATGATCGACTCCGAGCAATCAAAACAAGATGTGTCTACAGACAGCTCTAATCTGAAATCTTCTGATCTGCACACCAAGACATCCTCGACATCGCCCCACAACACACACCAAGCTGCCCTTGAAATTCCAAGTGAAGATAGTGCGGTAGTGAAACCCGGCGCCGTTGCGCTAAAGCAGAGTACGAGTGTTGGTTGTGATAGTGTGGTCTCGGTTGTTCCTGGTAATCTCACTTTTAGTGAGGCAGTAAAACAAGCTGGCAACAAGAGTAACTTGTATCCAATTTTTTTAGAAACGGGAGAAAAAACGTCAATAGTGGTATAAGAGTACAAAGTCATGATTTTTTGTCAACATCTAACGATATCCCAAAATCAAATCACAATCTAGTCATTTTCCACCAAAATATTCAGGATTTAAATAACCGTAAAGAGCCTTTAGAAATAATTATTGATGAAATAAAACCAAATATTATAATTTTGACTGAACACAACATGTCTGAAATAGAACTAGAAAAATTTAAACTACCAAATTATCTAATTACAAGTCAGTATTCACGTACTACAACTTCAGGAGGGGGAGTTGTGATATTTTCTGAGGTTGGTTTAAAGGCAAGGCTATTAAAATGTATTGAGGTCGAATCTTTATGCCAAGACAAACTTTTTGAATGTTGTACGATAAAAATATCAGTTAATGGTAGGAAAATTGTTCTCACAGGAATTTATAGAAAACCCCAATTACAAACATCTGAATTCATAGATAGGCTTTCTTTAGCATTGGATATTATATTGAAAAAAGAAAAATCTGTAATTGTTGCAGGGGATTTTAACATTAATATTCTTGACCAATCATCTTCTGAATATAGAAAATTTAAAAATGTTCTTAAGAGTAATTCAATGTATTATTTGGTTGATTTCCCAACTCGGGTTACTGAGACTTCATCAACAGGAATAGATAATTTTATCACTAATATTGAAAGATCTGAGTTGAATGTGTATGGTCTTATAACTGCCTTGTCAGACCACGATGGCCAAGTCCTAGAACTCCAGTTAAAGCATACCTTGCCTAATCTGAAAGAAAGTAGTACTTTATTTTTTAAAAGCAGGAACTTTTCAAAACATAATATGGAAACTTTTGTCAAATTAATAGAAAAAGAAAACTGGGAAGGTGTATATAATGCAAAAGTAGATTTAAAATACTCCATTTTTATTAATATTTTTAAATATTATTTTGATTTAGTTTTCCCTATTCAAAGTAGAAAAAAAACTACACGTAAAGCTCAATGGATAACCAAAGATTTAAAGAAAGAAAAACAGGATATACTCAGGCTAAGCAAGATTGCTAGATCAAATAATGACGAAAGTCTTTATAAAGAAGTTAAAATCAGAAATAAGACGTACAAAACCAAATTAGTTGATAGTAAGAAAATGTACTTTAATAACAAAATTAAGAATTCATGTAATATAGGAAAGACTACTTGGGATGTTATAAATACTGAGATAAATAGTTCTAAGGACAGGGCCACTGAGAATATTGTTTTGAACTTGAATGACGAAACTATCACAGACCCCAGCAAAGTAGCCAATCTATTAAACACACAATTTGTAAATACAATTAAAAATATTTTTTTGAATACACAAAAAAGCTCAACGAATGTCAGTATCAACTCAAATACCACATATAGTAATCCCAAAATTTTTATTCAAAATTTGTTCAAGTGCACTCCTGTGGACGAAAAAGAAATTTTAAATATTGTGAAACACTTCAAAAACAAATCATCTAGTGGATATGACGAAATTCCTATGAAACTAATAAAATTTGCAATTATGCCTCTTCTCAAACCTTTAACACACTTGGTAAACTCTTCTTTTGTATCAGGAATTTTCCCTTCACACTTTAAAGTTTCTAAAATTGTGCCTATTTTCAAAAAAGGAAATAAACATGACCCTGATAACTACCGCCCAGTCTCGGTTCTACCTTCCTTTTCTAAAATATTTGAAAAAGCTATGTATGATAGACTGGTTGAATATCTGGAAAAAAATGAAGTACTTGATGCAGAGCAACATGGTTTCAGAAGAGGAAAATCTGTTGTATCTGCACTAGCTGAATTCTGTGAATCAATAATAGACTCAATAGATCAAGGTCAAAGGCCTGTTGGAATCTTCATGGATCTTTCCAAAGCCTTTGACTCCATTTCTCACACTATTTTACTAAAAAAATTAGAGTCATTTGGGATCTCTGGCGTAGCTCTCAAATGGTTTAATTCATATTTATCAGATAGATTTCAATTTGTAGAAATATCGAACACATTAGATAACAAAATCACCAAAAATGCATCAAATAAATCAATTATTACAAGCGGAGTTCCCCAAGGTTCAATTTTAGGGCCACTTTTATTCCTGTGTTATATACAGGGACTTCCAAAAATTCTCAATAACATTGTAAACGTAAAGAGTCAGCTCGTGTTGTATGCTGATGATTCAAATTTAATTATATCAACTAATGATTTACAAAATTTAGAAGAAGCAAGTCATACCCAGCTTGCTAACTTACAAAACTTTTTCACAAA
Organism: Neoaliturus tenellus; assembly: GCA_030545055.2. Taxonomy (NCBI): domain Eukaryota; kingdom Metazoa; phylum Arthropoda; class Insecta; order Hemiptera; family Cicadellidae; genus Neoaliturus; species Neoaliturus tenellus. The sequence continues at coordinate 230,125,577 of CM061532.1, forward strand.
CAACTCATTGTGTCTAAACACTAAAAAGACCAATTTCACAAGTTTTGGAACAAAACAGAGTAGAATAAGTTTTGAACCCAATATTTTTATTGAGAATGATCTTTTAGACCAAATAGATAGCACCAAATTTTTAGGCCTGGAGGTGGATAATAATCTGAGCTGGGAGGGTCATGTTAAAAATGTAATTAAAAAAATTAATTCTGGGATATATATTTTGAAAAGAATGGCAAATCTGTGTAGCCCAACAGTTTTAAAAATGATCTATCATGCACACATACATTCCCATATTGCTTATGGCATTGGCATCTATGGGAGTACATGTGATAAAAATTTAAATACAATTTTACTTTTGCAAAAAAGAGCAATAAGGATTATGCTAAAGCTTAAGCATGATGCCCACGTTAGGGAACATTTCAAAATTTTAGAAATATTAACTGTTTATGATCAATATATATTTGAATGCATTATTTATCTAAAAAACAATCCACAGAAAATAACATTACGTTCTAGAGTACACACATATAACACCAGAAACAAAAATGATATTGACATTCAAAAACATAAGTTGACTTTTTTCAACAAAAAACCTACTCATATGGGATCAAAATTTTTCAGAATTTTACCTTTAGAATTAAAAAATGAAACTGACAATGTAAAATTTAGGACTAAATTAAAAACCTTTCTTTTTCAAAACCCACACTATTCCTTAAATGAATTTCTCCATGAAGGCCAATGAATATATAAAACTGGGATGCATTTGTCATAGTTGTATGTGATTTGTTTATTTATGTTTGAAAACTCTTATACACTATGTATTTACTTTATTTTATTTTATGGCGAGTACCTTATCTGTACCACTTTCAATGTATATATTAAATAATGACGCAATTTATGTACAGGCTTGTACTTACAAATAAAGAATATTTTGATTTTGATTTTGAAGGTAAGCAAAGCAGGCGTTTGACAATATTATTTAAATTCGTTTCAAAAGAAGCTAACTCAAAACACTGCTATCATATTCATTTATTTCATTAGCTCACATTTATAAATTGTTTTACAAAGAAAATTATTTTACTTAAAATTGTGCTGGCTTTCCTCCAATTCAATAAATTGTTTTATTACCAATATTGATTTGAATTTTCTGTATAAGTACATTCGAAAATAAAATATTTTATCTTCAAAACTAGTGAATTTTTTATAATTTAAACTGTTGTAGCTTTCAGCTTTGATAATATATGATAAGAATCTGATGTTGTATTTGCCAAATCGTCATCAAATTAAAAGGCGTAATTTTAGAATTGCACCCTATTGCCCATGGAATGCTTGGACAACGCATTTCTTAGGTAGGAAATAATCCCGGTTGGCAGGTCCCCTAAGTGATAACAAACTGATAGTCCCATAAAAAATGCAATTTTCGTGCAGTGATGATGTAACAACTTTATTGCTTAATCTGCTTAGTGTTCAAAACATTCGTGGTAGGCCTTCTTATTGTACTCCCTGAAAAACTGTAGGCTACTAGCGGAATTTTTTAACTAGAAACTGTGGGAGTTTCATAAATCGCAATGTACAGGCGTTGCTGCAGTTAGTTATTAAAAAATTCACAATATGATATCATTGCAATTTACCTTGATTGATAATTTATAGTTAGATGATTGACTAATGTTCATATTAAATATAATATTTCAAAATATTCAAAATAGAGTAATATAATGGAACTTAATAACAATCATATCCGTATCATCATTGTTTCTACCCTTCTTTTAATCAGCTGTGCAATATTAAATCAATATAGCTTGACTTTCGTCTTAAAGCGCTCGTATCTCGTATCTGGAACACAAAAAAGTTATACAGCAGCCATGTATAGGCGCCACAAAATTACAAGCTCGGAAATTTAAACTGCTGGAAGGTGATTTATATTAGTCTTACCTAGCGATGTTGTCGGTTTTGTTTTGTTTTCATGTTTTTTTTTTTTTTTTTTTTATAATCCTTTATTTTGGCCAAAGGTTAAAAGAAACCATGCTAAGCCACACTTAAATTTTCATGTTTTCCTATTATTGCAGTAATTAATAACAGATGCCAACAGCTGGCTGGATAGGTCAGTACAAATCGGCAACACAGTTTTAAATTCAGGCTCGCATTTTCGTGATCCCTACTTGCAGTTATTCTTTGGTTGTCTTTACTCAAAGATAGTTCTATGTAGTTTGAAAATTTCACTTGCAGAGTTATTTAGGGAGTACAAGTACCGTACATTTTTTAACACTACAGATGAAGCAATGAAACTTGATACATCAACAGTGCACAAACGTATATGCCTTTTACAATATTATGTTTTATTCCTATATATCTTGATCGTAAAAGGAATTCGGAGGCGGGTAACCAAAACTAAAGAGTATTAACAAAGTTAGACCTTTTACGAATGGGGATATATTACGATCAATGGGAAAATATTGAATTTACATTTGGTTCAATGATAAAAACGTACATCTGCTGGCCAAGTACGGTCCCGAAATAAAATAATAATGTTTTACAAAATGTTTACCAAGCATTAAAAGATCAAATCAATTTGTCGAGTAGCTATTCTAAAACCAATGGCATTGACTTGGAAGAAATTTTGATATCATACATTTTTAGGACTTGGCAACCCCTCAACACTTTGTGTTTTTGGGTATGATACAGGGTGTTCCAAAACTGGAGGTCACGGGTTCCAGCCTCAAAATTTTCTTATATAGGCCTAAGCATGAAGATTTTTTTACATACCTTTAAATGTACTTAGTGAAAGGAGCATTTTGGTGGAAACAGAATGAGTTTATCTTTTTCCGTTTCAAAATGGCGGCCATTTTTGTATGAAAAATCAACATTTACGGAATACCCTGTAATTCTTGTATTATTTGTCATAAATGACTCCTGTTTCAATATACTTATCTGAAATGAGCTAAGCTTTGCAATGATATGCCACAAGACCACATTTATCAAAAAACTAAAATTTCCAAAATTTAATTATTTTGAAATGTTTAACTTAAACAAAACTAAAAAATTTTAAATGTAGGCTACCGTAAACATATGTCATGTTGTTTATCATCTTAAAGCTCTCATTGAACTGAGCAACTTTGTAATTTACACTATTACCATATCTCTTGTGGTTTTGTCGTAATAACGTAAAAATGCATATAATGAAATTTTGTTCACAGGTTCCTCTAGTCTAAATTAATATTAAGTACTACTAACTTGGAAATTCACTGAGTATGCAGGTCTGCTGCGACAAGGGTATTTTAAATTTGTTACAAACCCGACCACGAAAGGTCGATTGCATTGGGAGTTATTGCCTTTTTTGTTTTCAGCAATATGATTTTAATGCAAAGTTTGATCGCCAGCCATTTTTGACTCAGTCATAATTTCAAGGTCGGGTATATGGCATTGTTCTCTATTTTTAGGGACCTTTAATTTAAAGTGCATAAGTTATTGACTTATGCTTGCGTTTAAGATTTCCTTTAGACTCTTTGTAGACCATCCCGCTTTGGAGATCCAAGTAAAATAAGTAGCCTACTTTAGAACACAGCCCTTGCCACTCAAAATCAATTTGCAAAGTTTTAGTTTCATTAAGCCTACTCAAATGCTTTTAAAAATATTATATCGTTTCCAGACTTTTTTCCACCTTGCAATTTTCTTTTATTTGTCAATTGAATATAAAATAAAATACCACCGTCAAGTCAACCTTTGTACTCAGTGAATTTCCATAAATTTTTTTCTACTTCCCCATCAAAACTATGGGGTTGTATGTAAGTTTACCACCATATGGGTTTTTGTAAGTAAACATAAGTTAAACCCTTCCTAACAAATGTACCGTACATACTAAATTTTATCAAGATAAGTTTATGTTATTAAATAAGCAAAATAGGCGGTTTTGCTTATTTCCTATTTAAGAATGCAGAGGAAACATATTTTTAGATTTTCTCCATAACCATTTTAAGCCGAGTTGAAAATTCAATATAGGCCCCCCTAAGTTAGGCTACTTTAGAAGTTTAAATTGTTTATTATTATAGCTCTTTGAAATGGTTTGTTTTCAACTTCTTGGATTTAAAAATTAAGGTCAAAAATGCCGAAACACTATTTTTTACCCTTTGAGAAACCCCATTAAGTTTAAACCCCGTTCTCATTGTCCAATCATTCTGGGTATTTCTATCATTAACAACTCGGTGTCCTCACGGTTTTCAGCCAGTAGCCTATGTACTAAACTCTCTGGTTCTGATCGAGGAAAACCTGAGCCACTTCGACACTAGAAGTGTACACCATAACTATGGTACTCTTGGAGCGCTTGACCTGGAAATGCCTCGATGTTGGCTTAGCCGCACACTGAGAAGCTACCCCCCATCAGCGATCAAAGTTTTTAACACTCTCCCTGAGAGTGAGTGCGCTGGACATCGGCTCCTTTAAGAAGGTAGTGCGTGAGTGCCTTGTCAGCAGGCCATTGTACGACTTAAAGGAACTCAAAGAGCGACCGTTAGGCCTACTGGAATCTTTTAACCAATACATTAGTCACGTCCGCCAAGTAGTGAATTTTTTTTTTACTCAGAGTAAATATGTTAAATATATGGGCGAAACTTCGTTATCCGTCTCCACCGTTGTTATCGATGTGAAAATTTCGATATTGCGATAATATGGCTATTATATCAATGATACAATTACACGATACGATTACGATTTTATCACCTGATTTAGTTTCTCGTTCTAATATAATGATATAAACCTTTTGACAATAAAACAAATACCGTATAAATTCAAACAAGTAACTGAAAATAACAACAACAGAAAAAGTAAAAATAGTAGCTAATGTAACCTATAACAAAGAAACATAAAATAAACTAACCAAGTTTGTTGTGTAGCTGTATTTAAACTCAAATTGTGAGAAGAAGCAGACTTCGTTAGATCTAAAATGGCGTCACACAAATGCTGCCAAATACAAATCAGAAAGGTACTATTTTTGCTATTGTATTGAGGGAATGTGCATTTTAAAGTTTCCAAACACCATTGATTTTGTTGTTATAAACATCGCTGTCAATTAAAGTGAAGGAGGTTTACGGTTGCACTGTTAGGTTAGATTATTATTATGATACTTATCTTTTCTCAGTATCGTTGTTGATTCGATTGTTTTCATCGCTCAATTTCAATCGCAATATCGAAATTTCCACATCGATAATAACGGTGGAGACGGATAACGAAGTTTCGCCAATATATGTTTTTATTAGTATAGTCAATAGTCAATAGTTCTTTATTCAGAAAAATTCATACAAAGATGAACATGAATGGTGTCATAACTACTAAAAACTAACTTAAAGCTAAAACAAAATTTATAACACTTTTACTAGCAGCGAACTTTACAAACAACCGCCAAAAAACTCTTTGAAGGAATACAGAGGTGTTTCCAACAGGAATCGTTTAAGCTCTTTTTTGAACTTAATACCATTTTTTATGTTGATTATTCCAGTTGGTAATTTGTTATAAAATTTAATTCCGGCGTATGACGGTTTCTTTTCAAAGAATTTTAAGTTGTGGATTGGAAAAGCTATTTTTTCTCTATTTCTTGTTGGGTATGCATGAAAGGGGCCTAATGTGGTGAGGCTTGAATAGTGATTCCTTACATGCATACAAACTTCAAATATGTACTGCGAAAAAACAGTTAAAATGCCCAATGATTTAAAAAATTCTTTAACGGAAACTGTTCTCTGAATGTTTAATATAATTCTAATTGCTTGTTTTTGTAAGACCAATATTTTTTTCAAGTTTTCAAAATTAGTCGCTCCATATAATACTAAACCGAATGATATATTTGAATGGATCAGTGAAAAATAAATTGTTTTTAGTGTTTCTTGTGGACACAATTTTGACATTTTTCGTAATGCATATAGGCCAGATGAGACTTTATTACAGACATTTTCAATGTGATCATTCCAATTCAAATTTTTATCAATTTTCAATCCTAGAAATTTAATGACGTCAACCTCTTGCAGTAGTTCATCTTCAATAAATAAATTTACTTGGGAGGATAATTTACTATGCGCTGTATTAAACGAAATGTATTTTGTTTTAGGCCTATCAAAATTTACTAAAAGGTACGAGTTATTTAAATGCTGATGAATTGAGGAAACTTCTTCAAATGCCAGTCTTTCGACCATATCATGTGATTTGCTTGAAAATTTTAAATTTATATCATCAGCATATAGGCAAATCCTCCCAGAATCAACTTGTTCTGGCATACCCTTTAAATAACAGATAAATAACAATGGTCCTAAAATTGAACCTTGAGGCACGCCATAGTTAACATTTTCAAGAGAAGAGGGGACATTTGTTTTATGGTTGAAGTTATTGATGTAGTCTACATCTACAAAATGTCTCCTATTTCGAAAATAGGAACTAAACCATACAAGAGCTCTGCCTCGAACTCCTAGAGAACAAAGAATGTCAAGTAGTTTATTATGGCACACACTATCAAACGCCTTACTGAGGCCCATGAATACTCCTACAACATTTTCGCCATTTCCAACTGAATCAATTACAGATTCTAAAAACTCCACCCCAGCGCTAATTACGGATTTTCCAGTGCGGAAACCATGTTGTACGTCATCTAAAAGTTTGTTGGACTCTAAGTAATTTAAAAATTGTAAACTCATGGCCTTTTCAAAAATTTTAGAAAATGTAGGTAGCAAGGACACAGGCCGGTAATTTTTGGCTTCAAGATCACTTCCATTTTTATAAAGAAGTCTTATTTAGGCTACTTTTAATTTTTCAGGGTAAATACCCGTAATGAAAGAAGAATTAGGCTAAATGAGCTAGAGGCTTTTTAAGGCTATCGACCACAAGTTTTATAGTTGGCATGGGAACACCGTCATAGCCAGATGAAAATTTGTTACTAAAAGAGAGAATAATATTTTTAACATCAATTTCGGAAACAGGTGTAGGAATAAAAACATTGGTGGTGTATGATAGTTGATTAGACATACCTCTATGATTTACAGAATTCAATTTAGGCACTATATTTCTGTTTCCACCATTTTCGCGTAGTACTTGTTTAAACAAGTACCAACTAACTTTGGGTCATCAGTAATAATTGAGTCACATTTTAAAAATATGTTCTTCTCAAATTTATTTTTATTACCAACCTCATCATTAATAATTTGCCAGGTTGATTTGCAAATATTATTTGACCTGCTTATCTGTTTTTTAAAGTAAGTCCTGCTTTGCAAACAATATCTGTCTCCTTAACGTTTTCTTCTCTTTTTTCAATTTTACATTTATATTACCATTTTGTTCATTGTTTAATCTCTTTGACATACTTAACATCTGTATATTTTCTTTAGTTTTTACAATCTCCTCCGTAATCCATTTCTATTTGTTCAACTTCCGCCTGCATTTTAACAACGGGAAACAAAAATTGAAATAGTACAAAAATAAGTCAATAAATACATCATACTTTACCTCAACCTTAGCATTAAACACATCTAACCAAGTTTCCTTAGATAGTATAATTTGACGCCATCAATCCAACAGTGTTGGTCACATATGAAGAAATCAAGTACCTAAGTATCCAAGTGGTTCGTAAGTCTGGACCAAATTTCGTCAAAATCGGAGGTTGGATGAATTGCTTTATCTAGGACTCTTCAATCCTCTATGAGAGAGACTAGCGCAACTTACAATCAGGCAATATAAAGGTAGGCCATTATTAAAAATTTATGTATACCGGTAGTTAATTCGTATGGCCTAGGTCTGTAGTAAACCTACAATCAGATCTAACTGTTATAGAAGATCACTTTTCACAATACTTTGTTCATAGTAAATGCAAAGGCCGGTTTTCAACTAAAACCTTGGTGAACACAGAAAAGGAATGTTGGTCTAAGCATTTTTCATGGAACGTAAAAGTGAACGAAATAATAATAACTTACAGGCCTACACAACAAATGATTTCAAGAAACTTATCATTAAATACCATGGTATTTACTTACTTGACCTAACAAAAAAACTTCGCATGGTTCAACTAACTAGAACTAGCAATGCAAAATTAAACTAATAAGATTTCCGATTAGCCTATTTTGTTTTTTAAAAGCCGAACAACTTAATCAATCCAATCGCAACATAAACAATTTCTTAGGTTATGTTCAATTAAGTAACGAATTAACTAATTCCAGTGTTGCCAAGTCAAAAATACTAAAATTAAAAATTACCTTCAGTTCAATCATTGACTATGTTCAATCTTAAGTTATAAAATCATTGACTTTACATACTGTATTTTAATATGTGCATACAATACTTTATGCAAAACTATGGACGAACTTGAAGTATGGTGTGTAGCTTGTGAAAAACCAACATTATTATTGGGCTGGCAACTACCTCCATACTGCTGCCTTGCCTGTTCGCTGTTGCAGTTGCCCTTGTGAAGTTACTTTGATTCTTGTGTTGTAATTCCTGGCTTAAAATATTCCTCACTAAAGTGTAATTCCTCACTTAAAGAATATATACAGTTCACAAAAGCAATTAATACTTTTGATACTTTGATAGTGAGGCATGAAATTAATCTGGAGGGTATTTTAAGGTTAATACACCCTTATATAAGTGACAATAATATCTGTGTATGAGTCTGTCCCTATAAGTGCGGGGAAGGGGGGCGACAAAAAAATAGATAGCCTACAGGCGTCATATTCCTAAATCCGGCCCAGGTCGGTAGTGAGTGTCGGCCCAATTCTCTACTGTGACATATTTTGTCTTAAAGCTAATAATTCTCAGTCCGCGTACCATTAGACCAACGTCTCAGGTCTCATGGACTCATCATCGCCTGCCTCAAGAGCACTAATTTTGTCTGTATAGCCCCGTGGCTTTAAATCCACTCTACTCACACCCAAGTTATATCGCTTGGCGGAGCCTAACTATCATCTATTGGGTTGCGGAATATATACGTCCACACCCTTTGGGACTTACCTTGGCCCTCCCAGGCCAAATTATCCCAGGTTTGCATGACAAATTAAAGAGTTTTCAACAAAGTAGTCATGGTAAACCTGAAAAGTTGCCAAAAAGGTTTGACAACTTTCCTAGTTCATGGGCGCAAAAGTTGTCATGCAAAGTTGCGACTGATTGCAGTAAAAAATTATCAATAAAGTTGTTTAGGATAATTATTGGCAACTTTGCTCATCTTAGCTCAGCAATTTTGCAAATAACCCTTTTGCTAATTTGTGCATATATTAGTAAATAAGCAGTATGCATTTCTGCTAACCAATATATTTCAAAGATTTAAATTAAATAGAGCAAAAATATAATATCCATATTCAGATTTGAAACCGCTGTCCTAGCGCCCTAACCTACAGAGCCATTTGAACTATAAAATATTAGGACTTTATTTACTACTTATACTTTTTAAACTCAGCCTTCGCTGGTACACTTGTTAAGTTTGTACGTCAAAGTAAAAAAGTTGACCCAAACTTGAAGAAACTAATTTATAACCTAATTGAAAAATTTTTGGGTGTTGTTAAAAATTTGTTTAATATTAACAATTTTGTGTTTGTTATTTGCTTTTTATATTTTTAATAAAATCGAATAAATATGAAATAAACATGGTACCTAAGTTAATATTTATAACAGTTTAAAACAGGATTTTTTTCAATAATAATTTTATATTAAGTATTTATAAGTAAATGTGAAAAATTGGCTAAAATGAAATGTGAAAATTAGATAGTTAGTTTTAGCAGTTTTTTACTTATATATATTTTCATCATATTAAGTAAGAAAAACATTATTAGTTTAACTTTTATATTTTGAAAAATTAAATACTTAGATTTTGAAGTTCCATATATTGTTGGGAGATGACTTGTTTGCCAGCTAGGGAAAAAGGGATTGAGGGGAGGTTACCCTCACCTCAGTAATTTCTAGCTCTCCTATTGGTTAATTTTTAATGTCTTATTTTATTTCAATGCTATTTAACAGCTGATAGTGGTGGGGGTATCTTCCCCTTCACTAGCCAACAAGTCATCTCCCAACAGTAGAGACATTTCTGTGCAACCCCCAACCCCCTCTTTGTAGAAAGTAAAGAAATATTTTTCTCTAAAGAAGTCAAATGTGAAATTATCGTAAAAATAAAACGTGAAAATAACGTTATGAATTTTACCATTATATATATTTTTCACGTGAAAAAATCATTTTTGATTTTACTTTTATGCTTTATGGCGCTTTTTATGTGAAAATAACATTATTTTTACATTGTGTGTTGACTGGTAAGTAATTTGGAAAATTTGCCATTGAAGCTTTATTGTTTATGCAAACTTTGATACACAAATTTAATGCAAATTACAAGCAAACTTGTTGTGGCATACATAAACACAGTTGTTGCAAATTTGTCAAGGCACCTTTGGAGCAAATGTTGACATGCAAATCTAATGTAAATTATAGCAAAGTTGTTAATTATGACAAAGTTGTTGTGGCAACAGTTGCTGCAAAATTGTTATATCAGCTTTGGAGCAAATGTATAACGCAAATTTAATGCAAATTATTAGCAAAGTTGTTATGAGAAATTTGCTTTGACAAGCTCATGGCAAATTTACCAAAAAAATACTCTGCTCTGTGGGATACGGTATTATTTTGACCTAGGAGTCATAATTCAACACTACTCGCGCCTGAGTTATATCGCTTGGCAAAGCCTTACTATCACCTATTGGGTTGCGGAATACACATCCACACCCTCGGAGACTTACCTTGGCCCTTAATATTACTTTGACCTAGGAGTCTTAATTCAACACTACTCGCGCCCAATTTATATCGCTTGGCGGAGTCTTACCTTCAACTATTGGGTTGCGGAATACACGTCCACACCCTCGGAGACTTACCTTGGCCCTTATTACTTTGACCTAGAAATCTTAATTCAACACTACTCGCGCCCATGTTAAATTGCTTGGCGGAGTCATTGACTTTAGATACTATAGTATCAATAGTCAATGGCGGAGTCTTACCATAGATTAAGCATACATGATTACATTTTCATCGATTGTCGGAATATCAGAAGGTTTTAGATGAAACTTTAACCTATTGATTTCGGTTCTGGTGAACAAGTGTGCCACTTACTATTTAAAAAAATGATGAAGCAGGTAATTTAAATTAAATTTGCAGAGTTTTATTTCTAGCTATATTGATGAAAAAATACTAAAAAGCCCTTTTGGACTTTTTAGCACCACTGTATAGCTCGTCTCGCTCCATCAGTGGTCTTAAGTTTAGATATGAAGGATATGTGAATTTAGAAAAAGGTTTTATAATGGCTTTTAAATGTTCCTTTTAAAATTTTTACACTGCCCAAAAATATCTGCTCTGTGATTTAACTTTTCCTATTATCAATATATAAAACAACATATAGCTTCAAAAAGTTTAGCTCTTTCCTCTAGCGATGCGTAACAATTTATTCACTATAGAAAGAGGTTCTACATTGGAAAAAGATTTACTATTTTATTAAATAAATTAATTTTATTACAATATTTACATTGCTGTACATATAATATACATTTATATTGCATATATAAGAGGTCTACCATGGAAAGCCTGAATTGATCTGATGTTTTTTCTGAGCAAAGTGTAGTCGTTAGACAGGATCCTTCTAAAAGCTTGAACCTGCAAAGTTAATTGACACCAATTAAAATGTAAAAAGTATTCAAATAAAAAAGTTACAAAAAAGGTTACATCATACAAAAACGTCATAAAATTATATTTTAAACAAGTATGTAGCCCTTTCATTACTATAGACACTACTCACTTTGTTGCTAGAAACTTTTTTTGTGTCAAAGAATATATACAAGTAGTAAAAAAATCAAATTAATCACATTTTATTATTGGTTTTCTAACATAGTATCCCTTCTGAGGGCTATTCGTTCAAAAGTTTGCCCTTTTTGAAGTTGATTCTAGTTTAAGATATGTCGTACACACTTGCGTCTCCAGTTGAGGGTCACTTTATGACCATTCAGTTTGCTCATTAATTCATTGATTACGGTAACCATATGTTGATTGTCTAGGGCGCAATTACGCCTTATATGGGCCTTTGGAATAAATAACAATATACTACCTCTCCATAATAATAATCTTTCTATTTGTTTATTCAGGGCTTCAAATCACTGTTGTCAATACTTTATTCTTAGGATGTGTATTTTATAAGATATCACTTAAACCAATTAAAGAGATGTTCTTTATTTTAATTGGTATTTTAACATACACAGAAGCCAACAAACTTATTCCAAAGATGAGGAGCGGAGCGAACAAGCTTATCCTGGGGAATGAGGGACCGGAAAAAACAGCTAGCTCATCAACAGTTAGATGAGTACATTAACAAAAGTAAGCTGGTTTTTTTTTTTTAAGAATAAAGAATCGATAAAATTACCTTTGACAAATTCCTCTAAAAAGTTAAGATGTTTCTAAAAGTGTAAATAAGCAAAAACTGTCACTTCTGAAAGAAAAAATCTACAAACAAAATTAGAAAATTCTGTCTTATGAATGATCAAAACTGTCAATTTTAAATATATAGGGCCTACAAGTTTAAAAATCAAAGTTTGTCTTTTTGATTAAATATTTAGCTAATTACAGCTACCGTACGTGTCCTAGTTAAAAAAAGTAAAAAAACACAATTAGAAATATGGCTTTGAGGTTTATTAATTGTCATTAAAAAAAAATCAACGATCCCTTTGAAAACCTACCTGCCTAGAAGATATATTCAGCGGTTTGGGGTAGACGATCCAGATGACATTTTCCGTGTAGGGAGGTGTGGTGAGGGACCCTGGGTAGGTGAAGTAGTGGCGGGGCTCCCCAAGCCTATTGAACCACGCGAGGCCCTCCTTGGCGTTGACGGTCACTGACGTCCCGGGGAACACGATCTCCGGCAGCTTTGTGAGTAACCGTTCCACAAACGGGTTGTCATAGTTACCTGCCTGAACGAAGAGAAAGAACTTGTTAACTGTATTTCGTATCCAACCTAGATGTAGAGGGTAACATTTTAAGTTAGTTATAAATCACGTGAATTTATCAGTTTTTTACAACTTGGTAAAAAAGTTGGATCCACATCTCAACTTAAGAGATAAAAATGTAAGTAAAATCTTCATTAAATTTTATAAAAATAAGTCGGCAGCCTTATTTTACCTTACTTTGCCCTAGCCAATTCTTTAGATCTTTGCATGGAATATATTAGTCAAAATTATGGAGTGGGTGTCTACAGTATAGGAGAATATGGTATGCTAATCAGGATTACTGCCAGCACGAGGAATCGAACCCAACATCACTTTAATTTTACAGTCGAAATCTTCCTCTTCAATCATTAGGGGAGAGTAGGATAATCTTGCGCGGCAGGTAATGGTGCGCATCGTAGTTTTTTATGAATGAAATAAGTTAAAAAGCTCCAGTATGTGCTGCAGCCTAGCGGGGTACTCAACAACTAATACGCGACCTCGTGGGTTTCGCCACTGAAATTTTTGAGGTTATGAGAGGCCAAAATCTAAAAGTCGTGTGTGTGATGTTATTTTTGCGCCTGAGAAAATAGTAAGGTTAGGACAGATCTTAAGATAACGTAATACTTATTTAGTACTAGCATTTACCCAGCGCGCATTGCTGCGCTCAAATTAAGTTGTTTACATAAATAAAGCTATTTTAATATAACAAAAAAAGATAAGTTAAGTTTTAAGTTTATTAATATAACAAATAAAGTCAATGGCATAGAAAGTAAGTATATTAATACTAGGGGCTTGCAGGGGCAAAGGCCCCTAAAAATCCAAATAATGATGTTATCTCTAAAATTAAGTTTCAATTCATCACCTAGTTGCACAATTACTATATTTCTTCTCAAGCTGTAGTGTGCCTTTACACGGTTGGACTTTCTTATAAATATTACTTAATATTAATGAATCCTTTTGGTGGTATCAAATCAGTAGTTCACCAATAATCTCCCCTGAATTAAAATACAATAAGTAGTCTATTTTGTAGAAAAAATAAAATTTTTGCACTGTTAGACTTCCGGACGTAATCAAATTAGTTATTACCTCAAACATGCACACATAATGAGTTCGTAACTCAACTAAATACAATAGTTCAATACAAAATGACGAAATGGTTATTATCCCATTAATACTGTACACTATTGCATCTAGGACCCCTGTGACCCCCTCCCCCTCACACTCGCCGTGTACCCCGTCCCCTTTATATTTGTTTGTATTTTGTGTATATCTATACGCCAGTGGCATTTTTTCGTGATCCGTGCTTCCCGTACCCCATATAACCCGTGGCCCGAATACCCCCCATGCCCCCGATCCCTTGTGCCCCCATGCCTTTGTGCCCCCCATTCTCCCAAGCTCACATGATCGCCGTTCTTCCTCGCGGCCCCCGTGCCCTCTATGTCCCCCATTCTTTCCCCTTTAATCCCATGCTCAACTAACCATCGTGCCACCGGCGTCTCTAGTGCCATTTGTGCCCTATGCTAATGCCCCCATGCCTCCCATTCCCATACTTACGTGCTCCCTTGCCCACCGTTGCCTCCTATGTCCCCCAAAGAATCCCCCGTTCCCCCGCCCCCCTCTCGTGGTCCCTGCTTTCTGTACCCAATATATTCCCCCGTGGCCCGAGTACCCCCAGGCCTCCTACTCCAGTTCCCCCATGCCTCTGTGCCCCCATGCCACAATGTCCCCCATTCCTCCCCCGTACTCCCCATACCCAGCTACCTTCCCGGGCCACTGACGTCTCTAGTGTGCCTTGTGCTAACATGCCCATACCCTGTGTCTATAATTTCCCCGTGCCTCCATGCCCGCCATTTCTCCCCGTGCCTCCCATATTCCCGTTCCCCGATGCCTCCCAGTGCTCTCTATGTCCCCCCAAGCCTCCTTCGTGCCTCCTCTGTGACCCCCATTCTCCTATGCTCACATGTCCTCCGTTCTTCCTCAATGCCCCCGTGCTCTCTATGAACCCCATTCCTCACACGTGCCCCCTATGACTCAAGTCTCCTCCATGCCCTCCTCTCGAGACACGTGCTTACTGTACCCAATATGATGCCCGAAAATCCTTCGTGAGCCTCCCATATCCCCGTTCTCCGATACCTGCCGTTAGCCCCTGCCCCATATGTCCCCCAAGCCTCCCCTGTGCCCCCCTCGTGACCCGTGCTTCCTGCACCCCTATGCCTCGCGACCCGAATGCCCCCCATGTTCCCATACCCCTTATACCTCTCTAACCCCCATTCTCCTGTGCTCACATTTCCACCGTTATTCCCCGATGCCCCCGTACTTTCTATGTCCCCCATTACCCCATTTACCCTTAAGTCTTCACCATGCCCCCCTCTCGTGACCCGTGCTTCATGTACCCCCTATGATACATGCCATTCCTCCCCGTGCCTCATATTACATCCCCATTCCCCGATTCCTGCCGTTCCTCCCCCGTGCCTCCTATGTATCCCCCAAGTCTCCCCCGTGCCCCCCTCTCGTGACCCGTGCTTCCAGTAGCCCCTACGCCCACATGCCTCTGTGTAGCCCATTCTCCCAAGCTCACATGCCCGCCATTCTCTCTATGTCCCCCATTCCTCCCCCGTGCCCCCCGTGGTCCCCATACCGCCGTGCCCACTTGCCTGTGATTGCTCCCCATGTCCAGTATGTATTCCCATGCCTCCACCGAGGCTCCATAGCCCCCTGCCTCCTGAGCCACTGACACCCTTAGTGCCCCCAAGAACCCACAACCACCGTTCCCCCGTAAACCCATGATCCCCTCCCATCCATTGAATCTAACTACGTTCCTTGTGGTATGATTGTGTAGTCTATGTTGTCTATTCGTTCGATGAAATAGAACATTGTTTTACATATTGTTCGATTTCGCACATTGCATACATGAAAATTTCCCCGTATTTATGTGTTAATGGGCATTTATTGTTTCCATGCGACCTATGCAAGGAAAGAAGCAGAGAATGAATAAAACAAAATATTCTTCAAACGGAGGTTATCCAATGTTAGTAGTTTACATAAAATGATTTTGTCAAAAATACACAATTACTTTAAAAAAAAAAAACTATTCAATTCTAACCACTAAATAGCCAATATATAAAGCAGTAACGTAATAACTAAACGAAATGCACTGACCAAAGACAATTTATTAACTATCACATCAACCATACCACGGCTACGTCACTTTTAACTGCGGTATATTTAGCACACAAAATCATAATGACATAGATGGGGCCACAAAGAAGAAATCTACTGTGGATCAGTAATTTTTCCATCACTATTGGTGTTTTCTTTTTTTTATAGTGATTGCAAATTAAAAAAAAAGTTATAATATGGTTATCTTAACTCAAAATATCTGATCAATAATCAGCTGAGTTTATGATAAAAGTTATTCACTGGAACATCTGCTTAATCACTCGTGTAGATCTAAAAATCCTCTTCCCATAAGATTAACATCACAACTTCAAGGTCCAGTGGGGCGAAGTCCAGTTAAATTTTGACGATTCTGGTATTTTTCCTTGCGTCCTTGGCCCTCAAGCTTTCAAATGAGCCATCATACGTCACCCTATCTTTCCTCTAACTCGAGATATTTCGTGGGGACCGATTCGCTTACGGAATTATATATATAGATTACTGTAAGGCCAAAGGATAAACAGGCATTTTGCAAATTTAAACCCAGAATAGTCAAAGTTTGCCTTGTATCTTATTGATCGTAATTGCAAATGCAAGAGCTCCTATGAGCAAAGAGGCACGTCCATGTCAAATTTCAATTCCGGAGGCCATAAATTAATTTTAAAGTCCAGTGGAGCACAGCCCTACTAAAAAATTTATTTGCAAAACTATTCTTGGTGAGTACCTATGAGCAAAGAGGCAAGTAAAAGTCAAATTTCAACCATGGTGGCCCTAAAGTAATTTAAAGTCCAGTGGGGCGGAGCCCTAAAGAGCTTAAAAATTATATTTGCAAAACTGTTTCCTAGTGAGTAGCTATGAACAAAAAGAATAGTACATCAAATTTCAACCCCGGTGGCCCTAAAGTAATTTTAAAGTCCAGTGGGGCGGAGCCCTAAAGTGCTTAAAAACTATATGTGCAAAACCGTTTCTTAGTGAGCACCTATGAACAAAAAGAATCATCCATATAATTTCAACCCCGGTGGCCCTAAAGTGACCTTAAAGTCCAGTGGGGCGGAGCTCTAAAGATCTTAAAAAACTATATTTGCAAAACTGTTTATTAGTAAGCACCTAAGAATAAAGAGAATCGTCTGTCAAATTTAAACCCCGGTGGCCCTAAAGTAATTTCTAAGTCCAGTGGGGCGGAGCCCAAAGAACTTGAAAAACTATATTTGCAAAACCGTTTCTTGGTGAATAAGTATGAGCAAAGAGGCACGTCCATGTTAAATTTCAACCCTGGTGGCCCTGAAGTAATTTTGAAGTCCAATGGGGCAGAGCCCTAAAAAGCTTCAAAAACTATATTTGCAAAATTGTTTCTTAGTGAGTACCTATGGGTAAAGAGCATCGTCCATCAAATTTCAGCCCCGGTCGCCCTAAAGTAATTTTGAAGTCCAGTGGGGTGGAGCCCTAAAGAGCTTAAAAAAAACTATATTTGCAAAGCCGTTTCCTAGTGAGTACCTATTAGCAAAGAGAATCGTCCATGTCAAATTTCAGCTCCGGAGGTCCTAAAGTAATTTCAATGTCCAGTGAGGCGGAGCCCTAAAGTGCTTAAAAAACTATATTTGCAAAATTGTTTCTTAGTGAGTACCTATGGGTAAAGAGCATCGTCCATCAAATTTCAACCTTGGTGGCCCTAAAGTAATTTTGAAGTCCAGTTGGGTGGAGCCCTAAAGAGCTTAAAAAACTATATTTGCAAAACCGTTTCCTAGTGAGTACGCACGAGCAAAGAGAATCGTCCATGTCAAATTTCAGCTCAGGAGGTCCTAAAGTAATTTCAATGTCCAGTGAGGCGGAGCCCTAAAGTGCTTAAAAAACTTTATTTGCAAAATCGTTTCTTAGTGAGTACCTATGGGTAAAGATCATCGTCCATCAAATTTCAACCCCGGTTTCCCTAAAGTAATTTTGAAGTCCAGTGGGGTCGAGCCCTAAAGAGCTTAAAAAACTATATTTGCAAAACCGTTTCCTAGTGAGTACCCATGAGCAAAGAGAATCGTCCATGTCAAATTTCAGCTCAGGAGGTTCTTAAGTAATTTCAAAGTCCAGTGAGGCGGAGCCCTAAAGTGCTTAAAAAACTATATTTGCAAAATCGTTTCTTAGTGTGTACCTATGGGCAAAGAGAATAGTCCATTAAATTTCAACCCCGGTGGCCCTAAAGTAATTTTAAAGTCCAGTGGGGTAAGCCCTAAATAGCTTTAAAAACTATATTTGCAAAACCTATGGACTTATGGTGCACCTATGGACAAAGAGAATCGATTATGTCAAATTTCACCACCTGTAGGCTTTTAAGTGTAATTGTGAGCTTCCGTAGGGCGGAGCCATAAAGACAACACAAACATCAACATTATACCTCACACCTGGTTACTTCTATGATTATAAGCATCTGCTTGAATGAAACTTTCAAATTTTTTAATTGCAGCAGTTCATTTTGTAAACACTAAATTTCTAAAACCTGACACTGCGCACCATTGTATGCCCTCTGGGTCAGAGCCCTTTGGACAGATTTGCACCAAACTTCACACAAACCATCCTCGAATAATGCTTACTAATGCCTGAAAGTTTCGTTGCAATCTGTTGAGTGGTTTCGGAGTCTATAGGCAACAAACATATATATATATTTATATATATACAAATATATATACATACTTTCTCTTTTATAGATATAGATTACAATTAATGGCAGTCTTTGCTTTATCGTTTGAACCAATTAATTTATGGTTTCATCCCTTCTTAAGATAGTGAGAAAATAAAATACTTTTGAATGCAACATCGGGTAATGGTGCGCACGATTCCCCCCCCCCCCCCCAAGTAATTATAGGTAAGAAAAAAAATTACTTCCCCTTTTTAAATTCTTTGTTTACAGATGCTCATAAACTGTCCGTCCTGGAGTCATGCAGACAGCTCAGGTGCAGACACAGCAGAAAATTAGCCTACATGTGCAAATATTTCATTAAATCTTGAACAATTTTGTAATTTTTAATCAAAAGTTATGTTAAGGGTATTGTAAAGCTCAAAGAAAGTATTGTTTAGCTTTAAGACATTCCATATGTTATATTGATATTAAATTTATATTAATGTAACACATTTATTCTAATTATTTCAACCCATACGTCCCTGCGCACCATTACCCACCCCCATGCGCACAATTACCCGTTGGGTAGGGAAATCGTGCGCAAATGCATATTCTTAAATAATGTTGTATGTCTTATTAATGTTAATATATGTGATAATGATAATTTTTTATAAGAAACTACATTAAATACCAAAGAGTTTGACATGTAGCCTAATGGTAATTTTTGCCCGCATATTTTCTAGGAAGAATTTTTTTCCCTTAGGTGCGCACCATTACCCTTCTTTCCCCTACACCACCAATTCACCTAATCTAGTTAAAATTTTAAATAACAAAAATTGAAAACTAATCATAAATTAATAAATAAATTATTATGACCTTGTTGAAGGTGCCAGCAACTTATAACTTGTTTTGAAAGATTGATTAGCCTCCGGATTACTGTTCAATACTTAAAGTGGTGTAAATACCTGCATTTAAGTAATCCAAAAGTTGCAAAAATGGCAACTAGTTTCGACCCTTCATTACGGGGTCATCTTCAGGCCGTTCAAGGATTAAAACTGCTCTTCATATGAAGGTTGTCGAATAATTTAAAACTTTACACATACACACACGACACGAACAACGGACATTAAAAACACTGAAAAACATTGAGGACGGAAGCGGGGACGTAACCCGGCGGAAGCGTAGTCTAGACTCAGTCACCACTTTAAGTTATAATTTGTTACGCTCCTTTCACACACATCACGTTTTTAGCCGTGCGGGAAAAAACCGCACGATTTAAAACCGTCCAAGTACACCGTACAAGTAATTGGCAGCCGGTTAAAAACTGTCGCCATGCCTGTGTGAAAGGTCTCATAAGATTCTATTGGAATGCCTGCGGTGCGAGTTTTAATCATACGGGCAAACCGTGATGTGTGAAAGGAGCGTTGCACAGTAAACTTTCTCTAATCCGGCATGTTTGGGACATGTTTGGGGCATTTTTGGGACTTGTAATTGCAGATTGAAGGATGAATATCAGGAAAGTGTGAATTCAAGGAAAAAATTAAATAATATATGTATCCCATAAGGAAAATATAAAAATGATACCCCTTAAGTATTTGGTGCTATGCTAATTAAAATCATACATTTTATTCTTTAAACAGCTTTACTACCTACAGTATAAAAACATTGCATAACGTACAGCAATGAAAAATACCGTACATGATTATAAAACTAAAATGAGAATGATACGATGTCTCTTGACGTCGGATATGACTCTCCTCCCCTCCATGCAGTCCAACGTTCTTTGTATGGCACAATGTTTTCCGCTTGCGATTTGCAGTCCCATACAAACTTGAATACTCATTATATAAATTATTTCTATAAACCGTACCAGATTATCAAGCGTGCCGGATCGTAGGATGCTGTATTAGAGGAAGTTTACCGCAGTGCGTACAAATGGACAAGAGTTTCTATAGTAAATAAGAAATAATTGAGGAATATTAAACTAATCAATTGGCTGACCTTTCCAAAGAATGCCACAACTGCAAGTCCATCTGGGTGTTTCATTGCTTCAGAAATATTTCCATACTTCGAGTTGAAATGAACACAGTGGCCCTCGATGGCATATCTAAAAAGTAGCATCATAACCAATGATTCCGTTTCAAATAACCAACAAGTTAAAAAAGTATAATTAAAATGTAGGTCAGATAATGCAAGTTTCTCCTTCACCATAAAATTTTTTATAATGAAAAAATTAAACTCTCAAAAATGAAAAATACTGTAGAGTTACACTTTATACAGTGATGTACTTTAAATGAAGATCAGGGCCATGGAGAAAAAATAAATAAAGAAGGGCTGTTTAATTTCTTTAACGCTACTTAAATGCTACTTCTGATCTAATTGTGTGGTCAGTCAATCTAATATAAAAGTAACATATGAATGATCTGACTAGGGGTAAATCTTCAAGTAGGTCTTACATTGCATTAGCTATTACCCTATTCAGTACTACTAGGGGGCCCGTGCAGCGCAATGGGCTGCATTAATTAATTGTACCTGGTGATCGAACCTTGCTCCATAGTAATTTACCGAGTTACTTTGAATGAAAACTAAATTGTAGTGAAAATCAGATTACACCACATTGGTATTTCATCAATCGATCCTCATCAATAATTCTCAAACTTCCCAATGAGAGGGTTTTGAGATTTTATGATTGTTATTTTAGGTCCAAATTAGCTAGGATTAATGTAATGGTTCTTATGCCGATTTGTCTTGAGCCTGCGCCTAAAAATTAAAAAATAAATAAATAAATAAATTCACAGATGTTGGATCTAGATAGTTCATCACACAAAAACGTAAATGACAACAGAAGAACAATCAATATTTATGTCAACTCCCCGGTCCTGTATGAGCTATGCAGCAATCACTGCGGCTATTTTTCTAGTAGTATGAGTTAGTAGTCGACATAGTGAATAAGCGAATACTATTACTAATTATAACGGACTAAATCCTCTTTAATTTAACTTCCCATTGCACTACAGAATTTAAAGAAAGAAATCATAAAAATTAACAAAATCTAGGCTACATCTTTTTGGTGTGGCCCATTTTGGCTTCATGTGGCATTCATATTTTGATTTAATTTCTCTTTATAAAAAGCACTATATTACACTACCACTATATAGAAAACTACCACTATATAGAAAACCACTATTGTTGCATTAAATTTGTTATAGTATCTCAGTAAACAGGTTAATTAATTTACATTCCTTTTGCTCACAGCAGTTTGAAAACCAGTGCGCAGACATTAGGTGTTTTATTTTAATTTTTGTTAACTTTCATTGTTGTTTCAATACCAATCTGATAATCCACAAGAAGAACATAAAAAATTTCAATTTTCAATCTTGTTTTTGTACAGGAAAATCAATTTTTCTGGGGTTAAGTTACTAAATTTATTTTTGTACCCAAAGAATATAAGTACAAATTTCAAGCAAAAGCTATACATTTTGAGGAAAAAGTAGAACTTACAATAATTTGTTCCACACAAATAGACACTCCTTAAAGTATGGAATTGTTTTGATATTTCAGTACCATTCATTAGTTCAATTGCTTCTATTCAGCTACAGGACTGTGGAGAAAATATAAACAAACTCTATTACATTACAGAAGTTTTCCTTAGCCCTGATTCAGCTAGCTTTTGACATGTGTTTGTTTGTTTTACTATCAACAGCTGTTTTATTTAGCAATTCAATATAAATTGTTCCCATGTTAATCTTATGGACAAAAAATGAATTTTGAGGGCTTCCCGTGAGCTTCAGAATTAAAATATCAAAAATCTAAAACCTTATTGCAAAACTATGAACTGAGACCATTCTTTTGACACCTCAAACTTTAAAATTGGTCCAGAAATAAGGGAGGAGTAGTGTTAACAAAAAAAGGGCATCACGTATTATATATATATACTAGGGGGCCCGTGCAGCGCAATGCGCTGCATTCATCAAGAGTACCTGGTGCATGATCGAACCTTGCTCCATAGTAATTTACCGAGTTACTTTGAATGAAAATTAAATTGTAGTGATAATTACAGTGAAGATTACACCACATTGGTATTCATCAATCGATCCTCATCAATAATTCTTAAACTTCCCAATGAGAGGGTTTTGAGATTTGATGATTCTTATTTTAGGTCCAAATTAGCTAGGATTAATGTAATGGTTCTTATGCCGATTTGTCTTGAGCCTATGCCTAAACATTAAAAAAATTAGGGTAAATTCACAGATGTTGGATCTAGATAGTTCATCACACAAAAAACGTAAATGACAACAGAGGAACAATCAATATTTATGTCAACTCCCCGGTCCTGTATGAGCTATGCAGCACTCACTGCGGCTGTTTTTCTAGTAGTATGAGTTAGTAGTCGACATAGTGAATAAGCCAACACTATTGCTAATTATAACGGACTAAATCCTCTTTAATTTAACTTCCCATGGCACTACAGAATTTATAGAAAAAAATCATAAAAATTAACAAAATCTAGGCTACATATTTTTGGTGTGGCCCATTTTGGCTTGATGTGGAATTCTTATTTTGGTTTAATTTCTCTTTATAGATAGCACTATATTGCACTAACACTATATAGAAAACCACTATTGTTGCATTAGATTTGTTATAGTATCACAGTAAACAGGTTAATTAATTTACAACAATTTACATTCCTTTTCCTAGCTCACAGTAGTTTTAAAACCCATGCGCAAACATTAAGTGTTTTATTTTAATTTTTGTTAACGTTCGTTGTTGTTTCAATACCAATTTGATAATCCTTAAGAAGAACATAAAAATTTCAATTTCCAATCTTGTTTTTGTACAGGAAAATAAACTTTTCTGGGGTTAAGTTACTAAATTTATTTTTGTGCCCAAATAAATATAAGTACAAAGTTCAAGTAAAAGCTATACATTTTGAGGAAAAAGTAGATCTAACAATTTGTTCCACACATAGACACTAATTAAAGTATGGAATTGTTTTGATATTTCAGTACCATTCGTTAGTTCAATTGCATCTATTCCGCTACAGGACTGTGGAGAAAATATAAACAAACTCTATTACATCACAGCAGTTTCCCCCAGCCCTGATTCAGCTAGCTTTTCACATGTGTTTGTTTGTTTTACTATCAACAGCTGTTTTATTTAGCAACTCAATATAAATTGTTCCCCATGTTAATCTTATGGACAAAATATGAACTTTGAGGGCTTCCCGTGAGCTTCAGAATTAAAATATCAAAAATCTAAAACCTTATTGCAAAACTACGAACTGAGACCATTCTTTTGACACCTCAAACTTTAAAATTGGTCCAGAAATAAGGGAGGAGTAGTGTTAACAAAAAAAGGGCATCACGTATTATATATATAGATATAGATAGATAGATTCCACACCCCGGTCCTGATGCATTATATTGTTATGAAAAGAAGATTGACTTCATATCGGTAACAATTTTTTATATTATCTATGCAACAGAATAATATTCTGTTTTCCTTGTATTCAACTGATGAATTTAGGTATATCTGAACAAAATTTATAACAGTAAAATTTCAAAACAAACAATTATTATAAAGAAGTATAGATGCATATATTTTATAACAACATAAGACTTTATTCACTTCATTCAATGCACCTTTTGCTTTTACATAAATGAAGAAAGTTGTGGTTTCATACAAAAATATGAAAAATTCTTAAAAACATTCATAAAATGTTTGAAAACACAGATTACATAGAGTTAATGAGATTTATACAAAAATGACACTGGGATTAGGGCCACTCTTTTACAGAGTAACATACAGTAAAATGAAATTTTTATTATTTATTTTTTACAGAAACCATAAGATTTACATTCAAAAGTAATAAACATTTTTTTTAGGAACAAACAGAATAAATTTTTACCAGTAAAAAATTTTTTGTACTTGAAAATTTTTTGTACTTGACAAAAACACTTCACATAACTTACATACTTCAAAGAGGTGGTTTAATATGATGTTTAAGAGTTAGAATTAATGTCTCTTGACTCATCCCATAAGAGCCATAAGTACAATACAAGTTATTCATGATACCCTCTAGATACTTGGTGCTATGGCAATGTCTAGGACAATGTTGAAATATATGAAAATCTACGTTCAATTCTAATACAGTACAATATAGGACCTCTCACATTTGAACATAATGGGACCGAAAAAGTCAAAAGGTCGAATATCAGGAGGCGCAATGAAGAATGAAAAAAAACTAATCAGTCCCAAACACTATTGACCTTTACAATTACAAGCAAAATTACAGAGCAATTTCCACATTTGAAAATAATGTCAGTTTGTGACACGAAAACAAAGCTTGGTGTCTATAGCTATCTGTATCAGACATTCTTTCAAGTCTTAACAGATTCGCCAACTAATCCCTTGCGTGTATAACAGTTGGCCGGGCACTATGTCGGATGAGAAGAGTCAGTTATGGGAAGGTCGGATATGAAAGGTGCTACTTTATTAGTTGTTTTAGGAGTTTTTAAAATAAATTATTCATACCCTTTAAATTATGTAAACCAGCCTTCTTTCTCTACTACATCTTATTTTTCTAATAAAAATATAACTTACAAGAAAGTTTAATTTATAATGAATTTATTACAACAATAAATTATTAAACATAAGTTACGCTTCCCCATTGTACATGTAAAGGAGGTACTGCTGGAAACAGTTGATGTCCATCAGAAACTTTAAGCAGTTCACTTTCGGCAAATTCAATTTTTTTAAGAAGTCCTCCAAGAACTTTTTCATCGAGGCTAAGTATGATTGTAATTTTCTTAATTACTTCTTGTGTTTCTGACAACAAAGCAAGATCTTCTGCTAGTGTCCTTAACTGGGTTATTTTTATGAAAAGACATTCTACCATGCAATACAGATTTAGTTTTTGACAGTCTACGTAAGGGCTGTTATTGCAAGTTAACAACTCCAGGCAGCAAATTTCATCTTCTAGAGGTTTAAGGTCACAGCAAAGATCATATATTTGACAACTGATTATTTTTTGCACAGATTGCAATTCCCTGCAGGTCTGTAAAAGTTCTCCTAATTTTGTTAGATTGGATCGAACCAATGTGTCTCTTTCTCTAACTTCTGTAGCCAATCTATGAAATATTCTTTCTTCTTCCTCTGTTTCGACGTACCACATATTCAGAAGGTCCTCCAATTGCTGGAATGTAAGAGTTGTCTTACTCCAGGATGCATAGCAGTTAGCCATCACCAATCTTTGTTTAGTTCTAATGTCTCCTTCCCACAATATCTATAACAATTGTTTGTATCTTTTTATCTTCTCCTTCACTGCAAGATTCACTCGAACTGAATTCCGAAGTCGATCCCGAAGAGATTTCTGTTGAAGTTTGATTTTTACTGGAAGACCTCTTCCTTGATCTGTTATGCCTCCTACAACGACGCCTTCTTCTGGGACGTCTATTTGGCTGTGGTTGCTCAGGTGGTTGCTCAGGTGGTTGCTCTGGTGGTTGAGAAGTTCCTGGCTGAGGGGAGGGAGTGTTCTCTCCTGGTGTTTGGGTTGTGGTGGAGGGTGGATTTTCTCCTGGACCAGGAGGGGGCTGGGAAGGAGGATCCTCCCCAGGAGGCTGGGGTGGAGTGGGGGGAGGCCCTGGGTCTGAGGTTCCTGGATCTGAACAAGTCTGCGTGCTGTTGCAAACTTTACTCGGACATTCAGTGTTGGTACTAGCCTCACTGCTGGTTGGTCTAAACACACCTGCCGACGGGAACACAGGAACATGAACCACTTGAGGTGGGATTTCAGACACCAAATAATCTTCACTCTCTTTAACGAAAACCAGTCGTTTTTCCTCCTCAGTGTGTATCACAACTAACCCTCCAGGTCCCGCAGTGGTTGTGCTCACAGCTTTAATTATGTAACCGGAAGAATCTGAAGTTATTGTTTTCACTACAAAGTTATTTGCATTTTGCATATTTTGTACTTAATTTCATTTTAAAATAGAAAAATAAATTTAGAACATGATTCTAGGAAATAATTTGGACAAGTAAATATTTACAGCATAAACAAACTGTAATCAGATGTTTATAAATTAACCACATGATTTTTACAACAACTTTACACAGAACATTAATTCATCACTCACACTAATTTTCCCCATTGTAATACGGTGTTACCTACTATATTATTTTGTATAATATGATTCTTTTTGCCCAAAATAGGACATCAAAATAATGCTAATGTTAATCTTACATTGAAATTTTCTATGGAATTATTATATCTAGCCTATCTATATAGATTCTAGGTTCAATCAAACAAATTAATTAACTGCAGATATACCGATCATTGTACATCAGTAAAAAGCCACACCAGACAATGTACCCCAACCGCCAAGGTTACAATTGTTATTAAGCACTGATAGTACGGTACTTGTGTAATAAAAGTAGGTGGTAAATGATACACCTTAGCAACTGGATGAATCTCTCTTGTTTAAAAATTCACTTGACTTTCTTGAAAGTAAAAAAATTATATAATTATCATTTGGGTTGCTATCTATTTATTTATTTATTTTCTAAAGCAACTATACAGAACAATTTTTTTTTATTTTACAATAAATTGTTAACAAGTGGACATGTTTTGATCATAAACAAAACAATGAACTACAAAATAGAAGAAAAGTGTTACAGAAAACATCTAAAAACACATGCAAAATGGAAATTATGAGTGAATAAATTACCAATATTGAAACAAATCAGTGGCGGATCTAGAACATTAGTAAGGGGGGGGGCTAACAGGGGGGTCTGCGCCCCCCCCCCCCCGATCGGCGGGCCAGACCGGCGGGGGGTTCGGGGGCCCTCCCCCGAGAAGTTTTTGAAATTTAAGTGTTAAAAATAGCAGTTTCAGGTCATTTCTTCACCCGTTGCTTTGGAAAACAATACTAAATCGCCAATCAATTTTTATTACAAACAACAGTTTGGCCAATGTACCAACTTTCATTGCTCTTATTATCATTAATATTTAATGAGAATTTCTTTTGCATCGTGAAGTACAATGCATACACTAACCTTAAAAAATTTGGTTCGTTTTTATAGGCCTGTTGCTATCTAAATTTTTATTATCTTTATTTCGTATTGAAATGGTACACTCTCGTGTTAACACTTTTAACTTTAATATACTAAGTCGGCAATAGGTAGGTAGGTTAATATTTTAAAATGTTATTAAAATTTAACTTTAATATACAGTACATTTCATCATGGCTTAGCCACTAGATCACGTATAGGTTTTGGGTCTTTTTGACCCATTATGTGTTTACAGTTAGGCCTACAATTACATTAATCCTTCAATAGTAAAGTTGTCGTAGTATTAAAATTAAATAGAGACACAAACTCCAACACGGACACGGTACCTACATTTCAATGAATAAAAACTGGTCATTATGGTAGAATAAAATCACGTGCGTCGGCACCAAGTGATGAGACTCGGCCTTTCAGACTGTTTTAATGTAGGACTACCGTTGCCAATGCTGCACTCTGGTTTATTTATTGTCGGATCAGATGTTCTAATTTTTTTGTTAACAGATGATTTCATTATTGTTACTATTTCAAGTTTTAAATTCAATTGCAACTCTAAAAAGTGCTTAGTTGTATTATCTATTAACTTTACTTTTATTTATCTAAATATTTAAATATTTAAGCCTTCATTATTTCTTTTTTTTAGTTTTGTACTTCATAAGACCATTGTTAATTACCGTTAATTACGTTAATTAACAACGTAACGTTATGCAACATAATTAAGCACGTAACGTTGTTACGTTAATTAACGTAATGGTAGGGGAAAGAACTTAATTTTACTTACTAAGCTAACTAATTTTTATGTTATTCGAAGTGCGGCCTTAAAAACACATCTATTGAAAGAAGACTATTTACTGAACATCGTGTGAAAATTACACGTTTCTAAGTTTTACTGTTTTTTAGTTGGGCTTGCTTAAAGTCAGCCATGACACCGATTATCGTGGCGAACACATCTCCGCTGAAGGCTGTGACGCTGGGTTAGTTATAGCTGTCTAGTCGGTAGTGATGTATGACTTATCACTACCGTGTGATTTGTTTTGAGTTAGTGAAAGTATTTCTGACCTATATATCAATAACAAACATAACCTAATCGTCGCAGCGCATTGTAAACTTGGCTGAGTACTTGTAGCAGGCCCGGTGTCAGGCCGCGGGCGGAAATGCGTTCACCGCGATCATCGGTGACATTTCTAACTTTAAGGATGTAGAACCGAAAAAACAGTAAGACTTAAAAAATTGAAATTTTACACAATGCTCAGTAAATAGTCTTCTTTCAATTTATGTGGTCTTTAATATGCAGATCAAAATAACATAAAAAAAATAGCTGGCTTATGTCATATAACAATAGACAAGTACCCGAAAGAAGACTTTCCTGACATGGAAACCTGTAAATAATATAGGCCTTATCATTTTTATCCCAGAACTGCTTTATTTGAAAAGTTTGAAGAACATCGTTGGAGCCTTTCTCGATATCCGTGTGTACATACATATAGACATAATACAAATATACCTCATCAATAATATTAGAGTATAGGCCCTAATAATATACTTTTTCATCACACTACATCGATATCACCTGTTTTCGACCCTCGTTTCTACCGTCGAAACACCTGTTTTGCCGGCCTAGGCCGGCAAAATTTTCCGGCCTAGGCCTGCAAAATCAGCTGGCCTAGACCTTACATAAAAACATTCACATCAACACGTTGTATCACAAAAACATGTGACTGCAACAATGAAATGAATTGGTTGCCTAGCAACCGGAAACTCAAGCATTACATCTCGCTAGGTTAGTTGATGTTATGTTTTGTTTGTTATGAACGAAAAAGTAATGTTTTCACTTGTTTAGAATTTATTGAATTGTGTAGTGTGATGAAAAATATCGTTCGTAACTCGGGCCGAAAGCGTTTTGCCAACCCTCGATCGTTTCAAGTTCTCGACTTCGTCTCGAACTTGAAACACGATCTCGGGGCCGGTAAAACGCCACTTTTGGCCCTTGTGACGAAATATACTATTTCGTTAGTAGGGATCGAGTGCCGATATATACTATAATTAGTTTATAAGTAGCCTATTTTTGCAAAAATTTATGATTGCTATTTGAATTAGTAATTATTTTAACGAATTTTGACTCCAGTTGGTTTTCTCCAGGTTCAAATAATCTACACGGTTCTGGCTTTGATAAAAACTTGAACGTCAATTTAGACTGCTTTTCGTCGTCTTTTATTTAATCAGGTTATCGTTTTCTTTAGAATGAACCTCAGTCTTATTTTTTCAGACATAACCTTCTTTAGAACTACTTTATTTATTATAATGAATCTTAATAATTAATTAAGTGATCTCGTTTGAATCAATAGGTAGTCATCACAAAGGGTTTATCAGACATTACACAAAAATACAGCATTGCGTTTTGCTCTGCACTGTCTGTTGTTCTTGATTTCGTGTTGTGACAGGAAAAGTTTGCGCGGGCAATGCAACCAAACATTAAATACAACATCTAGTTGTAATTTTGATTCCCCTTCGCCTCCCTCCACCACTTCCACTTAGGCCCCTATTATACATCGCATCTTTCAAGGCACGTAAAATAAGTACATTGCACTAGATAGGAGCATTTATACCCGGCGCCTGACGGTCGTCTGTCGCGCGTCATCCAATAAGGTATACAGCGATTCGAGCGACACGCGGCGGGCGCAAGCCCTCGCGGCGTCGCTCGACGCGATGTAAAAGGGCCCTTAAACTTGAGGATGGAATACGTCACTCCCCATCTCCGCCTCGTAACTATACAAAGACTCGGCATACACACAGAGGGACTCTGGAAGCCTCAGAATTGGTGCCCCACCGATTTAGATTGCGTACCAATAGAGACACTAAAATGACAGTGTCGTCTAGTTGAATTACCAGAAAAGGACATTATAATATCATTTTTAAGAACAAATATTTTAAGGGGTGATGTTTTTATTTCACAGTGTGCATAACAGACACAAAGTAGTTTACATTTAAAAATATCGGAAAAACGTGCGCTGGTTTGCCGGCGCCCCATCACCCGGCCTGCGCCCGACACGGGCCGGCGCCCGCTCCGGGCCGTCGCGGCGCCCCACCTTGGTCCCCAAGGGGGGGGCTATAGCCCCCTTAGCCCCCCCCTTGGATCCGCCACTGAAACAAATAACAAAAAAGAAATGCACAAAGAAAATTTGCCTTGGTACAAGCTGTAACAGTGAACATGCACATGTTCACCCAAAACCCAAAGAAATATTTTTGATAAACAGTTGGAAATAATCTTTGTTGAATTCTATTATGAATAATTTTGATTGATTTCTTGTTATCGTTCATTTTCACACAGCTGTTAACTTATAATTTATGAGAATACTATTCGTGTATAAGAGTATTGAGACTATTGTCTCAATAGCAAGCATCCACTAGCAGTCACCCGATCATCTTGGGCTTCCAAATTCCCACGTGAGGCAGTTCAAACTCAACTGGACAGTTAAATTTAATGAAGAAGCAAAATAGCACACTTTAATAACCTAACAAAAAACCAAAATAAAGCTTAGGAATTAATTTTTTGTGGAATTTTGCACACACTTTTACTTTTTACATTTGTGGCTTTTTTTGGATTTAGCAATAAAAACATATGGTACTCAAAGGGCATAAAAATGTTTTTAGATCGAGTTAGTCTAAAAAGTATACTACACAATTGAGTCTTATAAGATGCTTTTGAACAAATAATGTATTGATCTGAGAGTAGAGTGAGCTTAACAATTGAGCGGGACCTGAAGGCCAGTGAGCGAAGCACAAAACTAATTCCACTGGCTATATAGTTAGTAGACCAAACAAGCTCTCCCTTGTATCTGTATATATTTATTTATTATACTCTAAAACAAGCTCCATTTGTCCGGGCAAAGTTTTTTTTCGCTCCAAGGATTTTTGATTTTTTGATTGAATATGGGGGTTTTGGCCACCAGAAATCGATTGGAGCTGGTCCCATAGCTGGGAAAAATCAGGTTTTCGCGCTAGAGCTCTTTAAAGTTTCCATGTTATCCTTATGGAGATTTTTAAATTGAACAAAAATCAGCTGATAACTGTAGATATAAACCAATGTGTTACATATTTAATCTGTAGTTTAGGAAAATTATATCAAAGTGCAAAACTCTTCGGCCTGGCGAGTGAGCGAAGCGAACGAGCTTTGTTTGAGAACGAAAGTAATAATTTTACCGAGCTTAAGCTCGGTCCCCCTGGTACTATTAAATTATTTAAGTATTTTACTGTTTAACTTTCTATGGCAAAGCTTGATTGTAGGTTACACAAGTTCCTTTTATAACTAAAACCTTTCATTACCATGTGAAGCTAAAGGTTGAGTGATAAACCGATTTACAGGGATTTGAAAACTGTATATTGAGATTAGCATATCAAAAAAATTCAAAATTCAAAATTCAAAATAGTTTATTCTTGCAGACATAAAACAATACATACAATATCAAACCAATTAATTTTAAAGTAATAAAATAATTAAAATAAACTTATCATCTCTAAAGTAAGACAGTACTAGAAATTAACTAAATCAAAACACTTCTATTGGTTACAAAATGAAATATATCTAACAATAGAAATAAAAGTAAAAAACATATCTGCAAGGAATAAAATACTAAGGCACTAAGAATTTGTTATTCTTGTCTGTGCCTTAGGAGTCATCAGTATTTCTACACCAGGAATTTAAATTTAACATCATCAAAACAAATTAGTTCAAACTAGAATTAATACAAAATATTTCAAATAATTTCAAGTAAAAAAGAAAACAGACGGAGGGACAGTAACACTCATACGACAGACAGACAGACGGACAGAAGTCAGGGATCTCTGAGTTGTGCAATATTGTACATGGGGTTGGGGGGCAATCTACAACAGTTCACCCATATCTCTCACGAGATAGGGTGTTATGATAAAATACTATACATATTTTCAATTTCTGAATAAGATAATGATAGTAACCATTTCTTTAATTGTGATGAGAAGGCTTGGTGGATTTATGACGCTTAATTTCAGGGGGTGAACTATTATAAAATTTAGGGCCAAGAAAGAGAAATGTTTTTTGAAAAATTGTATAATTGGTACGAGGGGTTCTGAAATCTTCACACGATCTTGTAAAGTGGCTAGAATTATAATTAATAGTATTTCCATCATTTTTGGTCATTTTGAAAAATGCATTTAAAACTTTGTACACGTAAAGATATCTTAGAGGCAATATATTTTGGGCACGAAACAAAGGCAAAGATTCGGATGAATGGGGTTTTTTACATAAAATTCTTAAGAAATATTTTTGGGTAATAAAAACAGGACGAACATGAGTTAAATATGTACTACACCAACAAGAAATTCCATAATTTAGTTTAGAGTGAATAAACGCAAAATAAATTTGACACAAAACATCATCTGGGCATAAAGGACGCAAAAAATAGAATTTTCGTAAAAATCCAAACAGATACTGTTTGATGCTTTTTAAATGATTTTTCCACAGTAAATGTTCGTCTACTCGTAGACCAAGATATTTTACTGATTTTGTTTGTGAGAGAACGCTACATGAGCAGTTATGGTCCGAGCAGTTTAAAGAATGATACTTAAGGGGCGCATCAAAAGATAATGAACTTGAAAAAGTAAAGATCATATATGTGGTTTTTTTAGAGTTTAATAATAATTTATTGTAGTTAAACCAAAGGCTCAGTTTATTGAGGTCTTGTTGCATGTTGGATATCAGGCCAGTGTGATCTGCAGACGAATAGGCAAAAGCAGTGTCATCGGCAAATGCTGTTATTTTCCCCTTGAAACTACCGGAATAAAGGTCATTTATGAAGATAAGAAATAATACTGGACCAAGGACAGATCCTTGAGGAACACCGCTTTTAATACCCAATGTATCGCTGTTTGATTTTCCAATTGAAACATACTGCGTTCTATTTTCTAAATAAGATACAAACCAGCTAAGTGCAACTCCCCTTATACCCCTCCATGCAATTTGACTAAAAGCAATTTGTGGTTCACAGTATCAAAAGCCTTCGCTAAGTCAAGAAAAAGTCCAGCAGTTTTATTATTTTTAGAGTTATTAAGGCTGTTATAAATGTGAGATAAAAAATTTTCTAAAGCAATTTCAGTATTAAGATTTTCTCTAAATCCATACTGGCATTCGGAAAAAAATTTGGATTGATCAAGAAAATTTAGTAGGCGGGACTTTACAATTTTTTCAAGAAGCTTAGAAAAAACTGAAAGGAGAGATATAGGTCTGTAGTTCCCAACTTGCAACGGCGATCCACTCTTGAAGATAGGAACAACATTTGCAACCTTTAGGGCTTCCGGAAATTGTCCCTTTGATAAAGATAAGTTAAATATAAAGACCAAAACTGGCGATATGATTAACTGATATTGTTTTACTATTCTAGATGA
This sequence comes from Neoaliturus tenellus, assembly GCA_030545055.2. Taxonomy (NCBI): domain Eukaryota; kingdom Metazoa; phylum Arthropoda; class Insecta; order Hemiptera; family Cicadellidae; genus Neoaliturus; species Neoaliturus tenellus. Next base: position 230,159,771 of record CM061532.1, read on the forward strand.
AATTTGATCTGGGCCAGGAGATTTATTATTTTGAAGTGAATTAATTAATTTCAAAACTTCATCATTACTCACAGGTTTCCAAAAAATCGAATTTAAATTAGATTTACACGGATAAATACGTTTATACTGTTCACATTGATCAGAAGAAAGACTTGAGAAAGAAGTTGATAAAGCATTAGAAAAATTTACAAAAAAGGAATTAAACTTTTGTGCAACCAACTTTTGATCAGACACCAATTGAGCTTCATCTTGTAGCTGGATATTTTTGTGCGATTGCGCCGATTTACCTGTCAAATCATTTATTATTTTCCATTGGTTTTTAGAATTGTTTTCGTTGATTTTAAATAAGTTGTTATAAAACCTTGATTTTGCTTCAACAATCCATCTTTCAATTTTTGTTTTTAATTTCTTGAAATTATTTTTTAATGTTAAGTTTTCGGGATACTTTCTAACAGTCAAGGCCAATTTGTCCCTCAAGTTAATAGCTTTAACGAGTCCATCAGTAATCCAGGGTTTCAGTTTTTTCAATTTACGTGGATTTTTATGTTTTTTATACTTAGATCAGAAATCAGAAATCAGAAATCTTTATTCACCATTGATCATTTTACAATGAAATAGGCTTAGTCAAGGTACATAAACAGGTTAAAAATCAATATTAACTCTAGAGCATAAAAATTCATTAATATTATAAAAAGGGTTTTCTAATAGCCAGCTGTACAATCTAGATTTAAAAATAGAAACAGGTGCAGTTCTAGCAGTCAGTGGGAGCTTGTTAAAAAATTTTACATAGTTCACTTTATGAGAATTGCTTGTTTTAGCTAACCTGTGCTTAGGGATATCAAGTCTTAATTTCCCTCTTGTGTTATGGTTATGTATGTTAAATCTTGTAACAAAATCTTGCAAATTAATTTTAACATGAAGGAGAACACAAAAAATATACAAGTTTACTACAGTTAAAATTCTGAGTCTAATGAACAGCGGTCGACAGTGATCCACAGGGCCAGCCCTGCACATTATCCTTGACCCTTTTCTGAATTAATAAAATGTCATTGACTAAAGGAGAGTGACCCCATACAAGCAAGCCATAAGCTATATGAGACTGAAAAAGTCCAAAATATGCTACTCTAAGGTATTGGTTAGTTACAATATCTCTCAGCTTCCAAATAAGATAGCTCACTCTGGAAATTTTCTTGCAGACAAAATCTATGTGAATTCCCCAATTCAATTTAGAATCAATATTAATGCCCAAAAGTTTGACAGCTGAATCTTCAGTATTACTACTTAAACTTAAACAAATGGACTGAGTTTTTTCTTGGTTACAATATAACAAGTTGGCTGAAAACCAGTCAACAGCACTACTTAAGGCAATGCCAGAAATATTTTGCAAAACTTGAAAATCTTTATGTTTGGAAAACAAGGTAGTGTCATCTGCATAACATATTACAGAATTGGCACGTACATTAGAAGGTAAGTCATTTATTGCAACAATAAAGAAAAAAGGCCCCAGCACTGAACCCTGCGGAACACCCCGCACGACATCCCTTAGACCAGAAGAGTTGTTATTGACTGATACATACTGTTTACGATTATTCAAGTAAGATTTTAAAATTTTCAAAGACTCATTTTTAACTCCATAAAACTCTAACTTATTTAATAAGATATCAAAGGGGATGCAATCGAAAGCTTTACTCAGATCGCAAAGAGAGAGCGAAACTGAGTTTCTCTCCTCGAAAGCATCAAGTATTTCATCTACAGTGTGAAGAACCGCTGAAGTTGTGTTTTTACCCTTACGAAAACCAAACTGGCTGCTAGTTAAAAGATTCTGACTTATAAAATATTGATTCAGTTGATTGTACATTAAAGATTCAAATACCTTAGAAAAAATTGGCACAATAGAAATGGGTCGATAATTTTGCGGCAAAGTCTTTTCACCCTTTTTGAAAACAGGTATAATTTTTGAGATTTTAAGAACATCAGGAAAACAGCCAAACTCTATACATTTATTGAAGATAAATGCAAGTGGGGATGAAATTAGATGTATGGTTCTCTTAACAATGTAATTAGACAGCCAATAGCAGTCCATACTCTTGGAGTTTGAAAATTTAGAAACTGTTTCAGTTATCTGATGAGAAGTAATTTTGCCCCAATGAAAAGAGGATTGAGTTGGAGGCAACGTTTGCAAAAATTCACCAGCTGTATTCCTAACCGGCAAAATATTGTTAATGATACTTTCAACCGATTCAATAAAAAAATCATTTAGATCATTGGCAACTAGTGGAATGTTCTTGGTGTGTGTAGGGGAGTTTTCCTGAGAAATGATATCCCATGCAGCTTTACACTTATTCTGAGAATTATTTATGTATCTTTCACATGCACTTTTCTTTGCAATTACCAGCTTGTTTCTATAAAGTCTTTTACAATCAAAATAAGCTTTTTGAGCTGAATTAGCATGCTTGGATCCACACCTGTTCAAGTTCTTATAAATGGTGTTCAAAGAAAGCATTTTCTCCCTAATATCTCTTAATTCCCCAGAATACCAATTGATTTTCTTAGCCTTATTGATCAATTGCCCCTTGTAAAACTGCTAAAAAGGTGTCAAAAGCTTCATCAACAGTATTACAGGAGTAAACAGAAGCCCATGCCTCATTTATTAAAACTGATGTTAACTTATCATAATCGATAAAAGTTAATGGCTCACTATTGTTAACTTCTAATCTAGAAAAAGGTAGCGAAATGCAGACCGCGTGATGGTCAGTGATTTGAGCATTTATGACTCCTGCAAAATAACTGTCAAAAATATTTGTCCGAAACAGAATGTGGTCAATACAATTCTGGCTAGCTTCCCGAGTTGGAATGTCAATTAAATGATCAAAACCAAAACTAGATGATATCTGTATATATTTATCAACCATGACATTACTTTCATCATTTATTGGAATATTGAAATCACCAATACAAATTGCATTATTTTCTTTAATTATTTCAATTTGCTTTTCAAAATTATTTAGAAAATCATTTAATTGGAATCCATGCAATCTATAAACACAAAGCAGGGCTATTGATTTGTTTGAGCATTCTAATCTAAACTTCAAGAAAAGAGAGTCAGCACCAGCAATGTGAGAAGGATGTTGGGTGACGGTGATAGTGTTGCGACAAAACACAACAATGCCGCCGTTGCGAGCCTGGCTGCCGACAGCGAACGTGGCGTAGCCATCCACAGCAAACCGCGACACATCTTTGTAGACCTCGTCCACCCACGCCTCTGTCAATATTATTATTTCTGGTTTGCTGACACAAGTGCTTAAATATGTCAGGAGTTTATCAAAGTTTTTATTAATGCTCCTGATATTCTGATGGAAAATTGAAAAATTTAATTTTTGAGTTGCCGATTCTGAAATGAATGAACCAAAACTGTTGAATAATTTGCAATTTGTCATATTTATTATTTTAACGCTACAGAAAAAAAAGTTTTATTTTTTTATATTTTATTTTAATAGAAGGTAAAAATATAGTGAGTGTTCTATAAGAAAAGGATAGTAAACAGACACTTTCCTCTAATGCTCTCACACAGACACACATATCATTAGTCTTTATCAGCAGATAATCGTTATCTTCAGCCTTAATAGTTTCAAATTCACCAGTTCCATGAATGTTCTTTCCTAAAATAATGACATTCCATACGGATATGCTTTTTAACTGTTACTTAACAAATTATATGACGATTTACTGTGTAAAAAAATATTGTTTATAAAAATGTTTTTAAAAGAAAATTAATTACATTTTTTTTTTAAATATAACAAAATACGGCAGATCACTTGTTTTATTACTTATGAATCTAACAATTATAAACCTCACATAAAAAATTTAAATCCAAACATTTTATAAGTCTACATAAACACTATACCGATAAAGTTTTCTACCATTATGTTTTTATCAATTACCTCTATCTTGTTATCTGCATTTCAGCCCTTACCTTCGGCCGTCTATCTTGTGCTCCCCGCCGATGAGGTCCCGAGCGCCCCAGTGAATGTGGAGGTTGTCGAACTCGTATACATCGTCCACTAGCGGTCCCCCGATCATCTTGGGCTTCCACGTTCCCTCGTGAGGCAGTTCAAACTCAACTGGATAGTTAAATTTAATGAAGAAACAAGATAATACACTTTAATAACCCAATTTGAGAGGTCTATGGTACTACCTAGTTAATATCCTATACTATAATACGAGCACTGTCTGAAGGGATGTGTGTCCAATGATCTTGAAATCTAGTGAGTAGATTTTGCTTAAACTTTGCAATAAAGAGTGTTTTGGATCAAAATTCTTTGGTTGGGAGAAATCCGTGCATGCCATTAGAAAGGTAGTTCTCTCGACGATCAGAATCTCTTTATAATTTAGAATGTACCCCAGGTATACGCTTCACAGGCTTTAAAATATTCAATGTTAGGCCCAGTGCACACAGACGTCATGCATCTGCGTTGTTGACACAGCTTTGTTATGCAGCCGTTATAGCAGTGCGTGTACTCTAATGGAGCGGTACACACGTAAACGCTCAAGTGTACCGAAGATACAGCGTCGACACGTATTTTGATGTTTGTGTGAACCGGGCCTTAATCTTATGGAAGAGGGGTAGTTGATTAAATCATTAGACAGCTGTTGTAATAACAAATGCTACCAAGTCAAGAAGAACAAATTTTGCAGTTATAAAATAGGTATTCTTCTTGTGTCCAGATCAACTAAATTTTTGGTTGAATTTCGATCAGGCGGCGATCTCTAGTATGTCTGTGCCGTTCCACGCACAGGTCTCTGATCATGTGGAACTATTTTAATTATTATATGTTTGTATATATGTTACTACTTCAATAAAGAGATTTTTTATTTTTGATTTGATTTCTTATTGAGTGCTCCCTGGCTGCATTCTGAACCATCCTTACGGTATCCTTTAACCCGTTAAAAATTAATGTGCGGTCCATAGACACAATCATGAACTTCTAAGATTTTCTTCATAATCAGCTTTTATTTTAATTTCCTCCTTTATGTTCAGAGTAGATAATAGCATTGGATGACTGTGTTACTCTCCTCTTTTCCGTTGTAAACAATTCTTTTCACATCTCAAACACCAAAATGAGCATATTGATTTATGAAAAGGCTAAACAAAGGTCCCAATGATGTGAAGGGACTTGAGACATAAGACAGCTGAAATAATGCTTAGTGACTGTGATTGGTTTTAATCTTTGCAAAGGGAGGAACAGGAAACATTGGAGATTTTAAATCCGAAATTCGTATTAGTTTTGAATAGTCTATAATAGTATATAGTACTATAAAATAGTTATTTCATTATTATTATCATTGGTTGTTATTGGTTACTATAAAAATATCAATCATGTTATTTACTGATGGCGAACAACCTCCTAAGAACAATCTTCCAAATTTTCTGTTATAATTTTAAATGAGAAATTTTTGACTATCCAGGTGAACCAATAAGATGACCTTTATTGTCATCACCAGTAAAAAAAGGATGACCAGTTTAAAATTGGAGCAACATCAGGAATTATCTATATCATATTTTGATAATGTTTAATAATAACTTTTGATGAAGTTTTTAATTATTGCAATCTTATTTTCATCTGCCTTGATTTCATTTATGGATCATAAAAAATCAAAGAATGATTGTAAGTGTAGTTCAGATTGTTAGTTTTTAATTATAACTACGTACGGTAACACATATAATTACTTACAATTGTTAACTTACCAGTTGACCCAGTGTTCCGAAATAGAAGCTCAACTCGGTCATTAAATAGATCTTTGAAAATGAGCGGCGGTAGACGTTTGGGCTGCAAAATGGAAGAGTAATTCAATACTGTATTTAACTTTTGAGGATATCTAAAAACTGAAGAAAGGTCCACTGATTGAACTGAAGCTCAAACTTGACCAGAACTTAAGACTCCTTTCTCACACACCGATTTTTATCGGCCGACAAAAAAATTCGGTTGACTATTTTATCAGCCAACCAAAATCAGACCAAAATCACACAAAACACCGATTTTTATCGATGGAAGATAAAGCTGCTTGTTGATTTGATCAGTTGTTGTGCAACTTACAAACAATAATAAAATAATGAAGTCATTTGCATACAAATTTTATTTGCAAGAAATAATAGAACAATGAGCAATGAGATCTGCAGTCTCAGTGAGAGCACAAAACTCAAATCAAACTTCTACGATGGCCGACGATCAACAAATATTATCGTAAATTTCTTTACTACATTATGGTCATCTTATTAGCTACAACTTTCCCACTAAATGTTTGTTTCTGCCTCAAAAATAAAAAAATTTCTCGCTTAGGGATTTTTCCATGTCTGACTAAAATAGTTCATAAACATTTCCATCTTTCAAAATTGCCTTTGTTTTACAAAGTAAGTTTCATTGATAAGGTTAGAATTGGTAATTAATGCATAGCTTAAGGGGGCCGTTCAGCAAAACGAAATGGGTTCGTCGAAATGTCGGTAATTGTGCAGGAAGATTTCCTGAGTTACCGTGCCCCATACACAAGATATCGGGAGGCACAAAAAATGGGAAATCAGGAGCAGTCGTGTACCCCTGGTCTCCCCCTCCCCTAACCAACCCCCCTTACTGATTTTTTTGTTGGTCAACAAACATCGGTGTGTGTGAAAGGGGCATAAGAATAGAAATTTATTTTGGTATTTATTCTTGGGAAATTTTAGGAGAAAAGGAAGTTGTGTAGTTTATGTAATGCATTAATATAAAATTGTGAGCTCAGCTGAAACTGAACAGTAAAATTTATGTATCAATTTGTGGTTAAAACACCAGGTTCTCAGTAAGTATTGAACCGATCTTCATGATTTGAGTGTAAAATTAAAGGGATGCACAAAAATTTCCTTTAAGTTAATATTCGTTCTTAGCGTTACAAATTTTAAAGATTTGGGTCAGTACAGATTCTTAAGAGTCATCTTCACCATTATGCCAGTAGCCCATTTTTGTGCAGTCGTCAATGTTAACCATACGGCTTTTAATGCAAAACATGTATTTTATTCCCCTGTTTCGGACGCCGTTTTTCTACCGATTTTCCTTAAACTTGGTAAGTGTTTAGTTGAATAGTTATACTAGGTCCCTCTTACCTCAAAATTTTGAAAATTTTACAAATATTACTAAGGAAAATCGAGTTACTTTGCAATATCACAGAGAGTAATATTTGTTAAATTTTCAAAATTTCGAGGTAGAATCAAGAATCAAGATCTTTATTCGCCATTAGGTAATAAAAATTACAATAGGCTTCATCAATATAAAATAAACTTACACTAATGGACAAAACCGTAACAGTCTACAAAAATAAATGTATCAAACTATAACTGTGGAAGTTAGTCAACAATTAAGAACAATAAATAAAACATAAATATACACAAAGAGGACCTACATTACTTATTACTAAGTTATTTCATATTCTAAAAATTCACTCACAGAGTAAAATGCCTGATTCGTAAGCAAACTATAAATCTGAGTTTTAAAGGTTTTAAAATCAAGTGCCCTCCATGTTTCAGGAAGTTTATTGAAAAACTTTATTTGCAAGTATTTGTGGCTTTTGGCATATTTTTCCAGCCTTGGAATTGGCAGAACTAAGTTTTTTGCATTTCTTGTTTGGTAATTATGAACATCATCAAAACAATAAAATTTGGTAATGTTTTCCTTGACATAAATTAAATTTTGAAAAATGAAAATACATGGAACAGTCATTATATTATACATAGAAAAATATGACCTACAACTATCCCTAAAACCTAAACCAAACAGGATTCTTACTGCCCTTTTCTGCCACAAGAAAACTCTCTCTGCTCCAGTACTACCTCCCCACAGCATATTGGAGTACAATAAATGTGAATGAAAAAAACTATAGTATGACATTTTCATTAATTCTTGGCTTACACAGGTCTTTAGTTTTCTCAATAAATAGCAAACACGAGCCAATCTAGAAATTAAGTTGTTGGTATGCTCCTCCCACAAAAGCTTATGGTCAAGAGTAACACCCAGGAGCTTTACAGACTTTGTCATATTTTCAAGTTCAGTGTGTCTCAAAGTAAATATTATCTTTTCAGTTTTACTCTCATTTATTTTTAAATAGTTAGCATCAAACCAAACATTAGCTGAATTAATTACTCTATTAATATGGTTTATTACACTGTTGGAACAGTTTCCATTTACAATTACAGACGTGTCATCTGCATATAATATGGTGTCACAATCTAAATTTACTGGCAGGTCATTAATATACAATAAGAATAACAATGGGCCTAGGACTGAACCCTGTGGGACCCCAGCAAGGACCTCCTTAAAAGAAGATGTCTGGTTTCGAACCGACACCATATGTAACCTGCCACAAAGATATGTTTTGAAAAAATTTAACTGTTCATTATTTATACCATAATATTTAAGTTTATTTAAAAGAACACTATGAGAGATTCTGTCGAAGGCCTTGCTGAGATCCAACAGGGTCACTCCGACAAATTCATGAGCCTCAAAACCATTTAAGATCTTTGTCACAGCAATATCCAGAGCCTTAACTGTAGAATAACCTGGACGAAATCCAAATTGACTACCTGAGAGAATATCATGCCTGTCTAAAAACTCCAACAACTGTTTCTTGACACAGGTTTCAACAATTTTTGAAAATACAGACACAATAGTTATTGTTCTATAGTTGTCAATACAATTCCTTTCACCCTTCTTAAACAAAGGTATGCTTTTAGACATTTTTAAACAGTGTGGAAAGATTGATGATGACAAACAAAGATTAATTAAGTAAGTTAATGGTTTTACTATAAATGGAGATATCTGTTTCACTAATTTATTTGAAAACCCAAAAATATCTTCACATTTTGATGTCTTGAGAGAGCTTACAATATTATAGATTTCTCTTTCATCCACTTTTTTCCATTCAAGATTTACTGTAGGGCTTTTAGCATTACTTAAGAACACCTCATGACTTAGCAAACTGTTATTTTCAGACTGACTTAAAAGTACTATTTCCTTACCTATATTTATATAATGATCATTGAATTGTTCTGGTGTTATAAGAGGTAGTGGAGCTTCTACTTTGAAATAGTTCCCTGATTCTTTTTTTATAATATCCCAGGCCGCTAAGCACTTATTACTAGCTTTATTTATACACTCATCGTTAAATCTTATTTTAGCTTCTCTAATTTTTGCTCTATAAGACCTTCTTTGTGAATTATAACAGTTCCTTATTTCTACATTATCTTTGAAACCTGGCAGTTTTAACATATCTCTAAGTAAATTTACAGTACATCTCAATTTTTTTAGCGAATCGTCAAACCATTTTGAACATCCATTTTTCTTTTTCTTTTGTTCCTTAGTGAATTTTGTGACTACAGGGCAGTAATGACTGTATAAAGATGATAGGGTGTTTACAAAATATTCAAAAGCAATATTTATATCACTAATTTTAAACAGGTGCTCCCAATTAAGTTCAGCCAAGTGGTAAACAAACATTTGTACATTTTTTTCATTTATTTTCCTATAAGAAATTTGTTTAGCACAAGGAGCTAATGTGGAGACTGAAAACCTAAAGTTGATGAACTCATGGTCAGAAATTGTATATTTTCCAAGTCTGCACTCAAAACAATTTTTATCAATATTTGTAACTATGTTGTCTATGACACTATTTTGCCTAGTCGGAGAATTATTTACATGATACAAATTAAAAGATTTAAGAATATTGATAAGCATTATTGTTTTTACGTCATGTAGTTTTAAAAAATCTATATTAAAATCTGCTCCTAAAATAATTTTACTCTTTGGCTTCTTATTACTGATGAAAATGAGCAATGATTCAAGGCAATCAAAAAACACACTGTGATCTGTGCCTGGGGTCCTATATAATGAAATAAACACTACATTAAAGGTATTTAATTACATATATACAGACAGCTTCAAAATTACTAAAAATGGTAATATGGGTGATGTCAATAAATTCATATACAATATTCTCCCTTACTAAGATAGAGACACCCCCGTAAGGATCATCTCTGCAAAAGGCTGAAGCTAATTTAAAACCGCTAGGTACGTATAACAGTACCTCCCCATTAAGAAGCCAGTGTTCATTAATCAATACAACATCACAATCAGTTTCCTCTAAAATAAGTGACAATTCATTAACCTTGTTTCTAAGTGATTGAACATTTAAATGTATTATATTGACCCAAGTTACCCTATTAGACTCTCTATTACAAGGAACTATGCTAAAACTACTTGCATTATCTAAGGTGGAGTATTTTGAAGAGGGGGTGAGACGTTTCCCGGGGGTATCTTCTCCTCTGCGACCGTGACTGCAGGCGTCTCAGGGCTCAAGATGATGGGCTTTGCTGCTGGGCTCTCCATGGTGGCGCTGAACTCTGCATTCGGTTGATCAGTGTCCCATGGTGTGGATTGCGTGGTTGATGATGTGACAGATAAACTATCACTGACTACACTGTGGTCTGGAGCCGGGATTGGTGTAGTATGCTCCTTCAATACCTCACAAATTCTCCTAGCAAGCCAATGTTTACCCAGTTGACTCAGATGCATACCGTGACTGGTATGAAGGTTTATGCCTGCCATACTTGACTTTACCAAAAGTACATTGGGATATTTTTTACTTAAAATCTCAAGTGCTGCATTTGACCTTATTATTTCTTTATTCACACAGGACCCAACAGTTAAATCGTACCTGATTGGGAAGTCCACTAAAACTATTTTATGGCTGGAGTACTTTTGCAAAGTCCTGTCAATAATCCTGATAGCATTTTTACTTTGATCACAAGCCACATCATTGGAACCACACGAAATCACTAAAATATCTTCACTTTCTAAATTTTCACCATCAATATTTTTATAGCTTAAAATTTCCTCCGCGTGACCCCCTGGTCTTACAAAACCCACTGCGTCCAGTGATTTAGAGTAAGCATTCACTTTAGCAGCCAAGTCCCTACCATGGCTGTCCGCACATATGAGTAACCTTTGTCTTCTACAGATATTAGTTAAGGGTTTTACATACCGGTAACCATGAGATGTCTGTTGTTTTTTATAGGTTCTTCTTCTGGTATCTGATTGTACCCTCACTCGCGAATCAATATTATTGTTGTTATTTGACACAACACCACTCACATTTAAAATGTTTTCCGCAGTTTCTGACATGTCACTCAACACTTCAAATGGATTTTTTGAAAGAAAATCTGAATCTTTTAAATCCTTAATTTTGTTACTTTTACTTCCTTGTTTGTGATCACGAGTTGTTACTGTTTGCCAGTTATCAACTGGAGGTCGGTTTTGTTGTTTGTTGTCATTTTTATGAAGTGGGGGGAAGCATTTTAAGCAGCTAGATTTAACCTCATTCTTTTCTACATTTATTATTTTTATAACACTTTCCAAAGTTCTTATTGTGTCCACCATTTTTTTAAACTCTTCTTCATAAATTACACATTTTTTACATGTTTGAGATCGGTCCTGCAATTGCATATTACATTTATTGGTATCTTCCTCTGCCTGTAAAACAAGTGATTCCCTCACTTTTCTTTCACTTTCAAGCCTCTTCTCAAGTGATTTAATTTTATTTAATAGTTCCTCTTCTTTCTCGATAAAGATCTTTTTGTTTGATTCATTGCTTTCTTCCATCTCTTTTATTTTATCTTCAAGCTCCAGTGTAAATAAAGTTCTTCTGTTTCTTTCTTCATGCAACTCTTGTCTTAACTCCTCATTTGATTGAAGTACAGATTCATTTATTTCTTCAGCAAGAGAAGAAAAATTCATAATGTTACAGTTCTCCTTGTTATCTTCATTAAGTTCAGCTGTACTATTTTCTTCCTTACTGATGGGGATTTCTTGACACTTAAAACATTTCCAATCTCCCAAAAAATCATCTTTTTCCATAGTTTTTACTTCTGTTGCACTCAACTTTGCGCATTTAAAATGTAACCACATATTACAAGAGCCATTACATAAAATAGCAGAGTATTTCACATTTTTCTTACAGATTCCACAGGGATATTTAGCCATAGTTAATATTACTTATTTAAAAACAAAAAAAGTCTCAAACTAATAAAATAGATGTTACCGATGGCCACCGGGCTCTCTAACAATTCACAAAGTTGACAGGAGCCTTATAATAAATGACAAGCATTTTATTTACCAATTTCATTGGTATTCCCATTTAAAATACTTTTATACATTTTTAACATTTTATTCATTCAATTCAAACAAGTCAGTTATTTCCAGGACTAAAGTCAGTAGAAGTTCGACAGATTATTCAAAGAACTGATAAGAGAAGGCAATATGTACCTTGTCCTTGACCAAGGTCTGGCCACACTGACCTATCTTCAGACTGTTGCTTTGTTATCTGCACTTGAAGGGACAATAGTTTTCAATATTTATCTTCCTTGTGCTTAATTTGTGCTTCAGAGATTCATATGAAGTGAAATACTTTTAAATACAGTTTGTTAAAAATAAATAAAACACTGGTAAGTCTTATTACTGATTGTGATTTAGGTTATAAAAAGCACTTTTTGCTATTTCATGGTAATATTTACTTTGTAATGGAAAATTATGTATAGGCTTTATAAAAAACACTAAAACTAATATTCACTATTAAAATTTATGCTCAGAATAAAATAATTTAATAATAAAATGACTATCACAGAGAGCTACCTAAACTCACTGTTGAACCAACTTAACCTCAAAAAGAGGTATGAGGGACCTAATATAACTATTCAACTAAACACTTACCAAGTTTAAAGAAAATAGGTTGAAAAACGGTGTCCGAAACAGGGGAATAAAATACCATGTTTTGCATTAAAAGCCGTATGGTTAACATTGCCAACTGCGCAACAATGGGATACTGGCTCAGGGGTGGAGATGACTCTTAAGGGGTCCACAGACTATCGAACATGCTCGACCCGACAGCTCGTCCAACATGTTCGACAGTCTGATGGATGCTCGGTTGGGTGGTGTGTCGGGACCGGCATAGTTTTAAGTCAGGTCCGATGTCAGACCCGACCTTGGGTCCATGTTTGATAGTGTGTGAACCTCTTTAGGGATAAAACACAAATTCCGTAAAATTTTACCTAATTTTATTTATTTATTAAACAAGTGATTAGCTTTAAAAACATAGGTTTAGTTCTGTATAAAATTAACTTTCATCTTATGTTGAAATCATGAGTAAAATGTTAATTGATATCGTGGAAGAAATTTCACAAAATTAGACGAATACTCACCGCAGCATACCTGCTGCGTATATTTATTGGAGATTGAAGAGATGGAGTGTAGAAGATCCGATAATCTGATGGTGTAAAGACATCGTGAAACCTTTGTGGTATCTGAATTGGCCATTTTCCAAGAGCTATAAACATACAAATGTAACAAATTTATTTATATTACCAGTAGAGGTTTCTTATTCATATGAACAGATCAGAGTGGAATCCTCCCACATGAGTGTTGGTGCCTCACTATATATGAAACCCTATTCCAATTCTCAAAGATAACTTCCGATGGAAGTATCAGATTGACTTCAATCTTTCCAGGTTAATTTTATGCGTAGTTTGTAGATTCATGTTGGTTGTTAAAGTCATTCTGGTGCATTAATAAACTAATGAGTCGCAGTGAAATTTTTCATAAGAAATGCATTGGAGGCAGTTTTAGTGGTGCCTGAGTTGTTTGTCTTTAATCAACATCCGTGTGCGTCAGGCAAATAGTAAGAATTTAAGAAATATTTCCTGCCCACTGTGATACTACGCAAAATACAATTTGTTATTTCAAAATATGTAATTATAACTTATAAACAGAAAACAATATTTTGTATGGTCTAGGCCTTAATAACAATAAAAAGAGGTTTTTATGAAGTAATTATAATAATAAAAGTTGTAATGATTGAATGTGACAAATTCAGTCCGAAAGAAAAACCTGTAAATCAATGAAGTTTGCGACAAAAGTTATGTTGTTATTATACTAGCGTTGTAACCAGGGGTGGACTGAGCCGCCGGGACACCGGGAAAGTTCCCGGTGCGCCCTCCCCATCAAGGCACCCCGGCGCCCCTAGGACGAAATTTTAGAGTGTTTAAAACGAATTTGAGATATTGCTTATATCAGTGCTTATACGAGGTAAAGATAAAGATATAGACTACACTATTGTGTAGTCACCTCAGGGGCAGGGCCACTGGGGCTACCCGACATGCTCTTCGCGACAAAGAAATGCTCTTCACAGCCACAGTTCTTCTCAGAGACTAATGGCGTGAGTATGCCACTTTCTCTCTCCAACTACATGTTAGTTGTTAGTTTTTAGCAGATAGTCTAAATGAAACTGCTCTATTTGGAGCAACAAATATACTAGTACTTATTCAAGCTAAGGGTGTTTTTGTTATTGGAACTCCTCCTACAATTTTCAACCAATTGTAAAGGTTTTGGTGTCGTTGAATAGGGCTTGGTTTTTGGTTTTTCTGCCAAAAATTGAATTGGTATTTAAATAAAAGCGCTATCCATCAATGAAATTTGAAATTTTCCCATTAGAATAATTTGGGGATTGGGCTAAGCATTTGAAACATCTGTTAGTACAACTATAAATAAGTGTCGTTTTGGGTGATAACTGATAATCACAGTATTTTGGATTAGTTGGTGTAATTAATTTAGAACTAAGCGTAAAATTTTTAGCAATGACATGTGATGGTAAAAATTAAATCGCTCAATTTCAAGCAATTAGTACACTAGTTGGCTAAAATACATTAGTGTTCTCACAAACTTTAAAAGAAATAAACATGAACCATTGGCCATTCAAGGCTGAAACTAGGTTGACTTAGTCATGATATTTTCTATAAAGGTACCATTCAGTCCTGATAGACATAGCCATTTTGATGGTAAATTCATAATCGTTTTAGACATTGATTTAAATAGGAAGGATAATACAAAATGTCATAATGTTAAATTATATGCCATTAAAGAATTTCCAGGTTTGTGGAATTCAAAATGTTTTATCATACATTTTTGTAAAACTTAGGTAGATTTAGAAACTAAAAAAAATTATATAAAAATTAATAAAAATAAATGTTGAGTTTTAACATAAACTAAAAAAGGAAAATGAGTACAAACCATTGTAGGGGTCGTATGCGAAACAGCTTTGATCCAAAATAAAAAGCAGAACAACAACAGTCTTAATCATCTGAAAAATAAAATATTTTGTTGATTTGAATTTGCTTCGTATCATAAAAACACAATACATAAAACAACCAAAAAACATTATTTGTTGAATAAAACATTTTTATATTTCCTACCTTGCAAAGCTCTAAATATGTTGGTTCAATGTAAGTATATCATAATAAGTACTTACAACCATGCTATTTAAACTTAATTAATTTTTAGGAAAAAAATTTTAATTGATATATAATAAATATATTAAAAGCAAATTGTAGGTTGTACAAAACACTGATACTAATAGTAACAACACTAGAACATGTTGGTACACTGTGATGAAGAAAAGGTAGTAGGTTTAACACTTGACCCACTGATGGTCTAATGGAAGTTAATGATTATTCATTAACCAAGGGAACAGATGGTAAGGAAATAGAGATGCCTAAAAAACGAAGGGCATCGATGTCTAAAATCCTCTCTTATCAAACAATAATTAATTTATTAGTTAGCGCCGGAAAGCAGTGTATGCTTCAGCGGTTTCGAATTGTAAACAAGGACACAGCTCATTATAGTGGTGAATTGTGAATTATTTCAACCCATGGGACCATTACCTACAAAACCAGACACGGGTACGGTAACTGTGCCCCCTCAGATGTTGGATTTAATTAATTTATAATGTCTGACAGTAAAAACGTTTCAAAATTTCTTACTATTCATGCACTAAAATTTGAATAAGTGTCCCGGCGTCTTAAATAGATATGAACTAATTAATAAATCATTTACCCTATCCTTTCCTTATAATAGAAATAATTAAAAATATCCCCGTCACAGCAGACCTGCGTACTCAGCGAATTTCCAAACGATATTGAGATATTGTATTTTCCCCATAAACACCATAACAATGGGTTGTAGGTTTGCTGCCTTGGGATGTTGTTAGAAAATGTTAGTTTTGTTATTAAATGTAATAGTTACATTAGGTAAATGTCAAACTGTATCAATATTTGGCACTTTTTAATTTTCCCCATAAACCCCATCGGGGTGAGTATGCAGGTTTGCCGCCATATGGGTGTTGTAAGCAAATATCAGTTAAATCCTACCTAGTGAATGTACATACCAAATATTATCAAGTTATGGTTTTCTCTACACTTTCCCCATAAACCCCATAGGGGTGAGTACGTAGGTTTGCCGCCATATGGGTGTTGTAAGCAAATATCAGTTGAAACCTACCAAGTGAATGTATATACTTAATTTTATCAAGTTATTCCAATAAATAAGCGAAATACAGGGTTTTGTTGATTTCCCATAAGATTAACATGGAAAACTTATTTTTGGCTTTTCTCCGTAACCTGTTAAGCTAAGTTAAAAATTCAAAATACTACATTGTTTGTTTTTTTAAGCTCTTTTAAATGGTTTCAGTTAAAGTTGTTGAATTTTGAAAATTATGCTCCAAAAATGCAAAAAACCCATTTTTGACCCCTTTGAAACCCCATACAACCCTGTTCCCGTAACCCGATCATGCTGGTTCGCGAACTCATGAAAATAGATCTAGTCTTACACCTTCATACCAAATTTCATCAAAATCGGAGGTCCCCTTCAAAAGTTATCAGTACCACGGACACATAGATATATATATATATATAGATATATAGATATATATATACATATATATGAAAATGAACGAACGGTGTTTTTGGCTTCTGGGGACCTCAAAATGAAAAAGTACCATGGTCCCGGGCTTAGGTCTTACCATGGCTACTACCGTAATAGCGTATTCCCTATAGGGAAATTCGCTAATATTGAGAAATGAAATTTTTTTTATTTGAAGTGCAGTGCAAAGGTAAAAGTTTACTTAAAAAGTACACATGAAGTTGGTTTCCCGACTAATAGAGGAAATTTTCATAATGTCCATCATTCTGTATATTTACAAACAATAAATAGAGTACAAAGCTTTAAGCTAAATTATAGAAAAAAATGGCAGGAAATAAAAAAAAGTACATACTGGTACTACAATATTTGTAATGAGTTTATTGAAAATATTTTATAATTAAACAAATCACATTAATAATTAGTCATGAAATATTAGTTTCACAAATAAATATTTACTTGTAGAGAACATTCAATATCATTGAGAGTCCTCTAGTAAAAAAATACAGTAATGCTTTGATTTAAAAAATCCCTTTTTGGTCCTCTAAATATTTTTCTTGCCAAATTGAATTTAGAAATAGAAAATTTATAAACTACAACAACCTGTGTGGAAAGCAAAATGCTAAGTGTGTATGCTATGTGTTTGCCAAGCGACTTACTGTCACGTTGCAGGGTTGCACTATCACAAACTTAACTGTAAGCAATGAGTTGATACAATATCAGTGCACGTGAAAGTTTAAACCATAAAGTTACAACAACGAAAGATATAATCTGTTACTTGATCGGGAGGAAAACTATGGAGGAAAATACTATATCCCACGTCTTCACTAATCTACATTGCTTCAAATGAGGAAAATCCTGGCAAACAATTTAATCAAAATACCGGTAATCATTTTGTTTGCTTAAAAAATTGATAAAAACAAGTAGGAAGATTTTACCTAAATAGTGCTTTATGGGCTGATTTGAAAATTCATTTCAGAAATAATTATTTTGAAAACACTTTTCTCAGTAAAGTATGAACTAATATAATTTTTTATTAAATTGTTAGTAAATGGTATTTTAGGTGTACTGTGGAATTTAAAAAAAAATCCTATAATATAATACGAGAAGTGTCATAAGGGATGTGTGTTCCACAATCTCGAAATCTAGAGGTTAGATTTTGCTTAAACTTTGAATTTAAGGGTGTTTTGGCCCAAAAATAAGATTAAAAACAGTCTAAATCCCAGGAAAAATCGAATTTAGTTTAAATTTAAGTTTAAAAATCGTCATTTTTAACATTGGTCTTATGGGTTGCTATTTTGGTAACAAAATAACAACAAAAGGTATACAAAAATAAAGGAACTATAATGTTAAGCAGTCTTTTTGAAACAGCCGTTAACTGTGAAGAGATATAGTTGGTTGTTGGTGGAAATTTAATAGCTTTATTATCATGACACTATAACAAAAGTGAATTAAACCCAACGAGCAAGGCTCGGTTAACCTGGTACTACAACATTACTTTACATTACTTTTAGTTCATTTTCTGACTTGTTACCTGTTTTACCAGCTGTGCTGGAACAAAATGAAATAATGTTATGTGACTAATAAAGAAAAGAAAGAAAAAACTTAACAAGAGAAGGATTGTTCTTTTATCTTTGTTTCAAGTCATAATATTGTGAGTTTAAATTATTTATTTAATAGCTTTTTCCCACGGCTACGCTTGCGTCACTCCCTGTCAGGTTTAGCTCGTTCGCTATGCTCATTAGCCGTCACACTCACCGCCATCAGGTTTAGCTTGTTCGCTAAGCTCACTCGCTGTCATGCTCACCCTATATATAAAAAATCACTGAAATACCTAAAACTGGAATTTTTTTATTGAATTTGTTCCTTAGAAATAAATAAATTAAAAAAAAAATATATTTTGAGATTTTTTACAAACAATTTTTTTAACTTTATTTACAATTTTTTTTTATAGAAAGCATCTTATATTACTTCTGATACCCCCGGGAATATGTGTACAAAGTCTTATGATATGGGTTGAGTAGTTTTCGTGTGAAAGCGTAATAAACATATGGTCATTCACGTTTATACAGTAGTATTAGTAGGGACTCACAAATAATAACACTCTCCCCATAGCTAGAGTTGTCGATCTAAAAACAAGGATTACTGAATGTAATAATTTTTTTAAAGATGTACATGAATTAAATTGAAAATTTCTGTCCAGAAATGAAATTTATAATAATAATTTGAGAAAAGATGGTTTCTTACAAATTTGACTGAGCCTTTAAAAGCACTTTTTGAAATTTGAATAATTATATTGGATTAAGTCTGAATTACATGGTGAGTTTCGGGCATTAATCGCTGTTTTACTAATCGTCGGAAAATATGTTATGGGTTTCTTTCACATTAGAATAGTACTTAACCATCATTAAATATTTTAGTTTATATATCCTAAGATAAAAAGTGTGTACTTACTAAAGGATATTTAAAAATAAAGAAAAAAGGTAAACACCATAGTCTTTCACAAGCATCGAAGGAAACATAAGTCTGATGTGTCACACACCGTTTGCAGGCAGTCTTGATCACTGATGCAACTGTTATTGCAAGTCTGGAATGCTGGGCAAGGCTTTTGAACGTTATTACTAAATTTTTCACTGTCAGACACAAAGTCATCTTTTATATCAACAAAATATGCATTTTCTGTTGATTTATTTATTATGTTCATAAATTTACTGTATCCGAGAAACTTTTCAAATTTGTGGTTATTGCGGAGTGTTACAGTAAAATTGGTTGCAAGATATCCACACCTAATGGAAGAATTAATGAGCACCAGGTACATGTACATTTGTTTTTCTGAAATCTTACCAGCATCTCTCAACATGATGAGTGTGCTAAAAAACTTTAAATCAGTGTTTTTGTCAGGTTCCATAGGTGTTTTCCAACCTCTAACGATGTACACCATATCTTCTAAAAGTATAAAATTATAATCAATATTTGGGTATAAATAAATCGTTTTCAGGTATGTCATGCAGGTTGATAATGATTCACAAATAGCTGGATAAAACTCAATCTCAAATGCCTTTATGCGTTCATAACGTATGCCTGGCATATATATTTGTTTTGGGATGGTATCTACTCTAAAACCCCTGTAAATCTTTGATAAAATTAAAATACTCTTGTTGTAGTGTGGTATAGATTCACTTTTACTTCTAGGTTGGCCTCTTGTACTGGCAGTTATAGCAGTAAAAGTAGTCAGGTCCCCACTGAACATTGTTGTTTGAACAGGATCAAATGCTGTTGTTAAGTGTGTAGTATGCTTGATTTCAGTTGTGCCCCTAAAAGTTCTCGTCATTGTTGAATCTGACGTATAGCTTGTTGAGGGCAGCTCTGTCACATCTGTTTCTTTTTTTGTTGCCTTTTCTGTAGAACTTGAACATGTGAATGCTGAGTGGCCGGGAGTGAAGGTCTGCTTTACAGGAACTGTTGTGCCAATCATATCAGTTTCTGTGTTGTTTGGAACAACCAATGTTGAAAGGGAGTCAAAATTGGATGTTTGACTTAATTGATATACCTTAAAAACAGTTATAACAAATATCACTAATAATATGAATAATAAAATTAGATAAAAAACATTAATGTATGTTTTATTTTTGTTTGACTTCAGTTTATTTACGTCACCACTAATCTTGAATGTTTCAAACACTGAATTTACTACACAATCTTTACTTTGTGTTTTTGTATTGGGATTCCCAATCACAAAGGTAATGTTATCAGCTACAAATTTGTTTCCCAACTGCACTGTTTCACACTTTGATAAGGTGGTTTCAAACCTTTGGCTGTTGCAAGGTTCCGGATTGATTATTCCACCACCATTTCCAGAATGACCGCACAAAGAAGCATTAACTGGCACAAGACCCTGTTCTTGAAAATCATCATCTGACTTCACAGTTTCTTCTGCATAGATAGATTCTGAATCCATACTGACGGAAGACATGATACAAATATTGGATAAAAGTGTAAACCCACTAAAGTATAAAGCAGATAAAAATAAAAACCACAACACATTTACTTTAACACTACATTTATACTGTGTTACTCCACAAATGAAGGGACTAACATGTATAGTATCGACTTTCTGATAACCTCGGGTTTATGGATGTGATAAATTTGTATCCTCTTACTATCTGTTTGTTTTGTCAGTGTAAATTTCAGTAGACTAAAATTAAATTTAAAAAGTAGATGCAGTGTTATGAGGATGAATATAAATAAGTAAAATTTTAAACCTAATATGGGAAAAATTAATATGAAATTGATTTAAAAGTAGTTTTCTCAAATAATATAAACAACTAACTCGTTGGCAGATTGAGTAGATGTTGATATAATAAACAATAAAACAATACCACCTATCTCAAGATAAAGTACAATACAAAGTCCTTCAAACATGAACTTTGATAATCGGAATTCTGGATAACTTTTGGAAAGCCTGCTAGAGCAGTAAAGTGCACTGAGTTTCAGTAAAGGTGCCAAGCACCATGGTATTGGCCAAAGCACTTTGTGGTCCTTTGGATTTTCTTGAAATTTGTTTTAATAGTAGCTGAAGTTTAAGTTTTTTAGTTTTTGTATTATGTACATTAAATGCAATAAATAAATGTTTTTTTTTCATAGGAATAACGTAAACTGTTTGTACTTTTTCCACCCCTGGATTATTATACACTTAGGCCATCCTAGGCCATTGCCTAAGATGTCAGTCAAGGGAATGGGCATCAAATGGCCCTAATTTCTTTTCATTTTTATAATAGATGGACACCCTCCTGGTTAACAAAATTATTTCTTCTTGAACATAATTTTATTTTTTGTATCAAGAATATATATTCTGCAAAAGAAAAAGAAGAAAGCTCTATTTTATATTCTCCGCAACTTGACTAGAATTTTGTTTATTTATTGTAGGCTATATTTTCCTTGTGACGTGGGCCCTGAGGGTGGAGGGGGCACTGTATTTTGTGTGTCACACAGTTACTATTTTTCTTCTCAAGCAGTAGTATGAATTTACATGGTTGAATATTCTTATAAAATATTACTTATTAACAGGGGGGAACCTAGGGAGGGGATAGAGGGGATATATCCCCCCCGAAATGTTGGAGAGTAAAAAAATATGTTAAAAAAATCTATGACAAATGGTTAAAAAATTATTTTTAAACGCCAGACTTATATAAATAATAATAAGGGTTTTAATTGCACAATGCTAAAAGATAAATCAGTAATATTACATCCAAAACAGGTAATTTTAGTTTTAGAAATGAAATACATTATTTATTTCGCGTTGGCATTACTGACGAGTTCATACAATGCGTCGCGTCGGCACTGTCGAGCTCTTGCGATTGGCACTAAGCGTGCTCTGATTCACTTGCAGTGCTTCCACCCCTAACTTATTAGTTATTCTGTGGTTTTGCCATTTAGTTATTCTAAACGTGTGTGTATCTTAGAGATAAAGTAAACTCATATATTTGACGAATTTTAAGTAGTGTACTTATTTTGTTATTAGACTGTAGAATATCGTAGCATACTCCACTTGAAATTTGACAACTTGATTCTTTTTTTGAGAAGACACAATATCTTTTGCCTTCATGTATGCACTGTTAAAATAATTGGATGAACGGATCGAAGAGGAGTGAATCCTCATACATGACTGTTAACAACCTCACTGTAGTGGCAAACCCCTATTTTTTGTTCGACGATAACGTCCGCATAAAGCCTCAGATCAACTTCAAACTTTCACAGTAGATTTTAGGTGTAATTTTTCAGGTCAAGTTCGTTTCTGAAGTTATTCTATAAATTAATAAAGTATTGAGACGTAATTTAATTTCCCATAAGAAATACATTGTAGGCAACAAATAACGGTGCTTTAGGCTACATTAAACGATGTTATTTTTGTTTCTTGTCAGACATAGCGGGAGCATGCACTATAACTGTATTTACTATAATTGCACTAAATATAATACAATTTGTTATTTATGAAATATTTTAAAGTGGGTTTTGAATACTAGAAAGATATATTTTGTATTAACAAACAATAATAAAACCAAAATATTTACTAAAATAATAAAATAAAAAAAAATACCTACAAGTAATAAAATATCTTGAATGCCAAAAAAATTAACACCTTTTCTATGTAGTTAATATATGTAATTTGATATATGTGTCATTTATTTATTTTTAAATAGCGTGGAACTAGGATTATCTGACGTATACATTGACATATGTTACCGTTCATCCCATACACGAGGAACAAGCGTACTCCTAGTACGAGTATAATACTTTTATGTTACAATTGTATTATACTGTTATTAGTTATTACCTATTATAATTATATATTATCTTTACAATATAAATAACTCTGATACTGTGTTCTGTGTCTTATAGATAAATCATGTATTTACCTCTTGATGAGTAATATATTTTGGTGTTTTTAATAAACTTTAGACTATAACTTTTTACTGTACTTCGCCTGAATGTTATTAGCGAATTTCCCTATAGGGAATACGCTATTACGGTAGTAGCCATGGTAAGACCTAAGACCGGGACTACTGTACTTTTTCATTTTGAGGTCCCCAGAAGCCAAAAACACCATTCGTTCATTTTCATATATATGTATATATATATATATATATATATATATATATATATATATATATATATATATATATCTATGTGTCCGTGGTACTGATAACTTTTGAAGGGGACCTCCGATTTTGATGAAATTTGGTATGAAGGTGTAAGACCAGGTCTATTTTCATGATTTTGCGAACCAGCGTGATCGGGTTATGGGAACGGGGTTTTATGGGGTTTCAAAGGGGTTAAAAATGGGTTTTTGGCATTTTTTGACCTCACTTTTCAAAATTTATCAATTTTAACTGAAACCATTTAAAAGAGCTCAAAAAAACAAACAATTTGGTATTTTGAATTTTCATCTTAGCATAAGTGGTTACGGGGAAAATCCAAAAATATGTTTTCCATGTTATTCTTATGGGAAATCAAGAAAACCCTATATCTTGCTTATTTATTGACATAACTTAATCAAATTTGGTATGTACATTATCTAGATAGGGTTTAACTTATACTTGCTTACAAAACCCATATGGCGGCAAACCTACATACTTACCCCCATGGGGTTTATGGGGAAAATAAAAAATCGCCATAGCTTGATAGAATTTTGTGTTTATATTCACCAATTATTGATTAACTTAGATTTTCTAACAACACCCCATGGCAGCAAACCTACATACTCGATCCTATGGTGTTTTTATGGGGAAAGTAAATAATCTGAAATTCCATTGGAAATTCGCTGAGTACGCAGGTCTGCTGCGACGGGGGTATTTTTTTCCATCGTTATATAAAGTCAATAAATTTTTCCCAAGTTAAAATAATAGTCTGATTTCTTTATTTAATACTTGGAACCTATTATTTTCACTCCAAATTCTGACGGAGAAGAGGTTTGAAAAAAGTTTCATTTTAACTTCTAAAATTCATTAAAACTAACCATTTAACTAAAAAAAATCCAAAATTATTCGGGGAGGCCCCCGGACCCGCCGTGTTCTGGGGGGGGGGGTATTCCATACCCCCAAACCCCCCAGTGTGAACCCTCCGCAAAAAATATCCCCCCCCCCCCCCCCGAAATTGAATCCTGGGTTCGCCCCTGCTTATTAACTTAATCTTGGTTAATCTTTTTGACTGTCCCTTGTGTCTACCGACGTTTCTTGTGCTATGATTTTTGTCCATTTTGTCTGCTCATTCAATGAAGTAGAACTCTGTTTGACATACACAGTGAAATATTACATTTTCAGGTTCCCATTTTAACAACTAAAATATCACACACGGTAGCCTACCTAACGAGAAGAGTCGTTCACTTACCATTGTTTTTCTGTACGATTATGTATAAGGGACAGAGGGTAAACTTAGAGAGAGATGTGGCTGCTTGGCACCGCACGTCCATGGGGAAAGGAGGCTTTACCCAAGTCTGAGATTGCAGAGGATCCCTGAAGATGGTCTGGATGTTTGGTAAAGGTGGTAATCCATTTAATAAATGTCTGAGAGTCTGGTTAATCTGAGGGCCTGAATTACCGAGTGATTTTAGTTGAAGTTAAAATGGGAATCTGAAAATGTAATTTCAGAGTGTTAATCTTCCATGAAAAACATTACCTTAAACAGAATATGGCAAAATTTAAAGTAAATTATTCATAGTAGGTTTTGACTCAAACTAACATTGTCTTTTATTTTGCCCATACAAACACATTTGAATTATTTCCTCATTTTCAAATCCCCCACCCACATTCATTGAAATCAAGTGTTAAAGCTTAAGAGTCATCTTCACCCCTGGGCCAGTAGCCCATTGTTGTGCAATCGGCAAGGTTAATCATACGGCTTTTATGCTAAAACATGGTTTTGTATTCTCCTGTTTCGGACACCGTTTTTCAACCGATTTTCTTGAAAGTTGGTAAGTGTTTAGTTGAATACTTATACTAGGTTTCTCATACCTCGAAATTTTCAAAATTTTTCTAAATTTTGAAATATTAACTAATAAGGAAAATTGAGTTACTTTGTGACGTCACAGACAGTAATATTTGTTAAATTTTCAAAATTCCGAGGTATGAGAAACCTAATATAACTATTCAACTAAACACTTACAAAATTTCAAGAAAATCGGTTGAAAAACGGCGTCCGAAACAGGGGAATACAAGACCATGTTTTAGCATAAAAGCCATATGATTAACATTGCCAACTGGGCAACAATGGGTTACTGGCCCAGGGTTGAAGATGACTCTTAAAGCTTTTTTAATTGCATGTTTGTTGGGTTTAAAGTGTTTTTGTAAGTGTATAGTTATTTTTTCATTAATGCAATTGTTATAAAACTTATTTTTCTCTAATAAAGGCAAAGGATAAAAATTGCTGAAATTAACTTACTTGATACTTAGGCCCTACTTGATAACCAACTAACCTGCGACCTAGCAATGTCTCTGTTGTCTTTCAGTCTAAAAAAGGTGAATAAATGTTGCTTTTTATTTTGATTTTGACAGATGAAACATTGTTGACACCGGAAGCTAACACACACTTCAACTTTACCATTGAGCGCGTTCACAAGCATCCACCGCAAAGAGGTTTGTTTACGTTTTTGCCTATCACGTGACAAATCCCACAAATAAAGTGTCTGGAATTTTTCACGTGATAGGCAAAAACGTAAACAAACCTCTTTGCGGTGGATGATTATTGTGAACACACTCATAGGACCCGTTCACGTTCATCCACCGTAAAGCGGGTTGTTTACGATTTTGCCTACCACGTGACAATCCAAGGCCGTATTTTTTACATAAACTTGTACTGTGACAGTCAGGGAAGAGGACTATCTGAGCTGATTGAAGACTGCAGTGGAGGAAAAATCAGGGCGTTTTCTATGGTTATGCCGAATGCCACATCTAAACAGTTTTATGAGAGTGCAAAAAAAGTTTATAACTGTCTTTGTGTAGTGATATGTGGAACGAATGATTTATCCAAAAAAACTACAGAGAATGTTATTAAGAATGTGGAGGAGGACTTAAAAACTATTAGTAGCAAAACCCCTGTCTGTATTACTACGATACCCTACCGATTTGATTTAAAAGAAGACGATCTGATTCTAGAAAAATTAGCAACCCTGAATAATTACATAATAGAATTGGCACATAGAATGACAAATGTACATGTTATCAATTTGGACATGTTGAAGAGGTTTCATTATACACGTCAAGGACTGCACTTAAGTTACCGTGGGAAGAGAAAACTTGCGTTCCTCATACTTGACTTTCTAAACAGAACTCAGGAAATAAATTCAAAACACATTGAAAAAGAAATCTCAGATAGGAAAATTGAAATAACTGACATACACATGAAAAGAGCCATTGACCAATTCAAAGGTAGTAGTTCAACCGCCTTTGCACATTGCATTTCGGCTGACTTTGGAGACGAACGCCATATGAGTGCTGGAG
Organism: Neoaliturus tenellus; assembly: GCA_030545055.2. Lineage (NCBI taxonomy): Eukaryota > Metazoa > Arthropoda > Insecta > Hemiptera > Cicadellidae > Neoaliturus > Neoaliturus tenellus. The sequence goes on from CM061532.1 coordinate 230,186,586, forward strand.
TTGCCACAGTCTTTCGGGATAAATTTGGGAAGCCATCGGCATGGGACTGCCTTACTAATTATTTAGCACTACAAAAATTACAATCTGGGGCTGGTGTTTACAGCGCCTCATTACGAAACCCTATTATTATGCCAAACCATCTGCTAAAGACTATGATAACGCCTTTCAAAACCTCATAGAAGACTTCAAGGACAGAGGATACAAACAGCTTGTATGTTCTCCACTAGGCTGTGTTAGAGATAAAATCCCTTTAGAACATTTTGTCTCAAATTTAAAAAGGTTCCAGAAAACAACAGGAGCTTCAGTTATAGTGGTATCATACTATCAGAAGTCTAGAAAATTAAGAGGGGGGTTATCACATAAAGACTTCCTGGATCAGCTGAATAAACAGACGTTTGAAATAAGTGATGTTGAACCCTCACAGAGTAGCGGCAGTACTTTCTCTACAGCATCAATGGTGGATTTCCAACCTCTCCGGACCCCTACAGTCTCGCCTGATAACATTGCAGAGACATCAAAAGACATTACTACTAATGTAGATAAACATGTAAATAGTAGCTTAAGTATAGTCGGGGGCAATAGAACAGGCGTGTCAAGGTCAAGTTTTTTAATAAGCCAGCTGATTTTTGCTCATTTAACTACCTGTTAATTAGCTTGACCTTCACCCGCCTGTTCTATTGCCCCCGACTATAGTAGGTTAGATAATAGTTTTTTACTGATCAGTCAAGACGAAAAACAAGTAACTTAAATACCTATCAATTGAACATGCTTAACAATGTAAATATTAGTTTCTTTCATCAAAATATTGAGCATTTAGGTTCCAAAATCAACATGTTAGAAATTACTCTGGAAGAAATATATCCGGATTTCTTAATTTTGACTGAACACAACATGAAAAAAGGCGAAATTAGCCACCTTAATATTAAGAATTACAAAGTAGATAGTTGTTACTCAAGACAGTTATATAACAAAGGAGGGGTAATGATTTTAAGTAAAACCGAAATAACGCCCTTGAAATTTTCCATTCCAAAATCATTTGAAAATCAAATTTTAGAAGATAAACAGTTTGAATTTTGTTTCAATATGTATAATTATAATAATATTAAGCTTATTCTATTAGGTTTATATAGATCTCCCTCCTCAAATGTTAAAGAATTTTGTGAAAGGCTTACGTTATTAATAGAAAATTTAACTCAGAAATGTGAATGTATTGTAGTTGCTGGTGACATGAATGTTAATGTAATGTTAGAGGGAAACGATCATAGGTTTTTAATGAATGTATTGAGAAGTCAAAATATGAGCTATATGGTAAAGTTCCCTACAAGGGTAACAACAACAAGTAAAACTTCTATAGATAACTTTTTTATAAAAAATGCATTTAAGGATATAACAACAGTCCAGGGACACTGATCACAATGCTTTCAGACCATGATGGTCAATTTTTGGAAATAAAAACTGGTAAAAAGCAATTCAAAGATCAAAATACTTACACTCATGAATGTAGAATATATTCAGAGGAAAACATAAGACTGTTTAAATTTTTACTAAAAAAAGAAAAATGGTTAGATATATTTTTATTGTCCCCAGTAGAGAAAAAATATGATAACTTTATTTATTTATTCTACCCAGTTACAAGAACATTTATTGTATTATTTACCTTGTATGTTGCCTTTTGTTCTTGCAGATGATTAAATGTTTCCGATGTACATTTCGCCACAATATTGTGGCATCTTCATGGGAAAGTTCACTGGTCACATTTGTTACACTAATGAAAGTTACACTAAATATTTACAAATATATACAAGTTTTTGTGGGCTCTTCTTAATTACACACCATTGTTCGTATCGCGGCGCGGCGCGGCACGGCGGCGGCAGGCGCGAAACGGACGCACAGTCGAAGCGGGCGGTATATTCCTTTGACTACCACTTGTTGTACTGAGAGTGTCAGTTTGGGGGATGGACGGAGGGTGGTGGCTGGGGATTTCCGGGTTCAAAGTCAGTCGAGCGCTTTCACTTCTGCGATGTTGCCAGTTTTTTGCAATGTTGCCAGACGGTCTAGTGTTGGTTTCTATTTCATTTATTTTGTCGAAAATAGGGGAATTGTTGAAGTCTTCTTTCTTGTTGAGTAAATTGTTTGGTTTGATGCTATTTATGTGTTTGTAAATTTGGTAACTTTCTTGTACTTTGGCTATTGACTTTGAGTGGGTTTTGTTCAAAATTGTCAGGGAATTTGGAAAAGTTATTGAGTGATTTGGGTTGTGTTTTAGATGTTTGGCTACTATTGATGTGGGGTTGGTATGGTGGCCACTGTTATGTTCTTTGAATCTTTGTTCGAAAGTTCGGTTGGTGTAACCAATGTATTCTTTATTGCATGGAGGATTGCAAGTTATTTTGTAAACTCCCCTTCCATTTTCTATTGTAAGGTTTCTGTTATTCTTTATTTTATAATTCGGGATGGGATTGTTAGTCACTCTGTATGCAGGGGTATATCCAGCTTCTTTGAACACTTTTCCAATTTTTTCTGTGGTTTTGTCGGTGTATTTAATTGATATGTATTTTGTAGGTGGATTATCATGGTTAGTGTGAGATGGTTCATTTTCATTTTCAGGGTCCTGTTTTAGTTTTTTAACCATTTTATTGATCATTTTGTCTACTATTGTGGGGTCATAACCATTGTTTACGGCTATGGTTTTTATTGTTGCTCTTTCCTTTTCGTATTCTTCTTTGTTTAGGTTGTAGTTAACCAGACGGTACGTTAGAGAACGGAATGCTGCCATTTTTTGGTTATACCAACACCTGCTGGTTATACGGGTGGTTAGAGTCACCCGCCTGTTCTATTGCCCCCGACTATAGTAGGTTAGATAATAGTTTTTTACTGATCAGTCAAGACGAAAAACAAGTAACTTAAATACCTATCAATTGAACATGCTTAACAATGTAAATATTAGTTTCTTTCATCAAAATATTGAGCATTTAGGTTCCAAAATCAACATGTTAGAAATTACTCTGGAAGAAATATATCCGGATTTCTTAATTTTGACTGAACACAACATGAAAAAAGGCGAAATTAGCCACCTTAATATTAAGAATTACAAAGTAGATAGTTGTTACTCAAGACAGTTATATAACAAAGGAGGGGTAATGATTTTAAGTAAAACCGAAATAACGCCCTTGAAATTTTCCATTCCAAAATCATTTGAAAATCAAATTTTAGAAGATAAACAGTTTGAATTTTGTTTCAATATGTATAATTATAATAATATTAAGCTTATTCTATTAGGTTTATATAGATCTCCCTCCTCAAATGTTAAAGAATTTTGTGAAAGGCTTACGTTATTAATAGAAAATTTAACTCAGAAATGTGAATGTATTGTAGTTGCTGGTGACATGAATGTTAATGTAATGTTAGAGGGAAACGATCATAGGTTTTTAATGAATGTATTGAGAAGTCAAAATATGAGCTATATGGTAAAGTTCCCTACAAGGGTAACAACAACAAGTAAAACTTCTATAGATAACTTTTTTATAAAAAATGCATTTAAGGATATAACAACAGTCCAGGGACACTGATCACAATGCTTTCAGACCATGATGGTCAATTTTTGGAAATAAAAACTGGTAAAAAGCAATTCAAAGATCAAAATACTCATGAAAATTAATTGAAAGCATCAAGCGCTGATTTATAAATTTTAATGAAGGAACTACAATCAATGATGTTGCTGTGAAGAAATAAGATGATACGCCAATAACCTAACTCGTGACGAAAGTAGTATAGCAAAAACAGACATTTTTCAGTATAAGCAGCACAAGTTTTAATTGCATTACTATATTTCATTGATTTTAACGAATAGCCTACCAGTTAATATGTTATTTTCAAATAAAATGTTCGAATCGTTGTGGTTAAATATTTGTACGGTACACATTTCATGCTCATAGTTTAGGAAAGTACTGTGTGTAGGCTAAATAAATGGTAATGCCAACAATTTCACTAGAGGCCAAATAATAGTTAGGCCTACCGATAGTCAGCTATTCTAAATTTTTAATTAGTGTAAAAATTAGTATCACTTATTTGTGTCCGAAAACATAATTTTAAGATATAAAATTATTTGCGTTAGACAATTGTTTAAACTTTTTCATGAAGTGGTAGCAAATAATTCATAATATTTAGGACGATAGGTACCTTTTTAAAAATCAAATATTGGAAATGAATACATTCCATTGTGGTAGGCCTACATCTCTAGGTTAGTTTTTAGGGTTAGGGTTGAGCGGAAAATGTTTTTGTTTTCGCTATCAGCTGATGCTAAAAGGCAAACAAAAATGGCAGCACTCCGGCTTTGTGTTCTAGGTGGTGTTGGTTATACGGGTGGTTAGAGTCAGCTGGTATAACTAAATCTGTTTGTGTGGGTTTTCTAAATATTCCAATTTCTACTTTTCCTGTATTGTTTTTTGTTAGTTTTATATCTAAGAAGTGAATTGTGTTGTTTTCTTCTGTTTCCATTTTGAACTTTATGCTGTCGTGAATTTTGTTAAGGTGGTTTAAAATTAGTTTTGACTGTCGTTGATTGCAGTTTAATACCAGGAAAGCGTCATCAACATATCTGGCATAGAATTTTATTTTATTTGAGTAAGGATTGGATTCTGATAGAATATGTTGCATTTCAAAGTGTTGCATGTACAGTTCTGCTAGTGTGGCTGATAGTGGGCCACCCATTGGTAGTCCGAGTGGGTCGTAGTATATTTTTTCATTATAAGAAAAATAACTTTGTTCAGTTATTATGGATACTATTCTTACTATGTCATTGATTTCTTCTTCTGAAAAATGTTGTGAGATTTCTAGTCTATTTTTTAGGACTTCTATGGCATCTTTCCGTGGAATATTCCCATACATATTTTCTACATCTATTGTTGCTAGTGTATGTCTTTCAGGGATGTCTTGTGACAGAATTTTTTGGATAAAATCTTTGCTGTTTCTACAAGATGTAGTGGATGTGTTCGTTAAGTTGTTTTTAATGAGAGCATTTACGTATTTTGCTACTTTATACGATGGTGATGGGATTGCATTAATTACTGGTCTAATGGGGTTTCCTTCTTTGTGCGTTTTTATAAGAGGTTTGAAAATGGGAGGGGTTGGTGTGTTGTTGTAAAAGTATTTGTTCTTGTCCGGGTTTATTATTGAGTTATTGTCTAAGAAATTTCTTATTAATCAGGCAACATACAAGGTAAATGATAACTTTATAACGACTCTAAAATTTTATTTTGATGAGGCTTTCCCTATTAAACATACCAAAGTTAAAAAAAAAACAAAAAAAAGTTGGGTTACTGATGACTTAAAAAAAGAAAGGAAAAATATTATTTATTCTAGTAAAAAGTTAAGAGGCAAAGAAAACAATAATTTATCAAAAAAATTAAAGGAAAAGATAATAAAGTTCAAAAAAGACTTAACACATTCAAAAAGTGCTTATTTTAAAGAAAAGATCCAAAAATCAAGCAATGTCCAAAAAACTGTTTGGGAAATAATAAACTGTGAAGTAGGAGATAAAAAGCCAAAAACTTTAGAAAATATTTCTGTAGTCATTGATGGTAAAACGCACACAAACCCAAAAGAAGTATGTAATATATTTAACAATTATTTTGTTAATGTAGCAGAGGATTTAACAAGTAAACATCCTTGTGATAAAAATGTAATAAATAATTGTGCCTTTGATCAGCCAAAAATATTTGTAAATCCATGTTTTAGACTAAGGCCTACCTCTAGAGAAGAAGTTATTGTAGTCATAGATTCATTTTCAAATAAATTTTCGAGTGGGTATGATGACATTCCAATAACAGTTATTAAAGCCACAAAAATAGAACTAAGTGACGTGCTAGTACACATTATTAATTCCTCTTTTGTCTCTGGAAGGTTTCCTGATCAATTGAAAGTATCCAAAATTATACCAATTCATAAAAAGAACGAGAAGGATGACCCCTCAAATTTTCGTCCCGTAGCTTTACTTCCCGTAATTTCCAAAATTTATGAAAAAATAGTCTATAATCAATTGGCAGAGTACTTAGAAAATTGCAATATTATTGATAATACCCAACATGGTTTTCGTACCGAGAAATCAGTCATTACTGCTGCAGTGAATTTTGTCGAATCGGTTATTGAGTCAGTTGATAAAGGGGAGATTTGTATTGGTGTTTTCATGGATCTGACAAAAGCGTTTGACACTGTTCATCATACCACACTTTTAAACAAACTAGGAAATCTCAATATTGACAAAAAATCTTTCAATTGGTTCCAGTCATACTTGACAGGAAGACGCCAATATGTTGAACTAAGTCACATGGAAAACAATAGAATTTACAAAGTTAAGTCAGACTTGAAATTAATAAAGAATGGCGTCCCTCAGGGGTCGGTTTTGGGCCCCCTCCTGTTTATATACTATATAAATGACTTTGCCAAATCTATGACCAAAATTCCAAAAAATAATATTAGTCTCTATGCAGATGACACAAATCTTAAACTATCAGCCCGAACTGTCGATGAAGTAGAAATTTTATCTTATTTAGAATTGGCAAATGTAAAAGAGTATTATGACAACCATAATCTAAAATTAAACACCTCTAAAACAAATTTTCTTTCTTTTAAAACTATACTAAAACTAGTCCAAAAGAAAATGTGAACCCACAATAATGATTGATTCTGATTTCATAGAGATGGAAAAATCTACTAAATTTTTGGGATTGGAAATTGATGAAAGTTTAAACTGGAGTAAACATGTACAAAAAGTTCTTTCAAAAAATAATTCAGGAATTTATACTTTACGTCAAATGTCTTTTTTATTCAACGACAAGGACACATTAAAATTGATATATCATGCTCACATACACTCCCATATTTCATTGGCATAGCTTTGTACGGTGCAACCAAAAAAGATAATTTAAATGAAATTTTAAAGCAACAAAAAAAGGCCATTAGAATAATCTTTAAACTGAAACATTATGATTCAGCAAGAGAGTATTTTAAAATCCTCAGAATTCTCACTGTCTATGGACAATATATTTATGAGACAGTATTGTTAACAAGAAAATCAAATTTTTGTACCCAGGAAACTACTCAACCTCACCCGTACAGGATAGTGCTGGTTTCACCACATCCCAGTTAGTCATTCGGTAGTAGCCAACCGAAACTACAGAGTATCGAAGTATCATTCATATCGAATATGAATTTGAACTCGGACTCGAACACAAAAATCCAATTTCAATGCTGCAAAATGGAGGATATTTGTGATCGTCACTTAGAACCTTACTGTTGTAAGGACAAAGCGTCTAGATTGTGTTTACCCAATGAAACGAATAGTGCTAATGGATAAGTGGCTATAATTAAATGTGATACAATGGTGATAGCCTACTAGCCTATTATCAGGCAAAACCAAAGCCTCTGCGTCACTAATACTAGGTTGTTCAGCAAGATAGGCAAAGGCCCTAAATACTTAGGTCTGCCTAAGTTTTCCAAAATTTGTTTTTCTTTATTTAACTTTATTATTTGGTCACCAAAGGATATAACCATTTTTACAGAGTAAGAATAAATCTGAACAATTCCCAAAATGGACAGTTCTTTAAAAAGTGAGGCAAAGTTACTTCATACCTTATTGGAATATATTAAAATGATGAGCGAAATAATTGAGCTATTAATTGCTTCTAGCAACTCTAACAGTAAACGACTAAGTTATAACAAATTTAGGCCTATCCCAAGACAAAAGTTGTGTAGAAAACCCAACAACTCAACGTAATTACATACTAAGTCTTTAGCAGCACAATTTATACAATTGCGTATTTTAACGTCTTTTTAAATCACGTTTCAGACATGTCAGATGTAATGTAATTATTCTGTTAAATTCTGATATGATTATTTATTCTGGTTAAAGAGAGCAAACAGAAAATCACAAGTGAAAGTGGTCTGGTCTGGTCTGAGCAGTGAGCAGACAACGACGTAGCCGAAACGATGTCGATACGCTGACATTCAGTTCGATACTCTACACATTCAATTCGATACTCTACAATAGTCTACAACGACTACCGAATGACTAACTGGGATGTGGTGAAACCAGCACTATCCACCCGTACAAAACAAGGAATAGGAATGCCATCATACCAACTTATCATAACTTAAAATTTTATGAAAAAAACCCACATATATGGGAGCTCGGTTTTTAAGACATTTGCCACATTACATAAAAGATGAATGTAACTTAACTAAGTTTAAAAACATGTTGAAAAATTATTTGATAGATCTTGCAATCTATTCATTAGAAGAGTTTTTCTTAACTTAGTTCATAGGATTTTTGACGCTATTTTACATGTATGATGTGTACATATTGTAAATAAAGATATTTTGAGTTTGAGTTTGAGTTTGAGGAGTTGGCCTTGGACAATCCAAGGCAATTAGAACCCTCTATTTGCCTTGGGACAATCCCACAAATAAAATGTCTGGAATTAATTAGTCACGTGATTGGCCAAAAGTAAACAAACCTCTTTTGCGGTGGGTGAACGGGAACGGGTCCATTGACTTTACTTAGATATCTTTTATCTAGCACCAGTCAATAAAGTAATGATAAAGTAATGATATAAAGTAAAGTTGTGATACCCGAAGCAAACTGGTGAGAAGTTATTCATTAGAAGCCTGAGATTTTACAATCGAGTGAGTAGTGCTTTTTTTAATTGTTTATTTTGTGTCCAATCAACAAAAGATTTGCAAGATTATAAACCATGTGATCATTTAAATTTAATAAATAAACAATAATGATTTCAAAAGCTCAGAAGCATTGATAATGGATAGTCAATGCTAGAAGAGCGTGGTAGCGTAGGCTTACAAGGTAACTAATTTGAGCTAGCTTGGGTACGCAAATAAGAAAAAAAAGAACGACTACCGACCATAGTCAACGTCACGACAACGACAACTACTCTATTTAATCAATGCATGGTAAAAGCTAAAACGTTACTAATAAAATTATTAACACTTTTCAGAAAGAAAGTTATGGAAGCAACCAGGGTACATCGAGGTTGCATGGTTACCTAAAAACCTAAGCCTGCTTTTGTTTGCGAAAAAGAAAATAAAAACTACTCTATTTGTCTATTTATTAACAACACAACATAATATAACCTTCAATACAATCAGAATAAGCAAGAACTGTTAGCTGCAACATACGTTATTTGTAAGTACTGTAACGTAAGATGTTAATAATTAGTTAATAGTCCTCTGACGGCGTTATTTAATCATACTAAGCTACCGATTGGTTTTCTGTAAACGTTAGAGATTTAAATTATTGCAAAGTTTTTCTCTTCCAGTGACTAACTGTTGTGGAACATTTTACTAACTTATTTCATGACATGACATGGTTAATTTACAACTTAATATTTTCATTAAATAAGTGGTTGATTTTACCAGTGAACGATATAGGCCTAATTTACCATTTTGTTAAAAAAAAAATTAAATTAGGTATAGGCCTATACTTAAAGTACCTCATTGATAGATGAACAGAATGTATCCGAGGCTATATTCTTGTCAAAAGGTTACACACTTGCATGATAATGTGGTGAAACTTCGCTATCCAACCTCCATCATTATTATCGATGGTTAACATTTCGATTTTGCGATTATATCTAGGGTTATCAGACATCCGGGTTTACCCTGGACGGTCCGGGGTTTGAGGGCCTGTTCGGTGTCTGGTCTGGGGCTGCTACTTGTCCTGGGTTTTTAAGTTTTTAGCAAGATGATCAATTTTGTCAACAAAATAGGCCTAAATGGCGGCTTAATAACAATCATCTAGATAAAGTAAAAAACTTTCTTAGCGGTTGATAAACCATTTTGGGTTGGTTTCACAAAATGTTTTAATTTCCTGGAAGAAAAAAATAAAAACTAACTTCTTTATAAAAAATAAATTTTTGGCCTAATCAATTGAACATAGGCTAAACTACACTAATCTCAAAACAAAAGCAGCTAAGCTGAATTTTTATTTTTTCCCCTTAAAAAGTCGTTTTCTAATGCAAAAGGCATACATAAATACAAGTTGTTCACACAAATTCTTGTTATGGCGTAAACCACTATAAAAAAACACATAACCCAAAACAAAATTGCTATCTTAATGAAAAAATATGTGTTTTCAAATTCTTTATTTAGCCATTCAATCAGTTGACAATAGGCCATGTCATTAAAACTAACTAAAACTAAAGAAAGAGAAAAAAAAATTACAATCAGATCAAATCCTCTTGATTAACAAAAGCAGTCCATCAAGGCAAATCAAGTTCATAGTCTATATGCACACCATGCAGCACACCACACCATGCACAGGTAAAAAAAACAAAAGAAAAAAAAGAAAAAGAAAATTTAAAAGCCACACGCATACCTCTGGGCCAGTTCTGTTCTGTTAGGCAATATTAGAAAAATCTGCTTTCCTCTTTTATCACCAGCAATAATTAAAAAGTATATAATTAAATATATTTACGATTTATCACAATTTACTATGTCACTCACGTGAGCGATTTGAGCGTGAGTGACTTGTAAATTCCACATTTAAACTCCAATAGCCGACAGTCGCATGTAGGCCGGTTTAATTTGAGGTTAGGTTATGTTTTAACTCTTCTAACATAAATACGCCTTTTTTGTGGGTAACATATTCAAAATTGAAAGTTTTATATGAGTGACTTGTAATGCAATTAAGGTATGGTATCAAACTTTCCTCTTATTTCACTTAAAATGAAATAAAAAGCAATAAAAACTCCACAATCAGCACACACTTCCAACTTATAACAGTTCTCAACTACACAGAAAGTGATTTCCAGCCAAATATCCGAAGCAGTAATATTTTTTTGGCTGGTTCCAATTTGGATGTCTGTGGGGGAGTTCTTTTGAGGGACAAGCTCAATAGACGACGAAATAAATAGTTATTGCAGAAAATCCTCCCGTTTGTCTATGGATTTCTTTCTGTTTGTCTTGTTCTCGACAGCTGTGAAGTAAATTAGACGAATGAATTTGTTTGTTTACGTGCATTGTCGCTGCGTCATAACTTAAGACTAGATGACCGGTGACAGTGAGCGACTTGTATTTTGACCTATGTTTTGCGTAAGAATTATTTGATAAATTCAAATATAGCTAAACACTTATCCTATTTAATTAAAGGGCAGGGTAAGGTATAATACAACACATTTTTGTAACATAAGTTATTCATTCATTTATTTACAACCAATAACCTAGGGACTTAAATTGTTACATTTTGTGAAACCGACCCATAAATACCTACATATAAGTTATTTAAGTTAGTTTGCTGCTTTCAAAAAGCCAAACATGTGTAGGGTTTGCGAGAAATCCGCCTGGACGCTTTTATGCGCCTTTAAAAGAGGAAATGGTCGGAGAAAAGAGGACGTAACTTATGGTCACCCTGTAATTTTGACATTTTCTGGTTTTGAGATTATAAATTAAAAAATTGTTGGCTAAATGGCTGTACCATTTTGAAAATACACACCAGAAAATTTTTTACCTGAAAATGAACATTGGTGTGTTAAAGTTAAAACCAAATAAGTTTCTAAACTGAATAGATTTAGGCCTAGAAGCTACGTGTTAAGGAAATAAAATTATTAAGTTAAAAAACAAAATGACAGCTAGAGTGCTTAGCAAAGCATTTCAAAACATAATTATGCTCACATGAAATTTTTTGATTATTTTGATCCAAGGAATCACCAAGGAGTTTTGGAATAGAGTTTCTGTACACCCTGTATGTGTCAGATGATATTAATTAAAAACTTTCTGGGTCTTCAGAAAAAGCTTTGGGAACTAACTTCAAAAACTGACTTTTGTTGAGTAAATATTTTAATGATAGGCCTAAGCAGTTTTTACTTAATCCTCATACAGTAAACTCTTTCTTGACCGGCCACCTTTTAACCGGTCTCCGCTTTAACCGGCTTACCCTGACACAAAATATAACATATTTTTAACCGGCCATGTTTTATCTCAACATCGCTTTAACTGGCCGTGTTTCGCTGGAAACGTAGTTTTCTTATATAGGCCTACTGTATCAGTCAATTGAACGTTATTTCATATTGACGTTCTGAAACTAATTAAAATGTACTGTCCTGGACGGAAGTGAATGCCACCTGAAGTCAATGCATTTGGACCTATACTGTCCAATCCAAGAGACCTCAATAAAGAAACGATTTACTATTAGTTTAAGTTTGTTGTGGATTTTATGGGTCTAGTAGATCTCAATAAAGAAACGATTTATTATTAGTTTCAGTTTGTTGTGGATTTCATGGGTGTCGGATATTAGCTATAAATCATATACAGTAATTTATTTAAAGTTGTTTTTCAAGTGATAATTATATTTATAGGCCATATAAAATCGTAGCTTGGCGTTCTTAAATGAACATCGGTTTAAACGGCCAATTCATTATCCGGCCGCGGCCTGGTCCCAAGGTGGTAGGTTAAGAGGAAGTCTACTGCAAAACAAAATTTATCACATTTGAAACACGCCAAACTAAAATAGACATCAGTCCAAAAATTGAATTTAATAAAGAGCTTGTAAATGAAGTAGTGCATACTAAGTTTTTAGGGTTGCAAATTGGTAATCATTCATGGAATTTACCTGCTGAAAAGTGATCTCAAAAATATCATCCAGAATATTTGCATTGTTAAGGAGAAAAAATATACCCCCGTCGCAGCAGACCTGCGTACTCAGCGAATTTCCAATGGAATTTAGATTATTTACTTTCCCCATAAAAACACCATAGGATCGAGTATGTAGGTTTGCTGCCATGGGCCGTTGTTAGAAAATATAAGTTAATCAATAAATTGGCGAATGTAAACACAAAATTGTATCAAGCTCTGACAATTTTTATTTTCCTCATAAACCCCATGGGGGTGAGTACGTAGGTTTGCCGCCATATGGGTTTTGCAAGCAAGTATAAATTAAACCCTCTCTAGATAATGTACATACCATATTTTACTAAATTATGTCAACAAATAAGTAAGATATAGGGTTTTCTTGATTTCCCATAAGAATAACATGGAAAACACATTTTTGGATTTTCTCCTTAACTATTTAAGCTAAGTTAAAAATTCAAAATACTAAATTGTTTGTTTTTTTAAGTTCTTTCGAATGGTTTTAGTTAAAATTCATGTATTTTTAAAATTGAGGTCCAAAAATGCCAAAAACCCAATTTTGACCCCTTTGAAACCCCATAAAAACCCGTTCCCATAACCCGACAATGCTGGTTTGCGAACTCATGAAAATAGACCTGGTCTTACACCTTCATACCAAATTTGATCAAAATTGGAGGTTCCCTTCAAAAGTTATCGGTACCACGGACACACACACACACACATATATATATATATATATATATATATATATATATATATATATATATATATATATATATATATATATATATATATATATATATATATATATAGTGTAGAGTAGAGTATATATAGTATATATATATATATATATATAGTATAGAGGAGAGTATGAAAATGAACGAACGGTGTTTTTGGCTTCTGGAGACCTCAAAATGAAAAAGTAAAGTGGTCCCGGGCTTAGGTCTTACCATGGCTACTACCGTAATAGCGTATTCCCTATAGGGAAATTCGCTAAAAAAATTCTGACGTCAATTCTAGAAGAACATCTATTTGGTAGTGCCCAATAATTGAGTTTAAATACTAAACACCCCATCAAAAAATGTCCTTCAGAGCAGTAACATCTATTTGGCATACATTCAAACAATAATTTCTTTTATGGTAACGTATATCATTATGGATCCACATCTAAAAGTAACCTTGATTCCATTTGAAAATTATAAAAAAAGTTATAAGAATAATTTTTAATATCAAGCAAAAAACTTCAGTGAAAGAGCATTTTATATCACTGAATATAATGACAGTATACGGAAGTTACATATTTGTTCTATCATTGGATTACAAAATAATTTTTTTTTTAAATAGGCCTAGATGATAAACATAGCTAATACTAGAAATTGAGAAGCAATAGCTCTAGATTCCCATAGATTAGAATTGTATAAAAAATCCACTTACACAGGTTAAAAATTTTACAACGAAATTCCAAATTATATTGCACAATCTGCAAAAAGTCAACGTAAATCTTATGTTATATAGGCCTACTCTAAAACAAGTAATGTTTGTATGGCCAAAATTTTTTTTCTGTCCAAGGATATTTGATTTATTTGTTGATTATGGGGAGGAATCGCTTGGAGTTGGTTTCATGGCTGGGAAAATTCCAGTTTTCGTCTTAGAGCCCTTAAAATTAGCCATGTTATCCTTTGTGGAAATTTTTTTGAGCTACTCAACTGCAGTGAAGGCGGAGAAGATAGGCTTTGGTACGGCGGAGCTGTGGTAGGAGGCAACCCTCCTGCTAGGGGTAAATATAACAGGAACCACTGCCTTGTGGGTGGAGATTGGATCTCAAAGGCTAAGGGAGAAAAACCCTGACAGAAAACCGGCAACCTGAGGTCGTAGGTGGCAGCCCCATCACCAGGCTTTGGATGCTGTAGGCTAATAACCCGCACATCCGAGAAAAATTATTATGGAAACTGAAACGAGACAAAACCGGACTGGATTTATGGGCATGAAAAGGAAATTGCGAATTGGTTTTTGGAATATTAGGACTTTAAGAGAAAATGGTAGACTACGGCAGGTAACCCAAGAAATGGAAAATTACAGGTTAGATATCCTGGGTCTAAGTGAAGTTAGGTGGAAGGAACAGGGAGAAATGCAGACAATAAATGGAAGTACCTTTATTTATTCGGGAGAAGAAGACAATGCAGCTGTTAGCAGGAATGGAATAGGCATTATAATGTCAAAGGCAGCCCGAAAGTGTCTCATGGAATGGAATCCTGTGTCAGATAGGATAATAACAGCTCGCTTTAAATCCAAAATAAGAAATGTGACTATAGTGCAGTGCTATGCACCAACGGAAGCAGCTGAAACTGGTGCAAAAGAAGATTTCTATAACCAACTGCATACTGTAGTGAGGAGAGTAAGCTGTAGGGACATTGTAATTGTTATGGGTGATATGAATGCAAAGGTAGGGAGTGAAAATGAAGGCTTGGAACAAGTAATGGGAGTACATGGTCTAGGGCAGAGGAATGTAAATGGAGAAATGTTTGTTGACTTCTGTTTCAATCAAGATCTGGTTATTGGAGGAACCTTATTTCCACACAAGAGATGCCATAAGGTCACTTGGGTGTCCCCGGACAATGTTACCCAAAATCAGATAGATCACATTGCTGTGAGCAGGAAGTTTAGGCACTCACTACTAAATGTACGTAATAAAAGAGGAGCTGATATGGGTACAGATCACCATCTAGTTGTAGCTGAGTTCAAGCTAAAAATCCTTGCAGAGAGAACCCATGGGAAAAGCAGAGGAAGGAAGTATGACATAAATCGACTTAAAGATGCTCAAATAAATGAGAGCTTTAAGTTGGAGCTAAGAAATAGGTATGAAGCTTTGGCCATAAACGAAGGAGAGGACTGTAATGTAGATCAAAGTTGGGAAGAAGTTAAAAATGTTTTCCAAGAGGTAGGTGAAAGTGTTTTGGGTTTCAAAAATCCAATGAAAAAAGAATGGATAACAGAAGAGACAGAAGAAACAGGAAAAGATTGAAGCAGAAGCTAAACCAAGCTAAAACAAGACAGCAAACAATGGAAGCCAGGAGGCTTCACAATGAAGCAGACAGGAAGGTAAAACGAAGCACCAGGAAAGATAAAAGAAAATGGATTGACGACAGCCCAGAAAGCCGAAAATGCAGTGAGAAGAGGCGATTTGAAAGAGTTATATGGAACTAGCTGTTTCCCGTCACGGCTTCGCCCGTGACTGAATTTATGTTTTAGGTAATAAAATCTTTAAAAGAGCAACAAAATCTTCTTCATTAAGAATGACATTGAAACAACAAAGTACTGTGTGTTGAGCTGTGAAGGAATTTTGCAAAACATTTTCTTAATGAGAACCATTGTGCAAAAAAGAACAACCATGTCAAATTTCAACCCCGTAGGCCCTACAGTCATTTTAAAATCATGTAGGGCGGAGCCCTAAAGAATATAAAAAACTATATTTCTAAAACTGTTCCTTAGTAAACACATATTAGCAAAATGGAACATAAACGTTAAATTTCAACACCGTAGGATTAATGGTAATTTTGAGGATTTGTGGGGGGAAGCCCCTGGAATAATTTTGAAGTCCTAGGGGGCGGAGCCCTAAAGAACTTCAAAAACTATATTTGCAAAACCGTTTCTAAGTGAGCAAATAGCAAATAGGTATTTGCAAAACGGAGCATCCACGTTAGATTTTTATCCCTTATATGGTAATTTTGATGTTCTGTGGGGTGGAGCCCTAAAGTAAATTTGCTCAAATGTTTCTTAGTGAGCAACTATGAGCAAAGAGGAACGTCCATGTCACCTTTCAATCCCGCGGGCCCAGAGTAATTTTCAAGACTTGTGGGACGGAGCCCTAAAGAATTTAAAAAATATATTTGAAAAACCTTTTCTTAGTGAGTAACCTACCCATGAGCTAAGGGGAACGTACACGTCAAATTTTAACCCCGGAGGCCCTAAAATGTTTTTGAAGTCCTGTTGGGCAGAGCCCTAAAGAACTTCGAATGCAAAACCGTTTCTTAGTAAGCACCCATGAGCAAAGAGGAATGTCCATGTCTAATTTCAACCCCTTGAAGGCCCTAATGTTATTCTGAAATCCAGTGGGGTAGAGCCCTAAAGTGCTTTAAAAACTATATTTGCAAACCCTTTTCTTTGTGAGTACCCATGAGCAAAGGGAATCCTCCATCATATTACGAAACGATTTCGTATCCCCAGCTCCGCGTCTCCAGATGTCTTCAGATGTAAACAAACCTAAATTCAATTTCCATAATCATATGTTAGAATACAAAAATGTTGCTTCCATAAGAATAACATGGTAACTTTGAGGACGTCTAGGGCGTAGCCCTTTGTGAATATTAATATGAAAATAGTCAGACTTTCCTATTTTGAGCCTATAGAATGAGTATACAAAATTTCAGCACTCTAGCTAGTCGGGAAGTTGGAGAATTAGTGATGAGTGAGTCAGTGAGTGAGTGAAGGCTTTGCCTTTTATATATTCAGATAACAAGAGTATTATCCAAAACAAGCTGGAAGAGAGATCGACCGATAAAAGATAGAAATGGAAAGATCCTAACACATGAAGGGGATCAGATGGAAAGATGGGTTGAACACTTCAGGGAGCTTTTGAATCTAAATGAACCTACACAAGATTTGGAGTTTGAACAGGAAATGGATGAAAACTTGGAGAGAGAAGAAATAAATATACAAAATCCAACAAAAGATGAAATCAAAAGAGTAATTGAAGAAATGAAGAATGGGAAAGCAGCAGGACTAGACAATATAACTGCTGAAATGCTGAAAGCGGATGGTATTGCAGCTTCAAATCTCTTGTATCCTTTGATAAGAGCAATTTGGCAGAAGGAGGAAGTACCTGAAGAGTGGAAAAAAGGGTTGATAATCAAATTGCCCAAAAAAGGAGATATTGCAGAGTGCAACAATTGGAGAGGTATCACGTTGCTGTCAGTGCCTAGCAAGATAGTAACAAGGATTATACTAAACCGTATTAAAGATTCAGTGGAAAATCAGCTTCGCAAGAATCAGGCAGGTTTTAGGAAACATCGAAGTTGTGTAGATCTCATCAATACCTTGAGAATCATCCTTGAACAGAGTACTGAATATCAAGCGACTATATTTGACGTTTATAGACTTCGAAAAAGCTTTCGACTCCGTCAACCACCAAGTTCTATGGCAAGTTGTTGAAAGTTTTGGAATCCCACCCAAACTTGTCAATTTAATGAAAAGCATGCACCAGGGGTACTCTTGTAATGTACTGCACCGTGGAAAAGTGTCTGACCCAATTCAGATGACTTCTGGTGTGAGGCAGGGGTGTATCTTGTCGCCAATCTTATTTTTGATGGTACTTGACCGTGTCTTGAGGAGGGTGACTGCAGCTAAGAGAAGAGGTATTCGGTGGGGCCTTGCTGATCATCTGGAAGATTTAGATTTTGCGGATGACATATGTCGGCTATCTCATCGCTTGAACAACATCAGGTGTAAATTAAAAGACCTTAAAAAAGAAGCAGAAAGAGCTGGCTTGAAAATAAACACAAGGAAAACAAAAGAAATGAGGGTGAATGGCCAAGTAGAAGAGAGGTTGGAGGTAGATGGCTCTAGGATTGACCAAGTGGAGTCCTTTGTCTATTTAGGAAGTGTTGTAGCTGCAGATGGAGGAGGAGCTGGAGATGATGTTAAAGTTAGAATCAGGAAAGCAAATGCTGCTTTTGTCCAATTGCAACCTGTTTGGAAGAGTAGAAACATCTCGCTCCATACTAAAATCCGGATTTTTAACACAAATGTTAAAGCGGTTCTCCTGTATGCGTGTGAAACGTGGAAAGTAGATGGCAAAATTACCTCCCAATTGCAAGTGTTTATTAACAGGTGCCTTAGGGTACGAACAGAACGAGTGGGTCGCGGTGGAGGTGTAGGTCGCGGTCGCGGTCGCCGTCGACATCCATGTAAATCAAACACATTGTAGTTAACGAGGCCTTGCATAACGAGTAAGTCGCGATGGAGGTGACTCGCGATGCCATCCAGGAGGTTTACAGCGATGCTTTTAAAAATCAAAATCATTTGATTTACATGGATGCTTACCTCGCGGTTTACCTGGATGCTTCGTTGTGATTGGTTCGTTTGGGGGGTGATGTTGTTCACGTCCGCAGCATTCCATTAAAGCTGCACGTACTCCCCGGGTTGTGCTAAACGAACAACAAATTTTGGCAGCTGAAACTATTTTGGAAATATCTTTGAGAATATTTGATAACTAATGCCTTTTATATTGTGCGGTAGAGTGTATAAACAAAAACCATGCAAAAACTTAAATTAATAGTCTTTTAATAAATAAATGCAGTTTGCCACAATGTATTATTTGGGTTTATAATAACCTGGTGGCCCTTTCTTTTAATTATTGTACTGGTAGTCAACACAATATGTAATTATTGTACATTACTAAAGAAATAAATCTGTTCTTACATATTGAACATTTACGGTAGTTATCAAAGTTGTACCTCTTATTAGATATCTACAAAATGTATAACATCTACGTATAACAACGTAAATATCGCCATTCCTGTAGTGGTAATCGCAAGTTATGACGCTCTAAGGTACTTATACTTTTTAAAATATAGGATTATTTATTTAATTTAATAAGCACGCTACACACATCACTCTCCAATGGTCTGAGCTGCACTGACAGCGTGGGTGACCTCCTCGCTATGTGCGGTCAACATCGACCGCGACCTAACTTGTGGCATCGACCGCGACCTACACCTCCACCTCGACCCACTCGTTCTGTTCGTACCCTTAGAAGGATTAACCGGATATGGTGGCCAGACAGAATCACAAATGAAGACCTTTGGAGACAAAGTGGTCAAATGCCAGTCCATCTAGAAATAAAAAGGAGGAAATGGAATTGGATTGGACACACCTTAAGGAAGCCAGATGGTTCCATAGAAAAGAAAGCCCTCACGTGGAATCCTCAAGGAGCAAGGCGTAGAGGCCGACCAAGAAACACTTGGAGAAGAACGGTGGAAAAGGAGGCAGCTGCAGAAGGAAAGACATGGGGGGAGCTTAGAAGACTAGCTGGAGAAAGACAGGCCTGGAGACGTCTCGTGGATGCCCTATGTTCCGATTGGAACGACAGGAATTAAGTCAAGTTAAAGTAAGTAAATTGAAAAAAAAAAAACAGCTGATAACTATAGTAACTATTGTGTTAAAACTTAAACCTGTGGTTCAACAAACTTACACCAACTGCCAAGACCTTGCCATCCTCAAGCCTGGCGAGTGAGCGAAGTGAACGAGCTCGTTTAAAAAAAAGAAAAGGGCGAGTAAGCGAGGAGAACGAGCTTTGTCTGAGGAAGGAAGAAAGAGACAATAACTTGACCGAGCATAAACTCAGTCTCATTCTTCATGAACAAGGCCTTACGTAGATAGGCCTACTCTTTAGAAGAATTTTCATTGAAATAGTCTAATAACTTCACCTTTTTTTGTAATAACTTGTAAAAGAATTTTGTATTGATTTATAGATTTATTTATAAATAAGAACAACTTTGACACCATTCCATAATGAATTGTATATGTAATGAATGAAAGAGATTTAAGTTTGAGTTCTTATTTGTAGTATGTCTGGATTTGTGTGTACTCTCTGTGCGGTATTCATAATGAACTTTTAGTTCGTTTTTGGCAATTGGCCATGCACTGGTATTTTGTTTTTTTGCCATTTTGTGTCCGTCCGTAGTCAGTGATATGTGTGTCTTAAATTTTTTGACAATCTCTTCGTTGGAAGTGAAGTTTTTATGTCTTTTGGCTTGAAAATGACACCTTATTTTTGAGTGTCGAAACCGGTCGCTATCTCAGCAATGTTTAGGATTGCAGATGATATTAAGGTATTTTAAAACTCCTGTATTAATTTCTTTCGCAATTCAAAGGTAAACCACAGAAATGAAATTAGGTAATTTATATTAGTAATTGGATTTTTAAGGCCCTGCTAATTTAGTAAATGTACTAAGTTATTGTTCGACAACTTCTATTCCTACTAGGAACTACTAGAAAAATTTAAGGTACAATTCAATATCATGGTATTTATCACATCAGTTCAGGGGCAAAACATGAAACAAAGTAAACAAATACAAAAATACCAAGCAATAAATATAAATTGAATAAAAAATGAAAGAGAAGCACAAAACTTTTTTTTATACAAATTTTGATTTAAACTTTGTAAAATCGCTCAAAAATAAAATTTTGTTACCGTATGCAAAATAAATGTTTAGATTCAACTTTGGTTTAACACACTTGGTCATTTTGTAGCAAACAATTTTCTCTAAATTATCCAGAAAACCAGACTGACTGCCGAAAGTATGTTGTTGAGGGAGTAGGTTGCAACATGTAAAACACGGCGCAGTGCCTCACAGTACAAGCACTATGGAACCTAAAACCTCCCAAAAGGATGTTTCACATTGCCATGATCTTAACTAGCCATTTTATCAAGAATAACACCCTTAATTTTTTTTTTGTGTGTGTGTGTTTATGCAACTAAAAAAATATAAAATATTTCTTCTTTTTCCACATGGTCTTTTTAACATTAGTCAAATGACATCTGGCAAAAAATGGTTGCATATGGAACTTCAACTTCGTCTTAGCCTTCCACATAATCAGTAATATATGACACTGGACCCTACAAAGGGGAAGACTATTAACAACTCTCCTTACAGTTCTGTGAACCATGTAGTGGAATTCAAATTAATCTAAAATTGCTTTTAAAATCATTGCTAGGCCTAAGTTTTAAATTGATATTAATAAGGCCTATTGTTTTATAGATTACAAGATGGCTGCTGGCAGTTTCGATTTGGTCGATGAAGATGCAGCAGATTTACAGTTTCCAAAAGGTAAGTTTGATTAATAAATTAGGCCAAAAAATTGTATTGTTGATCTTATCATCTGAAATAAGTAAATCCCCCCCACAAAAAAAGATAAATAAATAAAATAAAAAAACTGATAAATTTCATAAAAATACACTTTGATAAACTTCATTGAAACTCAAACTGAACAGATATTCTGATAAGCTTTATGGAGGAAAGTATAAAAATGATGTGAATTCCAATTATATAACATTTATAGTAGTCTGCAGTATATCCCTATTATATATTCTTCCCGTCAATTGTTTGAGATTTTTCATTTTCAAATTCTTATTTCAAGTTATAAGTACCTACCTAAGTTATAACATTTAACTATGTGTGGAA
The DNA here is from genome assembly GCA_030545055.2 of Neoaliturus tenellus. Classification (NCBI taxonomy): domain Eukaryota; kingdom Metazoa; phylum Arthropoda; class Insecta; order Hemiptera; family Cicadellidae; genus Neoaliturus; species Neoaliturus tenellus. Next base: position 230,208,464 of record CM061532.1, read on the forward strand.
CGTTCACAAATACCCCAACTGACAAACGCATTTTTTATTCTCTAATTGTGAAATGTATTCTGTTCAACACAAGATAAATCCAATCAGTGATTTAATTTCTTATTGAAACCATTAATATTGTTAAAAAAAATCATGTACCAGTAAGCAGGTCCTTACTGGACGTCTAAGTATATTTGAGTTATGTAGCCTACGTGGCTGGCATAAGACGTGTACATAAGGGTCTGGATTATGGTGTACATAAGGGGTGTACTGGACCGCGCATTCCATTAATAAAAGATTATGTTAGTGCCGGGACTATCGGGTGGCAAAAAGCTTGTAATATAATTAATTCAAATCATGTGTTTAAAATATTATTAATTCAGTCATATGTTAAAAACAAAAACAATACTTTGTTGTGATTTGTTTGGTAACTTAAACTAGGTTGTTCATTACACATTTATTTCAAGTTATTCATGTGTTTTATTTTAGTAGACCTATAACTTTACAATGGCGCTGAGGACAAGATATGTGAACGATGATTCGTCATCTACAATAACGGCTATAGATAGTGGAAATTCAAGCTCATTACGACATTTTAAGTTCGAACATTTCAACAAAAACAACGAAGCATGGAAGTACTATGAACAGCGTTTTGAGTTAGAAGTCAACGTTTGCGGGTTCCAACACAATACTGAAGCAAAGAAAATTCTACTCCTTGAATGGATTGGTGCAGAACATTACAAGATTATAAGTCATAAGTCATAAGTCATCTTTATTCGTTCAAGATACATATTTGAACACATCATAAAATACAAAAACAAATTATATCTATAAAATAAGAGAAAAGTACAGTGATCATCAGGTAAAACGTTTAACAGCTTAGGTCACCCAACATCACTTATCAAATAGGGACATAATTCTAAGAAATGTTCTTTTAATTTTCTTTTGAAAGTATTAATATTGTTTATTTCTCTTATTTGGAGCGGTAGTTTATTATAAATTCTTAGACATAGTAGACAACTTTGATCCAACTCCTATTCTGGAAGTAAGTTACGAGGAAATTAAATATTTTTTATCGAACTTTTACAAGCCTAAAACTTCCTACCTAGCAGAACGTCTTAAGTTTGGGAGGATCTTCAGGGACAAGGAACAGTCCATTAGTATATTTGTTAACAATTTGTGAGCAGGTGCTTCAGAATGCCAGTTTAAGAACACTCTAGAGGAAAGACTGGCTGATCAATTTCTTTTAGGACTTAACGACCCAAGAATGCAAGAGGAGCTCATCCGAAAACATCCAGAAGAAAACGCCAAACTGAATGACATTGTTAAAGATGCTTGTCTCATGGAAATGGCTCACGCTCAACAACAACAAATTGGTGCTTTTACTGGTGACGTCAACAACACACAGGTAAATAAAATTCAATTTTCGCAAACTTCAGATCCGAATAATTCAAGGAATGGACATAAAGTAAGTTTAGATCCTAACACCCATTGTCTTAGATGTGGATTAGCTAAGCACAGGGCTCGTGAAAATTGCAGAGCATTTAACGTTACGTGTAGAGCTTGTGGGAAAACAGGGCACTTTGAACGAGTTTGCCTCAAGTCAAATAATGTAGTAGGCCTACTTAGTGGTAACAGTCGTAAACGTGACATAAAACAGATTGGAAGTTCTAGCAGAGAGGACTTGCACGAGGACGCACGTGGAGATACAGCAGTTTCTCAAGGGATCATTGACGGTTCTATTCATTCTTTAGACAACTTTGAAGTAGAAAACCTGAATGTAGTTAGCAATGTAAGTGAGATCAAACACTTGGACAAATTTTTGTATGTTGTGAATTTAAACATTAATAATGTTCCTGTGACTATGGAATACGACACGGCTGCTGCTAGAACTGTAATAAGTAAAAGTACGTGGAAACAAATTGGAGAACCTAAGTTATTCCCTACAGAGGACTTAGGAGCATATCCGTCATTTAGAATAAGAATGCTTGGTGAGGCAAAGGTCAAGGTTGAATTGAATTCAAATTGTTTGGAGCTAGACATTGCTGTCACAGACAGTTTGACAGGTACTCCTTTATTGGGAAAAGACTGGATTATTGCTTTACATTTAGATCCCAACTGTGAACACGTAAGTAAACAAAGTTCATTCACACGTATAAATCATATTGGTTCGGACGAACTAGATAAGGAGTGAATTAAACGCGAGATCTATAAGGAGTACAAGGACATAATCACTAACAACTTAGGAACTGTCCGCAACTTCAAAGCTAAGGTTAGGGTAGCTGATAATGTTCAGTTGCCAATTCATAAACCAAGACCAGTTCCGTTTGCTTTACACAGTGCTACCAGTAAAGAACTAGACCGTTTGGTCTCTGCAGGAGACTTGGAACCTGTTGACCCAACCGTCACGCCCATAGTTTGTGCGTCCCCTCTAGTGGTTGTACCAAAGTCAAACGGAGAAGTCAGGTTGTGCGCAGATTTCAAGGTGTCAATAAATCCCCATTTAGTAGATGATGAGTATTCTATCCCGACATTCGAGGAAACAGTATTAAAGTTAAATGGATCTAAAATGTTTTCTGTGATTGATTTAAAGGATGCATATTTGCAAATTCCGGTCGACGAGGAATCAAAACAATATCTTGTGATTGCAACACACAAGAGATATTTCACATTCACCAGATTACCTTTCAATATTAAAACGGCACCTAAAATCTTTCAAAAACTGATGGATCAAATGTTTGTTGGAACAGAGGATGTTGCTTGGTACTTCGATGACATATGTGTGGGAGGTAAAAATGGACCGGAACATATTGAAAGGCTAAAAACAGTTCAGAATTCAACCAATTGAAGATCGCGTGGAAGCTATCAACAAGCAACCACCACCAAAGAATGTTACTGAGCTACGATCGTTTCTGGGATCTGTGAACTATTACTCAAAATTTATTCCCAATCTACAGTCGCTATGCTTTCCATTACACAGACTCTTACATAAACATTCAACATGGAATTGGACACGTGAGTGTCAGGACGCCTTCAACCGGATTAAGAGTTGTATTTCCACTGACATGGTACTTGTTCATTACGATTCCAGCCGTCCACTGATACTCGCAACTGATGCTAGCAACCGAGGCTTGGGAGCCATATTACTTCAACGAGGTACTGACGGAACTCAAAAACCTATTGCGGCTGCTTCAAGATCACTAAACTCAGCGGAACAGAACTACTCTTCAATTGACAAAGAAGCACTAGCCATTATCTTTGGCGTAGAGAAATTTTACAAATATCTCTACGGCAGACATTTCACTTTGTTGTGTGACCATAAGCCTCTAGAAAGGATTTTTGGAGCCAAACAGGCCATTCCAAAACACGCAGCTTCACGGCTTGCACGTTGGGCAATTATACTCAGCGGTTTTGACTACGATATTAGCTACAGAGCTGGGAAAGACAATGTTCTAGCGGACAGTTTAAGCAGATTACCACTGGATGGCGTAAATGCATTGAACTCCATTCAATGTCAAGGAGAGGTGAATCACTTGCGAGCAATGAAGATCGAAGATTTGTCACTCTCAAAGAGAACACTTCAAAATAGTACACATGAAGACGATGAATTAAAGCACATTATATCATATTGTATCAGAGGATGGCCTGAAAAAAATTTAGTTCCAGAGAATCTCAGAATATTTTATGACAAGCGTTTTGAACTATCTTTCGAAGACGGAATTCTATTATGGCAGGAAAGGATCGTTATTCCAAAGTCACTAAGGGAACAAATTCTACAGTACCTACATGTTGGTTCACATCCAGGAATCGTTGCTATGCGGTCTCTAGCCAAGATGTATGTTTACTGGCCGAAAATAGATGAAGAAATTGAAAAATTAGTAAAGTCCTGCACAAGGAAAAATGCAGGAAACTATTAAAGAACAATTTAGTGTTTACACTACTTCTAAATTTAATGAAAAAATTGATGAGCTCACTAAGGCTGTTGAATTTGTAAGTGGTAAAATAGATGAATATGAAGAGCGAATTTCTGTTTTTGATAACAAAGTCAAGGATTTAGAAAAACAAAACAATCTGCTTTTGTCTCAAAATACAGATATGCAAAATAAGTACATGTTGTTACAAGACCAGTTTGATAGTCTTGAGCAATATAATCGCAACAGAAATATACAGATTGATGGTGTACCTTGTGATGACCAGGAAAATATTTCTACCATAGTAGGAAAATTGTCTAACATTATAGGGGAACCTCTTAATTTTGAAATGGACATACAAGCTGCCCACAGAGTGCCCACACAACGCAAATCTGGAGTTAAACCTATCATTGTTCAGTTCACTAACAGACAAAAAAGAGACGTTTTTTTGAAAAAGGCTAAACAGGTTAAAATAAAATCAACTCAGTTCAATAATTCAGTTCCCGAAACATTCATCTATGTTAATGAACATCTTACGCAACGCAATAAAGAGTTGCTATACAAAGCGAAGAAATTGAAAGAAATGGGTTACAAGTATGTGTGGCCTAAAGAAGGAAAAATTTTTGCCAAGCGATCTGATTCAACTGACCACAAAGCAATATTGATCAAATCTAGTTCTGATTTAGAAAAAATAATCAAATCGCTAGAAAAGTAAATTTGGTTATTTATTACTTCCCAAACTAGGTTCCATACGTCTGTATGTCTGTTGAGATTTGCAACCAAAACAATAAACTGGATATATTTCATCTAAACATAAGAAGTTTGAGAAAAAATTTTGATGAGTTTTATATTTATCTGGTAAATCAACATAAAACATTTGAAATAATAATATTGTCGGAAATATGGATTAAACAAGGAGAAGAGGAGTGGTACCAACTTCCTGGTTAAAACATGATAATTCAGCCGAGGCCTGATAACCAAGCTGGTGGAGTTGCCGTCTATGTGACCTCTGGACTACAACACTCTTATCAGCCGATACTACTACCTACTGCTGAGATTGTCCACCTTTCCTTCAAAGTTAAAAATTCGCAGAATCACGCTTTTAATGTTTCTTTATATGCAGTTTACAGATCATGTAAATTTCCATTCACAGCTTTTAAATCTGATTTTGAAAATATTTTACAAAAAACTGTAGATCCTACTTTAACTGTGGGGGACATGAATATTTGCACATTAAAAATACAGGCTCTGGCCCAAACTATATAAGTCTTATTTCTGCTTATGGGTTTAAAAATTACATCACAGATCCAACTAGAATTGTAAACAATTCAATTTCCTGCCTTGATCACAAATTGATTAGAAACTCTAGAGGTATAAATTTTAAATGTTCTGTTACAATGCTAGGAATAACTGATCATTTTGCTGTCACTGCTGAACTTTGCTGTTATAATAATGCATTAAAAGAAGTTATAAATGCTCCAGTGTACACTAGAGTTATAGATGATGTGTTGTTACGTAGACATTTGTTGTTAGCTAAATGGGACAAAGTTTATTCAGTTGCTGACATAGATAAATCTGTTGAACAATTTTATTGTATTTACAATACATGTATTGATTCATCTTTTAGACTAAAGAAATTAAATAGTAACAACAGAAAACGAAAGCCATGGATCACTGATTCGCTAGTGTCATTGATAAATAGAAAAAACAATTTATTTAAAGCGTTTATAAAAAATAGAGAAAATCAAAACCTTAAAGAAGAATATTATAATTTGTCAAAAATTGTCACAAAAAGAATAAGAGGTGCAAAAATTAATTATTATTCTAATATGATTGAGAGAAGTCATGGCGACAGTAGGAAATACTGGTCTGTTGTAAGAGATATAATGAAAAAAAGTAAACATAGTATAAAAAATATCAGCTTTAACAATGTATGTTTACCTGTAAAAAACAATGAAAATATTATATGTAACCATTTTAATAATTATTAAATTATTATTGTCTTTTGGTTGTGATATGTTTTTAGATAAGGATCCAGATAACTATGATGTTTGTTTTGATAAGTTTACAATTAGTATTAATGATGTAATTAGAATAATTTCCAATATGAAAAGTAAAAAAAGCTGTGGGTTGGATGGCATTAGTATAATAACAATCAAGGAAAACATAGACATTTTTGCACCTGTTCTTACTGATATTTACACAAAGTCATTAACTCAGGGTAGATTTCCTTCTTGTTTTAAGGACGCAGTAGTTGTGCCTGTATATAAATCAGGTGATGAAACCCTTGTATCGTCATGCCGTCCAATTTCATTGATTTGTAGTGTTGCTAAAGTTTTTTAAGTATTTATTAAAGAAGAACTATTAAAATACTTTTTCAACAAAAATATTTTTTCAACAAAACAATATGGGTTCTTGCCAAATCGGGGTAGCGGAATTCTACCCCCAGGAAAAGTACCCCCATGAAAAAACGCTACGTCATTTTGACGTCACGAGGGGCGGAGCTTAAAGTGGCATGGAGTTTTGCTCGCGGCCGGAAAAGTACCCCCAGTTTTATAAATACATTATTATTTAATTTAGTTGCTCTAAATTAACATTATAGCAAACCAAACACCAGCCGGATTTTTACCCCCGGAATTCTACCCCCGGAATACTACCCCCAGCAAAACTACCCCCAGCAAAACTACCCCCAGCAAAACTACCCCCAATGGACTAGGCCCGGAATTCTACCCCCGGAAAACTACCCCCGGAATTCTACCCCCAGCAAAACTACCCCCAATGGACTAGACCGGGAATCCTACACCCGGAAAAGTACTCCCACTTACAAAATTTCTTAAGTATTTAACAATTGTTATTTAAGCCTAATGTACGTGTTTTGGTATTTAAAACATTTCTATTATAAAATAATGATATGTTAAGTTTATATTAATACAAACTTGCCCTTCGGGTGATCTCGTTCACTGCCCTCACTCGCCGTCAGGTTCTATAATATGCTTTAGTTTTATATTACCAATCTTCCCTTAATCTTTTACAGGCTTTTTTTAGCTGTGTGTTTTATTGACATCAAATACATTACCGTACCATGATATACTTTGATATTGGGTTTTTAATTTTCAGTAGCCTACCTGGGGACCGAGCATTAGCTCGGTAAACTTAAACAGTAATATTTTTATATTAATATAATTTACAGACAGTGCAATAAAAAGCCCAGTGCTAAAAGGCTTTATTCTTGTTCAAGACGAGCTCGTTCTCTTCGCTCACTCTCCTTTCAGCTTCCTTTTTCTGTGCTTTCAGACTGTTTCAATGTAGGGCTACGGGTGCTGCACTCTCGTGTATATTTGTTAAAACACATGTTGAATTACCGACTTTCAGGACGGTTAAATTAGGCCATTACGCATAGCCTAATTTAATATTGGGGCGGGGGAGAGATTTAAACTAAACAAAACATTTAAACTAGTGACAAACATGTACGAGAATCAGATTTCCTTAAATAACGTTTCCAATTAATTACAGTGTCTTTCAGTAACTTTTATCAGCTGTTATATTTCTAAGCCAAAATCCTTATACCTTGTTAGAAAGTAACAGTTCTTAAGTAAACTGATAAAAACAACTGTTACCAATAATATTGTAAAACTGATACGCAAGAAATATGTATGAGTGCGCAGCACCGGTAGGCCTACATTGAAACAGTCTGAAAGTTGAGTGAGCGAAGCGAACGAGCTCATCGTGAAGGCGAGTGAGCGCAGCGAACGAGTTCGTCTTGAACAAGAAATACGCCTTTTTGCACTGGGCTTTATAGCGCACTGTCTGTAAATTATATTACCATAAAAAATATGAGGTCTACTGTTTAAGTTTACCGAACTAATGCTCGGTCCCCAGGTAGGCTACTGAAAATTAAACCTAATATCAAAGTATATCATGGTACGGTAATATATATTTTATTTGATGTCAATAAAAACACACAGCAGCTAAAAGCCTGTAAAGGATTAAGGGAAGATTGGTAATATAAAACTAAAGCATATTGTAGAACCTGATGGCGAGTGAGGGTAGTGAACGAGATCACCCGAAGGGCAAATTTGTATTAATATAAACTTAACATATAATTTTTTTTCAATTAGAAAATTTAAATACCAGAACATGTACATAAAATAACAATCGCTAAATACTTAAGAAATTGTGTACGTGGGAGTACTTTTCCTGGTGAAGGATTTCCGGTCTAGTCCATTGGGGGTAGTTTTGCTGGGGGTAGTTTTCCGGGGGTAGAATTCCGGGGGTAGTTTTCCTGGGGGTAGTATTCCGGGGGTAAAAATCCGGGGGTAGTTTTGCCGGGGGTAGTTTTGCTGGGGGTAGTATTCCTGGGGTAGAATTCCGGGGGTAGTTTTCCACCCCTAGTACACTTACAAAACATGGCTTAAATTGTTCATTATAAAAATAAATTATACAAATGCGTAACCATCGAACGAAGTAGAGTATAATGTATTCTCTTCAAAAGTTCGCGGCCGGAAAACTACCCCCATACCTGTGACGTCAAAATGACGTAGCGTTTTTTCATGGGGGTACTTTTCCTGGGGGTAGAATTCCGGCGCCCCGCCAAATCGTGGGACTGATCTGGCAATTGAAAATCATGTAAATGAGATTGTTTCATCAATTGATAAAGGAAAATGCACGTTAGCTGTTAACTTAGATTTTAAAAAAGCCTTTGGTGTAGTAGATATTTATATATTGTTAAGGAAAATCAAAGGTTATGGAATTGGAGGATTGGCCTATAAATTATTAGAGTCATTTTGTAAAAACAGAAGACAATCGGTAAAAATAAACAATGTTCATAGTGAGTTGTTGAATGTCCAATTTGGGGTGGCCCAAGGAGGAGTGGTTGGCCCTTTATTTTTTGTATTATATATTAATGATTTGCTAAATAGTCAGTTGAGTTCATCCATATTTGCATATGCAGATGATACTGCCATTGTGTGTTCTGCCTCAAATACTCAAGAATTGAAAGATAAGATCAACCAAGATCTGAACATTGTATCAAACTGGCTAATATCCAACAGGCTCTTAATAAATAACTCAAAGTCTAAGTGTATTTTGTTTTCTGGTTTTAACTCCAAAAGAGAAGATGTAATAGATTTTGATTTGGTTTGTCATGGTCATCAATGTCTGTATGAGTGTTCTTGTGTAAATATAGAGATAGTTGATTATGTAAAGTACCTAGGAGTTTTTATTGACTGTAATTTAAAGTGGAACAAGCATATTGAATATTTAGCTGCTAAATTAAAGAAAATAAATTATGCTCTGTACTACATGAGAAATTTTGTAAGAAGAGAACATTTAAAGCTTGTTTACATGTCATGGTTCGAGAGCACGGTACGTTATGGCATTATCCATTATGGAGGAACTTATCCAACATTGTTGAATCCTATAATCATGATCCAGAGATTTGTAATAAGAACGATACATTTCCTAAAGAAGTACGATAGGATGTCTTATTTATTTGCAGAACATAATTATCTTACTTTTAATCAATTGTATTTATTGTCAAGTTCACTCCACATGCATAAGTTTTTCAGTAATTATAGCATAAAGCAGTTTAGAGTTAATACTCGTGCATCACAGTTTGTGACCCTCAACATTGATAATTTTAAGAAAGAATGTTCTAGGAAACAATTTTGTTACTCAGGCAAAGTTATTTTTAATAAAATAATTGTACACTTTGGAAATGACATTCTAAATGAAGGGAAGCCACATTTTAAGATGAAAGTTAAAGAAGCAATTGTTGATAATGAGTTGGATGTTTAATGAGGTATAGGTTATTAACTATTGCAACTGTTGAGTTATTAAATGTATATATTTTATGTAACAGTTAAGATTGTATCAGATTATTTTATTTATTGTTATTTTTTTATTTAAATGGATTTATCCTTGTTACAATTTTTTAGTATACGGTACTTATTTTCCTTCTGGATCTCTACAATGTAAATAATAAGTAAGTGTCATGATTGAACACGGACAATTAATGAAGTGTGCTGTTTTGCGAACAATTTAAAGGATTTTGTCTACTGACTGTAACCAATAACATGTCTATGTAAAATGTATTTTTTAATATTAAATTCCACGCGAGCTCTGTGAGCTCTTGGAATGTAAAAAGTATATTTGTAAACTTTCATGAATAAACAGGTTGTCTATTGTCTATTGTCTATTGTCAAGATGTCAAACCTTCAGGAATAAAGACATGGAAACTCCACTCAACTCCTGGAACATTCCTGAAACAGCTTGGGAACGAATACATGTAGACTTCAAGGGCCCATTTGACGGATACATGTGGCTTGTGGTAATAGGCGCCTATTCTCGTTGGTTAGAAGTATTTCCAATGAAGAGTGCCATAAGCAGTACGGTTATTAAAAGACTACGAGAGCTTTTCTGTAGATACGGTCTGGTTAAAACCATTGTGACTGATAATGGAAATCAGTTTGTCTCTGAGGAATTTGAAGAGTTTTGTAGGAAAAACAACGTGGTTCACATAAGAACAACCCCTTACCATAGTCGTTCCAACGGTTGTGTCGAGCGAGTTATTCAAACTTTTCAAAACAAGTATCTAATGATTGATGTAAATGATCACGAGCAAAGGCTAAATACACTTCTATTCTCATATAGGACAACCCCTCATGCCTCAACAGGAAGGACACCAGCAGAACTTTTTCTCAAAAGACATCCAAGAACTCTTATTGACACTCTCAGACCAGACGTGAGAGCAAAAATGGAACAATCGCGAGATCGACAAAAGTTCTATCATGACAGACATGCTCGACCGAAGAGTTTCCAAAAAAATGAAAAAGTGTGGGTCAAGCGAAATCAGATTGAAAATTGGAGGGAAGGGATAGTGACAAGACAAACCGGACCTCTTTCATACAGAGTACAAATGGACGGACAAGAGTACAGGCAACATGCGGATCACATGAGATCAAGAACATCAAGACACCCAGACACCTTCAACGCCTCCGATCCAAACGCGTCCCCTCCTCCATCCAATGACGGAAATCACCATCCTGCAACAAACGACTCAAAAAGACCAACCCGTGTTAGAAACAAACCAAGATTCTTCCACGATGAATATTAGATCAAGAGGCTTTTTCAACGAAAGGGGAAATGTAATATAATTAATTCAAATCATGTGTTTAAAATATTATTAATTCAGTCATATGTTAAAAACAAAAACAATGTTTTGTTGTGATTTGTTTGGTAACTTAAACTAGGTTGTTCATTACACATTTATTTCAAGTTATTCATGTGTTTTATTTTAGTAGACCTATAACTTTACAAAGCTGTGAAACCGAGCAACGGAAACCAAGACAGCACTTCCATAAACTTCTATTTTTGTCTACTAAACCAATGAATAAACTTGAACTTATTAATATTGTTTACTTGAAATTTCAATTCTTACAGTATGTATTACATTAAGAAAAATCATATCCAGGGTTGGGCAAGCTACTTTTTTTATAGTAGATAGCTACAGCTACAGTACAGCTACAGCTACATTTTTTTGACACTGCAGAAATATACACATTTTATGTTGCTATAATATGTTGAATTTTCTTTGTTGTATTTTCTCTTACTATTAGCTATTATAAGTCAGATATAGGTGAACAGAGGTCCTTCGACATAAAAACAGGGAGTTTCCGCAATTTTGAAAATGTGCTGTATAAATACAATGCCCGCTCCTAGTGCCTGTCTTCCTCAGAAACGCACACAATATTCCCTCAATTTTTCCACCACTCTCTAATAATTACTCAGAAATATGTCCCAAATGTATTTTATCGTAAAGATAATGAAAATTACAATATATTTTCTTAATTATACTACGGTATTTATAACCTCATTAACCTGCCCAAATGTATGTTGTTCATATGTGCAATTTTTCAATTAAAATCACATACTATACATGTGTAAAAGTTTTTTTTTTTAGATTATAGGATTATATTAAATAACCGTAAGAACAATTATATATAAAAAAAATGGAACATAAAAATAAAAAAATAAAAATCAACACAAACAAATAAAAACAAATAAAAATTATAAAAGTGGCGGAAGCCGGAAACTACTAGTGCAGAAGAGTAAAAAAATACCTTCCCTAAGAGCGACAACAGCAGCAAGCACATCGCCCAACTGCTGGACACAAAATAGTTTCATTTGTCAACAATAACACAGCATTGTACGTTACAATGCTAGCTCCTGGCGCAGAGAAGGCACGTTGCATAAATACAACCTAGCAGCGAACAAAAGTAGCTATTTACAGCTACATTTTAAAAAGTAGCTAGCTACAGCTAGAGCTACTGGTAAAAAGTAGCTAGCTACAATTATAACTAATTTTGCAAAATGGTCCTGGTTTTCTCTTATGATGTGTAATCTCCCCATTTCCTCACTTCCAAGTATAAGTAATTAAGTTTTTTTTATAGTTATCTTATTTTGGTGTTGTTTTTAGACTTAGTTTCATTTTAACATAATAATTTATAACTCTGAAGCCTAAGATATAGTGAACAGAATAGTAGTATGAAAATGTAATGTGTTGTATGAAGCGACTTAGATCAAAGAAGTAAGCAACAATATTTAATAAGTTATCTTTACAAGTTTACAACATTTTTTGTAGGCTGACCATGGTAGGGTTATTTCTGGTGTAAGCACTCAGGATAAGAAGGACCAGCCTCTTAAGTTTTGTCGCCAATCTCCCTGTAACTAGTCTTGTCATACGCTGTCAATTGTTTGATTAGATACTACAGAATTATAATATAATTATAATTATGAGGTTATGTTGTTTGTCAGTACAGTGGAAGCTCTTTTAACTGACCTCGGATCAGCCACCCGTAGGATTAACCGACCATTTTCCCAGAACCAACAAAATATACAAACTTCCGTCGTGCTAGCCGATGTTGCGACAATGATCTAAAAATAAATTACATTTTACTAGAAGTTGCTCATACTGTTTGTAGCAAGTCAATTTCAGTCTGTTGGTCTCAGTATTTTGTGAGGGCAGTGTTAACTGTGCTGTGTTTGACAACTTTTTCTTTAAAAGTGTTTGATAATATAACTGTAAGGAACAATTAATCACATTGCGTCAATTTTAACCTTTTTAATTATATTGTATTATTAATTTTATTTAACTGGGCTTACCTTGCCCAGGTAAGCAATACAGTATTTTCGGTAAAAATACACAAATACTAGACCAATGAGAGCTCACCATGTGATGAAAGCAGTAAGTGTTTTAATATAAACTAAGCAATTCGCACATCAGATTGTTCCATTACAATTCATGTTTTAGTTGCTGTATGCGCCTAACCTCAAAATCATATAATCATGTAAGTGACAATTAGACAATTAAACAACTCTTTATTGATATATTCATAGAGAACAGTCATGCGTCATTTACAATTTGGTTAGCTTGAAACATTGTTCAATTCAAATATTGAAAAATTCCTCTTCAGTGTAGAGTGGCCTTTCCTGCATCCATGCTGTCAGCTTGTTTTTGAAGTGGCTTGATTGTTGTTCGCTCTTCATGTGCTCTGGTAGGTTGTTGAAATAGAGGGCACCTTTGTAGCTGGGTTTTTGCTCTAACAGGCTCAGGTGGTGTTGTGGCAGTGCGAAGTTGGATGCGTGTCTGGTATTGTAGTGGTGGAGGTTACTGTGTCTCAGTTGCATTGTTGTGGCATGGATGATTGTTTCCCTTACGTAGAGTGAGACTACTGTAAGGATTTTGAGATTTTTGAAGGACTCTCGACAGCTGTCACGATAGTTTAAATCTGCTAGGCTTTAAATCTAATGGCTCTTTTTTTGCATCAGTAGCACCCTTTGTAGATTGTTCTTCGATGCCCCTCCCCAGGCTGTGATGCCATATATAAGGTGGGATTCGAAAAGGGCAAAATAGGCTATTCTGACTGCATCAGGACTGCATACTTGCTTTATCCTGCTTATAACATAGCATAGAGGCTGGAGCTTCCTGCAGAGATGAGAATATGTGGGTTCCATATGTGGGTTATATGTGGGTTCCAGGAGAGCTTGGAATCGATGATGATGCCTAGGTATTTAGTGCTGTTTTGTGCGAGTAGTCCAGGGGGTACTGTATTTGTGCTATTTTTCTCTGTGGTAAAATTAATCTGTACTGTTTTATGTTCATCTAAAACTAGGTCATTTAGGGAGCAGTATTGTTTTGTTCTGTTGAACTGTGTGTGGGTTTTCTCTTCTAGTTCTCCTATCCTTCTGTCCGAGAACGTGAGGACTGTATCATCAGCGTACATGACAGTGTTTCTAGCTTCTGCTATCTACTCTGGCATGTCGTTTGTGAGAAGAAGGAACAGTACTGGACCCATCACTGATCCCTGTGGTACATCCCTGCACAGTTCAACAGTTTCTGAATGAGCCTTGCATTTTGTGCCGTTCTTTAGGTATGTTATTTCCACAAGCTGTTTCCTCTCATTGAGGTAGCTGCCAAACCAGTCTGCTGCTTTCCCTCTCACACCCAGTTTTCTTACAGAGTGAGAATGACAATTTGCCATATCTGTGTGGCCGTCTATAACCTGTAAATTGTTGGTGTGTTTACTACAATAATTTACCGAATTTAAGTTGATGTTATTCTAGACCCCCCTAAGTCAAGGGCCTACCAAAAGTAGTGTATCCAACGATTGTATTCAGCATTTAAGCCATTTGTGAGATAATTAGCACAGTCGCTTCACTTGTGTTCCAACCTAGCCTTCATCAATCCCAGTCATGGCTTAAAAGCCTTAATAATAAAATTGTTGAATAAACTACTATTAACATATACTTAAGGTACTATTCAGTTTAACCGACCTTTTTTGTTATCCAACCATAGACTGGTCCCGTAGGGGTCAGTTAAGAGAGCTTCTACTGTAGTAGTCTTCAATAAAACAATTGACGTGACACACGGGGCTCAGTGAAAGCACAGTTCCCTAAGTAAGGTGAAAGTTATATTTCTGTAATGTATGTGGTAAATCTATTTTTTTAAATAACTTTATTTAATATTCTAAACGTTTTCTATTGAAAAATATCTTTAAATATTATTCATTTTGACAGTTAGATATTTTAAAATCTGTTTAAATTTTCTACTGCATTGTGATGTTTGGGACAAAAGTTTCTAATTACTTTAATTGCCATTTCTTATAACCAATGAACAGTAGTAATCGAGATTTAATAAAAATACATTAAATAAAAATTATTTAAGTGGTTTTTAAGCTTTTTTATCAATAAATTGTAAGGTAAACAAGGTCCAAATCTTACTTCCACATCTCTGTTCATAGTTAGTGGAATTAATTTGTAGTTTTTACATTATTTGAAGGATGTTTTGTAAAAATTCTTCTGCCTTTGTTTGAAAAATAAACAACTAGGATACTAAATGACTTGTGGACAAGCCTTATCTCTAATTTTTTTTCATATTTAACACAAGAAAACAAGTCTAAAACACTTGGTGTCTCAAATGATGAAGAAGACATTGACAAGTTATTTTTATTACTTGTTATTTTTTGTAAACCCAATGGTTATGAGGTTGGGGAAATCTGCAAAGTACTTCAGATTCGTAACTGCTGTTATAATGTATGATGGGCCTAATTCAGATAAAATTGGATTTCGTAATTTTTATTTAAATCAATAGATTTTACTGTTCTTTACAAAATCTCAATCTAAGACAAACAAGATGCTGAAAATAACATTTCATACATGTTTTTTTACACGCACATACTTAATTATAAAGCTAAAATGCCGAGACCTAGGTGGAATTTTGGTCAGGGGAGTTTCACAGAAGATTCAGGGAAAGTCAGGGAAAAGTCAGGGAAATGGAAAATTCAAATTCTGTAGAAACCCTGCAAGAACTTTTTATTTCTAACATTAAAAAGTAGTTTTTCCAAAATTATCTCCCACGTTTTATGTTGAACCATATTTGTTTAGCTGCTAAAATGGCTTCCTTAAATCACATTATTCTCTACAAGCCACTGTCCTCATAAGCCAATAAACTCTGTCCAGAAAACAGTGATCAGAGCTTAAATTCAAATTTTCATTACAAATGTGACTTTTTTCAGAGTTTGAAAATGCTGAAACCCTTCTGATTTCGGAAGTACACATGCTGTTGGAGCATCGGAAAGCTCAGAATGAGAGTGCTGAAGAGGAGCAAGAATTTTCTGATGTGTTCATGAAGACCTTGACCTACACAGACAGATTCCGCAAGTTTAAAAACAAGGAAATCATTGCCTCTGTACGGAAGTAAGTTCATACATATCGAATATCTGGATTTTGTTTTTGTGGATTTTGGATTTTTGTTTACTGTTGGGCCTATGTAAGAATGATTTCAATTGCCAATCAATAAATTGGATAAAAAGTATTTCAAAATTCAATGGTTCAATAAAAAGGGTCAGTAGACTCTTCAGTAGAACATACAGTAGTCAACACATTTCACATAGCCGTACATTGTTATTGGACCGATATACAGTGTGTTTAATTTTTGTTATGCTCACCATTGGCAAAGAGATTCAGAGATGGCTAAGTAAACAGAGTAAACCTAGTTTTGATTTTTGAACTAAATAAAAATTAGAGGAAAACCGTAGTACCGGCAGATCTCATCACAATATTTCTATGTGGTACAGCGTGTTTTTATGCTAATAACTTCTTTTTGTAAATCTTGATTATTTTCAAGAAAGAAACAATAATGAAATGTTACCTATATTTTAAGAGATTTGGGGCTAGATTTCCTTATGTGAACTTACATTAATTTTGTATTATCGCAAGGCAAATATAGTTCCTCTTCAACAAGCCCTATTTTGCTTACCAATGACGGGTACTTAAAAAAATTTAATTTTTATCTGAACCTTTGGTGCACCTTAACTTTCCTGACAAAAAAAAAAAAAAAAAAAACTTCCTTCCTGAAATGAAATGAAAATGAAATGAAATATATCTTTATTGTCACATAACGTCTTACATGGCTCCAGCTGTGCTGGTTAAAACTGGTGACATTGTCATGAAATAATAATACTAAATATTTGTCCAAATGATAGAAACTTAAGATTGAACATTGTCATTGAGATACTCATCAATAGAATAATAGCTTTTATCCAACAGATACTCTTTAAGGCTATTTTTAAATGTTGTAACATTACTAATTACTTTTAGTGAAGCAGGTAGACTGTTGAATAGTCTTAATCCCATATAGTATGGAGACTTTTCAAATAAACTAAGGCGATGTCTTGGGTATTGAAAATTGGATTTAAAGCGAGTTGGGTAAGGGTGAACAAACTGGTTAATGTTGTAGTTTTGGGGGTTATTCTTTAAAAATATAAACATTTTGAAAATATCAAAAATATATTTTTGAAAATACAAGGCATGGTAAGAAGTTCAAATCTTTTGAAAAGTGGTTTACATGATGTTCTTTTTGGTTCAAAAACCATTATCCTAAGATATTTTTTTTGGATTTTGAAAATGGCTGATGCATGAGAAACTGATCCCCATAACTCAATACCATACTGCATGATGGAATAAAACATGGCATAATATACCATAAGTTTAGTTTTGAGATCAATTACATTTCTTAAAACATACATTTGAAAGCAAGCAGTATTTAGTTTCTTAGTTGTCATATCAATATGCTGTCTCCATGTTAAATTTTTATCAATATTCACCCCTAAAAATTTTGTATTTTCAATGTGAGACAACAGATTACCATCATAATATAATTCAAGAGTTAAATTTTGCCGATTTTGTAATGTTTGGAAATTCAAAATTTGCGTTTTTGAACTGTTAAGCTTTAAACCATTCGCTCCAAACCAATTGGCCAGTTCTAGAATTGCTACGTCTAGTTTCGCTTTTAAGATATCAGAATTTTCTGCCTGAACCATTGCAGTAGTATCATCTGCATATAATATCAAATTGGATGAAGCATTTTTTGTTACATCATTCACAAAGATTAAGAAAAATAGTGGACCTAAAATAGATCCCTGTGGGACACCACATTGTATTTTTTGCTATTCAGATATAAATTGTAAACCATCTTTATTTACAATTGTCCGCTGCTGTCTATTTTTTAAATAAGAGTTTATCCAAGACAAGGCCAATTTAGAAAATTTATAATACTTTAATTTGTTTAATAAGATATCATGATTAACACAGTCGAATGCCTTGGATAGATCACAGAACACAGCTGCTGTGCTCTGCGATCCATCCAAGCCACTTGACACTCCATCTATGAATTCAGAGACAGCTGTTATGGTGCTACGTCCAGATCTGAAGCCAAACTGTTGATCTGTGAAAATACCATTATTTTCGAAAAAAAAGAGTATATTTGGTTGTATGCAATTTTTTCAAAGATTTTAGAAATGGTGGGGAGTATTGATACCGGTCGATAATTCTCTGGGTTATCAACAGATCCCTTTTTAAAAAGAGGCTTTAATTCTGCATTTTTAAGCTGATATGGATAGATTCCTTCGTCAAAACATTGATTTATTAACCAACAAAGGGGATTTGAAATTGATTCTACAGTTTTTTTTACTATTTCAATGGGAATTTCATCCCAGCCAACCGATTTTTTGTTTTTTAGAGATAAAATAGTTTTATTTACTTGAGCTGGTGTTACATGTTTAAATTTAAAACAGTCTGCAGATTAATATTGACATTTTTAGTTAATTCTTTTGCAGTGTATGCACAAGGTTGGCATTTAATATCTTTTGAAATATTTATGAACTGATCATTAAAAAAATTTGCAATTTTTTGTCCTTTTTTTAACAGCTTGTCTCCAATACACAAATCAGGGAAATCTCTACTGTTTCTGTTAAGAGTTCCAAGTTCAGACTTAACAACATTCCACACTGCTTTACTTATATTATCAGAATTCGATATTACATAACAGTTGTACATTTTTCTAGCCTTATCACAAACAGCCTTGAATATCCTTCTATAATTTTTATAATAGTTTTGAAAATTAATATCCTTATTGGTTTTGGCAATCCTGCTTAGTTCCCTTTTCTTACAACTTGATATTTGGATACCTTTGGTCACCCAGCTTTTATTTTTATTCTGGCAAGGTTTTTTTGAATAAAACTTTAAAGGAAAACAAAAATTGAAAGTGGCCATAAAGTGATGAAAGAAAATGTTAAAATTTGTTTGGGCATCATTTACAACTGGAAAATTCCAATCAATTTCTGACATTGATTTGGAAAAGAGAGAAATATTCTTAGTTGAATAAAGTCTTTTCTTAAAACTAGTTTTACAATTAAAGTGAGTATTCAATACTTGGTTTTGAAACAATTCTATAAAAAGGCCTCTATGGTCAGATATTCCCAACTCTAGATTCATTTTTGATTTTTGCCTGTCAGACTTAAGAATACTGTTTGAAATAATATTATCAATACATGTGATTGTATTTTTAGTTATTCTTGTTGGAGACCTAAAATTTACATCAAAATCGTATGTAGCTATTAGATTCAAAAATAACTTTCTATGGTTGGGTGATTTGGTATTCTGTAAAATATCTATATTAAAGTCGGCAGCAATGTAAACTTGATGGGTTTTTGTGTATTTTTGCAACTTAATTAGTAATAGTTCTAATTTATTCATAAATATTTTGAAATTATCATCATATGGAGTTCTGTAGATTGATATAACAATTGTTTTAAAAGAAACTATCTCTACACTACACATTTCAAAAATATCATCTTCGTTATAAATATACAAATCTGTTCTTTCCTTAAAATTATAGTTATGTTTGATAAGTATACATGAGCCCCCTTTTGCTACATCTTTTCTGCAATAGTAAGCCCCCAAACTATAATTTTTAAAACTTGATAAAGTATTTATCTGGTCATTCAACAACCAGTGTTCATTGAAACATAATAAATCAACATTAGAACTCTCCAAAAAAATATACAAATCATGCAATTTATTTAAAATACCCCCTTGAATGTTTAAATGCATTAATAACATGTTTTTACTACTACCTAGATTCTTACATTTTTCCCATTTTACACATTTTTTAAGAAAATCATAATGAGACACATTACAAGTTTGGCAATAGTTATCTTGAACTAAGAGATTTTCATAAATAGTTGGGAGTCCAGGTTTTTTGTGCAATTTACGGAGTGGTCAGGTTGGTCGGTGTGGTTGGCGGTGACAGTTGTTTTCTCTGTAGACAGCAAAGCGAATGCCACTTCTTCATCCTCCTGGGTCTGCGTCCTTGATGGTGTTGAGCTGTTGAATGCTGCGGGAGGAGTTTCAGACTGATTTCTATCTGTATGCTTGTCAACAGAATTTTTTAGGCATTCAAGGAATTCAGCATGAGAAAGACCCTTTCTCAGCACTCTCGAAGATGTTTGGTTGTACGAAACAACGTAGATGTTGGCTTGTGTGCTTTTCTGAAATTCCAATAGATTGCTTATGAAGTGGTCAGGATCGATTAAATCACGCACACATCCCATGGGGGAACATATGAGAGTCTTAAGTCCTCGCTTTTTGAAATCCTCCTGAAATTGCATGAAGGCCTTGTTATAGTCCTGGTGAGTCGGTTTACCACTAAAGACTGATTTATTAACGAGGCTGTAAACTGCTGCTCCATCCCTAAACCGTTGATATGTGAGGTTTTCAGCAACATAATTGGAGGTGTTGGGTTTTCCAAATTTTCTCCTAAAGATGACTGCTACCCCAGCAGACATGTGTCTCGGGTGCGAGAAATCAGAGGATATGGTATGAGCGAATGCTGCAGAGGGATCCATTTGCCACTGTTCCATTGCATCAAACATATTAGCTTCAACAATGTTTATTTTACGGTGCAAATCAGTCTTGATGTATTGTACAGCAGCTTTTTTGTTGACAGATCTTGTGTCTTGTTTTTTGTGTGCAATGTCAGCAATAATTTTAGCGATGTTAATTTTGCCCTTTCTATTAAAATGCAAACCATGGAGTGTGAAAAAATGTCTTGGGAGTATGTGTAACGGAAGAAGTTTGATATGACTATAGTCGTCTGCAAGTCTTTCAAATTCAGAGTTTATTCTGGCAATTTTTAAGTCCAGTTCAGGTTTATCATGTCTCATTGGCAGACATGCCACTCTCAAGTTTGTATGACATGAGTTGCGGATTAGTTTATGCACTGTATCTGTTAGTTGTATCACCTCTGAAGTTTCAACATCATTTGTCCCTCCTATTACCAATAAATAGTCTTCCATTGTAAGATCTTTACTGAGGACCTCCATCTCTTCAATTACTTGGTCAAATTTTGCACCAGGCCTCAGATAGGAGCAAACATTTAGTGAAGTCCGTTCTTCAATGAGGTTACCAAGAGATTTACCATGACTATCTCCGAGTAATACTAATCTGGATTTGGCTTTGTTTTTGTTGTTCCCGATATTGCATGGGACATGTCCATGCTTTCTAACAACAACATTTTTGTTCCTAAAATCAGATTTGACCTCCCCAATTGCATTTAAATGGTTTGATTCTTCATTGTGTGAGTTTTCTTGATCGAGAATACTAAATGAATTAGTACATTCAATGGTTTGCCTGGTGTTACTATTTGAGGTTGAAAGAAAATTTGATGTTCTGTTCACGATTTGCCATGAATTATCTTGAGAATGACTTTGTAAGGGGGGGTAACAGTGTTGGCACTTTGTTTCATAAGAATTATAATATGAAACATATAATCATTTCATTTGTGAATATTGGTTCACAGTTAATCAATCAATCTTTGAAAACATCAATGATACATTCTTCTTCTTAACTGCATTCAAAATACTGTTCTCTCGCACATTGTAAAATGTATTTTTACAATGTTTTTATTTTATATGCTTGCCTTCACTTCCTTTCATAACCTAGCCCTTTGAACTGTAATATGTTGTTGCAACTTTTTATCTGTTAACAATCTTGAAAAGTTTTGTATGTATGTACTTTTTACTGATATGTCCCACTGTCTTGGTAGGAAACAAAATAATCAGCCCCATGGTTTTTGTAGAAAAGAAAGGAACATAATTATTTATTAATTAGACATTTGCTGAATACACATTACATTGTAACAAGAGTATTGTATGTTGATTTTTATTTCAATAAAAACTTGTATTTTTCAGTTTATTAACCCAGAAAAAGCTCCACAAATTTGAACTGGCCTCCATAGCAAACCTTTGTCCGGAAACCCCTGAGGAAGCCAAAGCACTCATTCCTAGGTAAGCTAAAAAATTATATCAATTCTCAATTGTATGATCTTTTATAAGCATTCAATGTTTAATTTCCTATGACCAAATCAAGAAAAAATTATATATCCATTTAATGCACTTTCCAAAACCACAGGACAATGGGAGAGGGCTCAAATTAAAGACCAGTACCAGGGGGACCGAGCTTAAGCTCGGTAAAATTATTACTTTCGTTTCTCACACAAAGCTTGTTCGCTCCGCTCACTCGCCAGGCGGAAGGTTTGCTGCACATTGGTATGATTTTCCTAAAACCACAGGTTAAAGATGTAACACATTAGTTTATTTTATCTACAGTTATCAGCTGATTTTTGTTCAATTTAAAAATCTCCATAAGGATAACATGGGATCTTTGAAGGGCTCTAGCGCGAAAACCGGATTTTTCCCAGCTATGGGACCAGCTCCAATCGATTTCTGGTGGCCAAAACCCCCGTATTCAATCAAAAAATCAAAAATCCTTGGAGCGAAAAAAAACTTTGCTCGGACAAATGGAGCTTGTTTTAGAGTATAAGATAGTCAAAAGAAGCAGGTTTGAAAAAACCTAGCAACATGCCAAAAAAATATAGGCTAACAAGAAGTAATGCAATATATTATCAGCCTTGATACCTAATATTGTCAAACAAATTTTTCTATTTTGGTTTACTTATATAAAACTGCCCAAAGATCTTTAATCAGTCTTGACAGGATGTCCGAAACATGTCCTGCATGAAAAAGGGTCTTTTGACACCTTTAGACAGTTTTAGTAAGTATCCCCATCTAAAAATCTCTAACACTTAACATTTTTAATGATTTTAAATGCCATTCCTACATGAATAAAAGCTTTCCAATGATAGTAAATAAGAGTTTGAAGAAGTGATATTCACATTACAATACTGAATAAATTTAATATTTCCTGTAATATCTCTCTCTCTCTCTTGCTCTATGGTTACACTGCGGTGACACCATATATTGTTGGAGGAGTGCCAAAATTTCATTTACAATGCTTCCAGAAAAAAAATTGTTTGTTAATTTTTAACTATTGTAAGTGACCCTCTTTGCTTTCTTGAATAGTTTTAATAGTTGTTTTATGGATTGAAATAGTTAAAAAAGTAATTAATACAGTAGACTCCCTCTTAACCGGCCACCTCGGGACCTGGCCGCGGCCGGATAATGGATTGGCTGGTTAAACTGATGTTCATTTAAGAACGCCATCCCACAATTTTATGTGACCTAAATATAATTATTACTTGAAAAACAACCTTAATTACATTACTGTATATGATTTATATACAGTACCCATGAAATCCACAACAAACCTACATTAATAATAATTCGTTTCTTTATTGTGGTCTACTGGATAGTAGGTCCAAACTATTACCGGCATTGACTTCCGGTGGCAGTCACTTCCGTCCAGGACGTTATAGTTTAATTGGTTTGAGAACGTCAATATGAAATAAAGTTGAATTGAATGATACATTAGATAAGAAAACTTAGTTTCCGGCGAAACACGGCCGGTTAAAGCGATGTTGAGATAAAAAATGGCCGGTTAAAAAGATGTTATTTTGTGTCAGGGTATAAGCCGGTTAAAGCGGAGACCGGTTAAAGCGGAGACCGGTTAAAAGGTGGCCGGTTAAGAGGGAGTCTACTGTAGAATAGAATGAGGCACCCGTCACAAGTGTGATAAATTACAGCGCCAAGAGAGAGAGCTCAGCAAACAAGCTAATCCCAGAATAGAGTGAAAGAAGCAGAAAAGTAAACCTCAGAAGCGGGTGACGGGAGTGAATGAGCTTGCCCTTGTATTATTACAATTGAAGAATTGAATTTATATGTCTCTTCACTTTTTGTAGCAACTCACTGGTATTCAACAAGTGTCTTAATTTTATAAGTAAGCCTATCTTTATTTATAATAGCAGTTAATTGGTTTTTGCCTCAACAAAACACCAGTTATACTGTCATTTGTAACCAATGAAATATGAAGAACAGATCGAATCAATTAAAACGTTCGCTACCATCCGCCGCATAGATACAGTGGCCAGGCCACTCCCTCAGCCCACCAAAAAAATTATGGACTTCCCTGTAGACTATTCCTATTCCTGTAGACCCCGTTCAAAAAAATTGTGCGGTCGAAACCCAGATTTCAATTCCCCCATTTTTCCCATTCCTCCCGTTGCCAAGAATACAACCAACAAGAATCACTGAGAATTATTACAACTGTTTAATATCTTATGTCACTTTATGCTAATGTTTTGCTTTTTTGTAAATAAATATTATAATTTTGACGTGTGATACGTAAAAGAAGCGCTTTCAACGGTAAGTGAGGAAAGTAACACGATCATCAGTGCTGTTTTCTACTCTGGATTTTAAGGGCAAACTTAAAATAACATCTGTTTGTGAAAAAATTTGGGGAATTTAGGAAGGCGTTGAGGGAATTTTCCTTGTGGTGGGAAATACAGTTCTGGTTCTCAACGGCACATTTATTTTGAATGGGGTATAACGGTTCTGACTTATGCCACAGACCACAAATAGAA
Source organism: Neoaliturus tenellus (assembly GCA_030545055.2). Lineage (NCBI taxonomy): Eukaryota > Metazoa > Arthropoda > Insecta > Hemiptera > Cicadellidae > Neoaliturus > Neoaliturus tenellus. The sequence goes on from CM061532.1 coordinate 230,233,070, forward strand.
TCTGTCCAATGATGTTCCAACTGTCGAGTGACGTCAGTGATTATCCTAGCCACAGACCAAGCGCCGCACACATGCGGCCGACAATCCTGTAGAACCGTGCCTAAACTATCTAACCTTTAAAATAGACTTTTCTGAAGAATTTTTGTACTTAGTATCAAGGAACCATCACCGCAGATCTGCGGCAGCAGTCTATTTTAATGAACCCAGCAGCCGCAGATCTGTGGCTGTGGGCTTGGAGTAGAACTCGCCCGCCGCAAAACTGCGGCTGTGGTCTGTGGTTAAATTTTTTTTAATATTGTGGTGGCAAGAAATTTTAAATAAAATCAACTTTATTTATCAATCATGCAGGTTTGTTCAAAATATTCAGCAAAAATCTTGTTAACAATCCGAAATCTCACTATATCCTTGATAATTTTTAATTGAAAATTATGTTTTTATTTTCAGTTTGGAAGGCCGTTTTGAGGACGAAGAATTAAGACAAATCCTTGATGATATTCAAACTAAGAGAAGTTTACAGTATTGATCCTTCTTCAGTGTGTATGAATTTATTGCAATTTTTGTGGTAATGTATTTTTTTAATAGTTTTATGTTTTTAAAATAAATTACTGTCTTAATGCACATAAATAACTGTCTCAATAATTCTGCCCCAAACAAACTCGCTTATACCCAGTTCTTGGTATATTCTTGGCATATTTTTTGGTATATAATGCCAAGGACCCACACACCTTCCATTCAGCCCGATGGCGGCGTGGGTACTCTCCAGACTTGTGCTTTTGCTCCCGTGAACCATCAGCAACACCCGTGCCTACTTCCAGGATGGTCCTAGGTGCATTCCCCCACTCTCAGCACAGGCCTGTAATAATATCAGTGGGAATGCAAATTCCACTAGTGAGATCTTTTCCTCGGCCTAGATGGAATTTTAATAAAGCTGAGTGTGAGGCCTTCTCATCAAGGCTTGATAGCGGCATCAGGTTCATCCCCTCTAAAATAAAAAACTATGATCGGTTCACACGTCTTGTCCTGTCTTCCGCTAAGGCGACAATCCCAAGAGGTTTTAGAAAAGAATACATACCAGAATGGAGCAGAGAGTGCGAAGATCTTTACAGTGAGTTTACAGACACTGCTGACAGAGATGTAGCTGACCAACTACTTAACTCTCTCGACAACTCCAGGAGAGAGAAGTGGGTGAAAACTGTTGAGAACCTGAACTTCACCAAAAGTAGTCGGAAAGCTTGGTCTCTGCTCAGGAAACTCTCCACTGGTAAATCAAGTGAAAAACACGATGCCTCACAGCCTAGCCCTCGTGAAATTGCAAAACGCCTCTCCGTACTTTCAAAACCTGTGCGTTTGTCTGCAGACAGAAAAATTAATTTCAGGCTTAATGAAATAAAGGAGAGTCGGCAAGCACCCTTGGAAGTCTCTAGACCCTTCACTTACGACGAGCTGGAAGTGGCGATTGATGCGATGCCAATTGGCAAAGCAGCAGGCTTGGATGACATTTTCCCAGAGTTTATAAAACACTCGGGTAACAAGGCTAGACAGTGGCTTCTTGAAGTTTTTAACACCACTCTGAAAACCGGCGACATGCCTGGGATATTTAGAAAATCCAAAAATCATAGCTATCCTGAAGCCCGGAAAAGATCCAAAACTGCCTGAAAGTTATCGGCCAATAGCTCTTTTAAGTGTTTGTTATAAGCTGCTAGAGAGGTTGATTTATAACAGAATCCTCCCTATTCTCAATACCAGCATCCCTGTTGAACAAGCTGGATTTAGGCCTGGTCGCAACTGCTGTGACCAGGTTCTGGCTCTGACTTCTTTCATTGAGGATGGGTTTGAGCGAAGACTGAAAACCTCTGTAGCTTATTTAGATCTGACTGCAGCATATGACACTGTCTGGAAAAAAGGCCTCCTAGTTAAATTTTACGACCTTATTCCTTGCCCTTTCTTGTTGCGTCTCCTCAACTCAATGCTCTCCAATAGGATGATAAAAGTATATCTGGGACGCAGAGGAAGTACGTTTAGGCAACTAAAGGATGGCCTGCCACAAGGGTCAGTGCTCGCCCCACTGCTCTTTAATGTGTATACTGCCGACATTCCTGTAACTCGGTCCTTGAAGTTTATATATGCAGACGTTATTGCATTGGCATATCAACACCAGCATTTTCGACAAGCAGAGGAAACACTAACAAATGACCTCACGACCCTCGGTGAATACTTTGAAGCCTGGAAGCTTAATCAAAACCCAACAAAAACTGAGGTTGCTTGCTTCCACTTGAATAATAGACTGGCCAACCAAAAACTTAAAATCGTATTCAACGGTGTTGAGCTAAAACATAATGACCATCCACAGTATCTGGGAGTCAATTTAGATCGGTCTCTCACGTTTAAAAGCCACTTACAAAAAATGGCAGCTAAGGTGAGAAGTAGGACTAACATTGTCCATCACCTTGCTGGCTCCACATGGGGAGCTAACGCACAAGTTCTGCGAACAACTGCTCTGTCATTGGTATATTCAACGGCTGAGTACTGTGCTTCCGTGTGGTTAAATAGTGTGCACGTTAGGGAGATCGACGTCCAGCTAAACAGGACCATGAGAGCTATTAGTGGTACCCTCATGGCAACCCCTGTACCCTGGCTCCCCGTGCTGTGTAATATCGCTCCTCCTGAAATAAGACGAAGGGATGCACTCATTAGGGAATACACAAAGATCTTATCTGCTCCACAGCTGCCCATCCATAATTACCTAACCCAGAATGCGGGTCGATCGAGGTCCCGAAAACCACCGCTACGAACAGCCTCCCAGTTGATGGACACGAACTTCACCATCCATACTAACTGGACTTCCTCCTGGGACGCTTTTCAAGGTCGTAATCACTTCTTGATAGCTGGCCCGACCGTAGCGGTAGGTGGTATGAATCTTCCTCGGAAGCAGTGGAATATACTCAATCGTTTCCGCACTGGAGTGGGAAGATGTAATTATTGGAAGTACAAATGGGGAATGACACAAGACCAGTCATGCGACTGCGGAGCAGAGTATCAAACTATGGAACACATAGTCGAAGAGTGCCCACTGAGTGCCTTCCCCAAAGGATTGGCCGGTCTGCATAGCTCAAGTGAAGCTGGGCTGCAATGGCTGAGCGCCCTGGATTTAGCTCTATAAAGAGAGATCTGATTTTTATTTTAGTGTTTAGATTGTTACTTATACTGACTCAGGTGCTCTGCACCGCAGAATTTATTTATTATTCTTAAACCATGGTGGCTGGCTAAATGAGCCATACGATATATATACCCAATTCTTATAAAAATTACAAGTTTTTCTTTTCAATCAATGACTTTTTTGTTTGGGCCAACGTTGAACCTCAGTTGAACAGGAGCATGCCAGTCTTGTCAGAGGTTTACTTTATTGATAACACATAGTTAAACGTGAAGTATATAAAATCCATTGGAACACAAAAATCAAATACAACTGACTGTCCCCAAATTCAACATTTTGCCTCACCACGATGTAAATGTGCGGTGCTATCAAGGAACCACATCTTTTTTCACTTTTGCGCAGACACGTGGATCACCTAGCCACAATTCGTGGTCAGGGGAGCGCAGGAGAACTCTGCACGGTCTCTGACGAGATCAAGCTCAGGGCAATAATAACATCTGATGGAACTATTTGCCTTGGCCTGCGACTGGTCTATGTCTTGCAGAAAAGTCCTTCTGATCAGCACATATTTTACTTGTGGACTTATGAGATCACGGAGCTCGCAAAGTATGTTTAAGGTCAAGAACAAAAATCCCTGTAGACAGGGTTCGTTGGTGAAGGTCTATAAGGCTGCTTAAAAGACTTTCTGTTATATCGTCAACCGGAGCAAGGCTAACAGCTGGAGGAAACTGAGGAAGGATGTCAACGCTGATCCTTGGGCTTGAGTTACACAATTGTAATTATAAATCTCAGTGCCGTTCTCCACATTACCATTACCATCCTCTTAATCTTTTGCCCCCACTGGGGGATTGATAGCTTCAACGAGTTACTAACAAAAATAGACACAAACAAATACTTATAACTTAACTTAAAAACTAGGCTGTGGTTAGGCCCTATACAACGGCTCGTAAGCCTGTCAATGTATCTTCTATAAATTCTTTCACAGCATAATATGGTCTCTTCTAAACTCCACCAGTGTGTTTTTAAATTTTTTCTCATCAAGATTCTTGATAGCTGGTGGTAATTTGTTGTAGAGTTTCAGGGATCCAACTGCACAGGAGTGTTGTGTCCTGCTCAACCTTGCCATGGGAATATCTAGGTGCTCTCGTCGTCTTCTGTTGTAACCATGTACTGGTTCTCTAGGAGGTAAGTTGGCTATATTAACCTTTACATGCAGGAGGCAAGTTAGAATGTACTGGCTATAAATAGTCAGTATGCCCAGCCTGACAAAGAGTGGTTTACAGTGTGCAAATCACTCCCTGAAGGTCATTAGCTTTCCCTTTTTACTCAAGAAGATTAGCTAAACTGTTTTCCTTTTTACTGCTTGTTTATGCATTTTAAGGGCTTCTTCACAGCCTGAAGCGTGACCCCAAAGAAGTATGCCATAGTTGATGTGGCAATGAATCATTGTGTGATACAAAGTTACCAAGTACGGCTCAGTCATAAGATGGAGTTTGAGAAGCAAATAGCAGACACGGGAGAGTCTACTACTAACATTTACCACATGGATTTTCAAATAAGCTTTCGGTCCAGAACATAGCCTAAAAGTTTGACAGAGGGCTCCATTCTCTAAAGGATAGTGTCACCAATCGAGAGGATCATCATGGCCTTCTTTCCTAAGCACCAGTTGCGCCAACAAGCACATTTTTGAGGGTTGAAGATATTCCTGAGATGCCAGAGAAGACACTTTGGGCAGGCACACCGATGACTTGCAGCCCTAGTGCTGCACGCAACGTTGAGTTGGCCCAGCTAAACCTGAATACAGTGATGCATGTTTTTAACAGATCACGGTCTCTCACTTGCTGTAAGAAAAACAGAAATCGTGATCCTCATAAGGAAGAGGATCGATACCCTCATTCCGCTTTGGGTGGAACGTGAGCCAGTCCAGAAAAAAGTGTGGCGCCAAGTATCTCTGAGTCATGGTGGACAACAAGGTAAGTTTAAGGGACCATAACTTCAGTGTAAAAGACAGTGCTGCTAAAGAGATCACATCTTTTTGCAGAGTAATACCGTGGTCCGAGGACCAACAAAAGAACACTTATTGCTTGCAGTTCAGTCAATGCTTTTGTACCCAGCAGAAGTTTGGACAGATTCTCTAAAAAAAGACATTTATGGGATACAACTTGACCAATTGCAGTGTCAATTTTCACTCAGGATGTGTTTTGCTTAATGTACAGTCTCTGACCCGGCTAACATGGTGAATTCTAGAGTTTTCCCAGTCAAGTTCTTGGCATGGGAGATGAAGGCATTCTAGACAAGGAATAACTGTTAAGGAGACTTCAAACTGTGGAAAGTGCTCCCACATCTTCAATGGCTGCAGAGCTGGAAGCATGATTCTAAGGACGCTGAAGTGCTATTTGTCAAGTTTGTCCAACCATGGGTGGGACGGCGGAAAAGTTAGGCAAACTGTTACCTATCCCAATTTTTCTCAGGTCTAATCTTTTTCTGGTCGTATCTGCCCTTTGATGTACTGGATTGTATCTATCGTTTCTTGAAAGGTAATCTTGACAATGTGGAACACTCTTTCGCTGCCCGCATTGGGAAATTCTCTGTCTGGAGGTCGCATGTTCTCTAGGTGATTTCTCGGTGGACATAGTTGGTAAAAGATGTTGGAGTGTGAAGACAACTGGCTCCGTGTAGACACACGGAGCCACGGAAGTGATCTAGACATCACTGATCAGAGTGACAGAAATGGTGCAAACCCCGTTGATGTAAGACAAATTTAAGCCTAACCTGAATAAATGTGATGAACAATTGGGGATAGTATATTAAGATGGAGTGGACGTTTTTCTTCTAATTTTAGGCCTAACCTGAATAAATGTGATGAAGATTTGGGGTAGTTTCCTAAGATGGAGCGGATGTTTTTCTTCTAATTTTAGGCGTAAATTTAGGCCTAACCTGAATAAATGTGATGAAAAATTGGGGGTAGTATCCTAAAATGGAGTGGATGTTTTTCTTCTAGAGGATAGGAATGCGGTTTTTTGTTGAAAAACTTTAAGGAGTCCCACACTATAGGTTCACAATATGTGTGCGTTTATTAAACTCTATAGGCTAATTTGTAAGAAAATTAAGACCCTAGGTTCATTAATGCAAATGGGTGTTATTGCAACGTTTTCTTTGGACTGGCAACAGCTTATTTAGCAAACCTTTCTTAATTGTAAGGAGGTGTATATTGCACTTAAAATATTGACTTTCGAGGATTGAGTTATATTCTTAAATTTACAATAAGAGTATATTAATAGTATACATGTTTTATTCTCTCAAAATAACCCTTTTCTCAGGCATTTTCTGACCTTTTATAAACCCAACAATTAACATCATGACACGCTATATACGCTACATCAAATCATAATCATACTGTTCTAATCTGTACAATTTTTAATTTGCAAAAGTTTATCTTTTACTGTATATTTTTCCGTCTTCCAATCATTATGGGACAAATTGTGTCCTTAGAATATGGTACCCCTGATGGTGAATGAAGCTATTTAAATGAGTTTTTGACATGTAAAGAAACTCATGCTGCCCCTAATATTTTACATCTAACCATGAAGTTTGGTTTTAATTTAAAAATTGCAGGGGAACTAAGCTACGTCATAGACAGTGGTATACAAGAGTGGATAAACTAGTGATAATCGTAAATTTTATATAGAATTTTGAAAGTTCAGAATTTTTTCTCTCAGCCACCAGTCTAGCAGCTTTGCTTGATTGTCCTATGAACTGCAGTGTCTATTCAACCTCTCCGCATCTGTAGATTGAGGTAAGTGCTTAAACAACTTTACGTCTGATAATGGAGTTTTTGAAATTTGAGATTTGTTGGAATTTAAAGGCTGAAGAAATTTACTATACTCACAATTTGTAGCACGCGAAATTTAGTAATATTTTTATAATAATTCACTTTTCAATTTTTAACAAAGATTATTAAAATTTTGGCTATCTTAAATTTGCTCTGCTAACTTTTTATTTTTATTGCATAAATTGAAAAAAAATATTACCATGGATACAAACATTAGTTATTAAAAATTTCTGTTTTAATCAAAAGTTATACACATATCTCAATGCATAATTTCTTTATCATTCTAACAGATATGCCTAAAACAGTCATTAACTGTTTATCTACTTACTGTGCGTATTGTTTGCCAATAGACAAAAGCTCTTAATCTGTGAGGTACTAGTATGATAATAAAAAATCATGACAATCCCGTTATATTAATATACGATCTATATACATGGCAATGTACGTTACAGTATATCAAATACATACCCAATTCTACGGTCCTAGTCTATATAATTATTTTCTATTACTCCTTCCTCTTTGAACCATGTGATATTATTTACATTTTGGCTATCCCTGTGCAAGAGAAATTTAATGAAGTGCTCACGTGTTAAAAGTGTCGATTTTACTTAAATGGATTATTTTAGAAAAATGAAACGTCGTTTCATGTTTTGGTATGCAATTCCTAGTTAAATAATGAGTTCTATTCAATTTCTATCCATACACTGGGTGTCCACCGGTCACTGAAGTCATCAAAAGTCACCAAATATGACTTATTTTTCCTTAAAGTGCAAGGAAAGTCACTGGTTTTTTAAAAATCTATTTGGCAGTATACGCCCTAAAACAGTTTTGATGAGTTATAAAATAAAAATAAAATGTGATAGTCATTTAATTTACTATTGGAAGAGTATACAGGGTGGTTGAAAAGTAACTTTCACCCCCCCCCCCCCCCCCCCCCTAACTTTTGGACCATTTGAGATATTTGAAATTGGTTTGCGGCAACCTTATTGGATATGAGGGGCTACAATAATCATGGTACAGTAACCTCATGTCCAATAAGGTTGCCGCAAACCAATTTCAAATACCTCAAATAGTTCAAAAGTTAAGGAGGAGTGCAAGTTACTTTTCAACCACCCTAGTAAAAATCACTTTAAAATGTTTAGTTAAAAAAACCAACACAAAAGTTTAAAATAATGATTTTTACTACCTAAAATTATTTAATTTGGTGGATAAATTACAGTTTTAGAAAATTATTAACACAACCCAGCAATAACAACTTATTTTATTATTTTTTTATTTCTTAATTTATTTTTTAGGTAGGTATAATGTTATTTTTATTAATTTTTGAAGTATGGACTTAGAGTAAAACACAGGAAGGGTACACCTCCTGAAAAATAAGATGGACATATCTTGTCATTAGTTTGAAAAATAAATATTTACATATAAAAACAACATTGAGACAAGGTAATGGAGGGGGTCTCTTAGCATTGAATATAATAATACACTTAATGCTCCTAAAAACACTTAATACCCTTTTCGTCACGAGCTTAACAGGGCAACACTGCTTTTGAAGGTTGCAAAATTTGTCGAGGCACTCATTCACAAAAATCTGAAGCTCATGGCAAAACATTCACGGACAACAAAGATATTATTATTTAAAAAACTGCTGAAAATAGCTTTACAAAATATAGAAGAAAAATTAACTCTTCGGTATTGTTATCTGTTTAAAGAAAACCGTAAAATTTATTTCTGTAAATCCAAATATTTTATTAATTCCAATTGAAAATAGTTTCTTGTCATAGTTTTCAACCAGTATTACATACATTACGTACATTGTATGAGAGGGCATATTATCTTTGTCAGATCTTTATATCGTTTTAAAAGTACCAAGTGGTAAATAGAACCTATTTATAAATACCTATTAAATTTATATAAATTTTAAAAAATTCTAACGACTTAAAGTATTGTCACGAGTGAAGCTTTTAGTTGGCCAGACTGAGAAGCCGCAATACATGACTGAGGACGTAGCTCATTAAATGAAAAAGACATCTAAAATTTCAAAATTCAAGAATTCAAATCTAAAATAATTAACATAAATGATTTTTGATACAACAAACTGAATTGCAACATAAACCAAGAGAATAATAATGATTAACAAACTTGAAAAGAATTAAGATATTACAAATTAAATATTAGGGTTGGGTTAAGCAAACTGGAACTCTTAAGAAAAATTTAATCTGTTAAACTTTAAACAATTTATCAATATAAATAGAACCCACAGTTTAGAAAATTTGTCAAATTTAGACTTAGGCATGGACCTCATGCCTTGGGCCCCATGGCCCCTCAGATCTAACACCCCCTACCCAACACTCTCACTCACACCTCACATATCTGATTGACTGCCCTGAATCTGTCTGCTGACCTATTTAAGTCAGAGTTACCAATACGTTAGCACAAACAAGCTAGTGTTTAATAACAGTTTAAGCCCACTCATACAACAGCAAGCTCAAATACTTCCCCTCACATTACTTCCTTGACCCCACCTGAAACTAACAGTGTAGAACCCAACAATCATTAATAAATAATTAAATAAAACAATATAAATCCAGCCCACCCCCCCATTACAGAATGAGATATGGTATGAAAACGCATCAACTTAATAATATTAAGTATTTTGTATAGGACTTTACAACACTAATAACTATTATTTTATAATACACTCTATCAAAATTTTAAATCACGCTTGTGCCTATTTTTTCTTATATGAAGTATTGGAGGTATAACTATGGTTTTAGTCCTTTGGTAAATCATTTCTTGGCTCCATGAGGACGAAAGAAATTGGGAGAGTATTCATTTTTGTAAAAAGTACCAGGGGGACCGAGGTTATGCTCGGTGTAATTATTACTTTTGTTTGTGTGGAAACTTTGAAGCGCTCTAGCGCAAAAAACCGGATTTTGCCCAGATATGGGACCAGCTCCAATCGATTTCTGGTGTCCAAAACCCCCATATTCAATCAAAAAATAAAAAATCCTTGGAGCGAAAAAAAACTGCCCTTACAAACAGAGCTTGTTTTAGAGTATAGTACCAGGGGGACCGAGCTTAAGCTCAGTAAAATTATTACTTTCGTTCTCACACAAAGCTCGTTCGCTCCGCTCACTCGCCCTTTTCCATTTTAAAGACGAGCTCGTTCGCTTCGCTCACTCGTCAAGCCGACGGGTGTTGCACTTTGGTATAATTTTCTTAAACTACAGGATAAAGATGTAACACATTGTATTATATCTACAGTTATCAGCTTTTTTTTGTTCAGTTAATAAAATCTTCATAAGGATAACATGGGATCTTTGAAATGCTCTAGCGCAAAAGCCAGATTCTTCCCAGCTATGGGGCCAGCTCATAATCAACCAAAAAATCTAAATTTGTGGAGCGAAAAAAAAGTTTGCCCGTACAAACGGAGCTTGTTTTAGAGTATAAGATATCACCAGCACTCAGGATCAGTAATTTTCAACATTCATCTATCTCTATTGTTCTCAAGAAAACTATTGTCGTGTACATTGTGATGCCAAAAAGTGGCATTGCAATTTATTATTGTTAATACTATTGTATCGGAGGCTTTATTATTATTTATTTTTTATTATTAGGCCTAGTACTGTATTCTTTAACCAAGAAGACCGATTTAGACAGGATCGCTGCCTAGACCTTTGGGAAATGAGCAGAAATGTGAACAAATATTGTCTCAACTATTTTATTGATAACAAGTCCACAACATCAATAGGTTATAACATTTCTTTGCGGCCAAAAATGTTCACCGGATGGAAACAATAGAAATGTGCAACTGTATTGAAATTGATGAGACAAACATGAATTGTTCAATTAAATTAAAAATGAACGCAATTCTCATTCACAGTTATATATACTAGTGATGGGCAAAACGGCTCTTCTTGGTGAATCGATTCGTATGAATCACTCAATTTCAAAGAATCGAAAATTGAACCGATTCATTTCGTTCGTTTGATTCAGTTGTTTCTCCGTGCTATTTAAACATACGAAATCGGTTGCAAACGGTTATTGGACGCTCCCCCTACCCTACAATACATGTCAGACGTATAATCGATTCGCGAACCGATTGTATTAAAATCAACAGGTTCTCCTTGCTTCCTAACCCCAATATAGAATCGGTTATAATCGATTATTTGATTCTGTCTTTCCCCTTAAATACATGTCCAGTGTCAATGTTTGATTTGCGAACCGATAGTTCATATACAAATGGTTTCGATTCACGAAACAAAATAAGCAAAGACAGGTGTTATGATGCGCATGCGCAGACGCTAAAACTTCCGCGCGAAATGAAAGTGAAGAGGAAGTAAAGAGCCAATAGAAGAACATGTCGACTGATCAGCTGACATTTCTGCTCAGCTGTCATGCTTATTGTACCCAAGGTCGTCGAACTTGACCTTTTTGCGATTTGTCTCTTCCGTCTGTCCCGCTCTTCACCCCTCCTCGCCCCTCACTCCCCAGTCCACACTGCATTAAATTAATTTACTATCAATTTAACATTGTAAACATTTTATGGAAACAAAAATTATTTTAAGAAATTATTTCTGGCCTTGTATGTAGGGTGTATTAACTCTGTTGACATTATAAACAACAATTATTAACTGAAAAATATTCCTGTGTAATAACCACTGTTGTCTAGAAGCACAATGTTTTGGGTAAAAATAAAATACATTGTCTGTCCTATTTTTAACACTGACCTTCTCCCACTGTAGAGTCTCCCCTCTCACCAATAATATTTTTATTTTGTTGTTTAAACCAGAGTTATAGAATTATAAATTATGAGAGTAATCAGCATATGTATTCTATTAACAGTAATTTACTTTAGTTATTTTATAACGGATCCATTAATTTCAAAGATGTGGGATAAATTAATCAGTTAAAGCCGTTTAGCTTATTGATTCGCGAACCGAACTATAAGTTACATCAATATGTTGTCAAAATATGGAACACATTACCGATTCGCGAATCGGTTTTTGCGGCAAATAAGTCGTTTAAAGAAACAGAGAAGGTGACAGATTCGAACAGAACTATGGGACCTCACCAAAACATCCCGCCCAAACATATAACCAATGAGCGAGCGTCTAGAGCTTCGTCTATCGGCTATTCTCTACTTCTCTTCCTTCTCCTTCAACTATCCCCCCCCCCTCTAAACCCACCTAGCGTTGTGGATGTACACAATTGAATCACGATTCGCGAACCAATGACAACGACAACACTATACAGTATTCTCATTTGGTTCGCGAACGAAACGAACCGAACCACCAGAAAGCGAGCAAGAAACATTCTGCAATTGATTCGCGGCACGAATCGGCTCTTTTAGAAATTGAGTCATGATTCGTTTGATTCACCCGTTGATTCGTTCAATTTGAACGACTCGTTCGCGAATCGCCCATCACTAATATATACCAAAATAATATTAAAAGGCCCCTGCAGTATAGTACAATTCCACAGGAAAACATAAATTTGCTAAATTTTTATGTATCTCTACTTCCTGTAACAGGCCACCTTGAATGAGCCACAATAAATATTTATTGTGAATATACTCAAGAGTGCATGCACTAGGGCGGTACGGCCGCAATAGTCATTTACGACGGCGCTCATGGTCATATTACAGCGCAAACATAGTCATTGCCGCTGTCGAAATGTTTCTCGTGGCAATGATGTACTTTACACAAATAGCTATTTTGTCTTCTTTCCCTATTTTTCTCTTAAAAATGAAACTTATCACCACTAATTCCTCAGCCACTTGCATATCATTTAACCGACTCTCTTCAAAAACTGATCTCTTTTGACGGGAGGTGCGAATGTACGGGTAGACTATGGGTCGGCGGAACCCTGAATGTCCGCTAGTGCGGCGCACCCCCTCTAAAAACTGCGGGCCGTGCCGCCGTAGTGCACGCTTAACTTAAAGGATCCATAATTTTTAAATGTCACATTAAATGCACGCACTATACAGTTTTTTCGACCGACGTGCCGCGTCTTGTCGCCTCATGCCGTTGGCGGATCGGCCGTCGGGAGGGGGGGGGGGGGCGAGCATGCGCGGTCCGACCAGCTGACCGGCGATCCGCGTCAGTCTACGACAGAGTTCCGGCCACCTCGGGACACTAGCGCCGCGTCGCGTCTATCTGTATCACTACTCACTACTCACTCACTGTCAATAAACTTTGTGTACTGTATACTCTGTGTTGCTGTTTCTTGTGCTCGGTGGTGGATGTTCTACTTGTGCATTTTGACTTTACCCCTCACCCCTCTCCTGCCGCACTCGGCGGTTTGTCTTAGCTGATTTTGTAAGTAGTTATTAGTTGTTGTTAATATAGATTAAATGAAGATAATAATTATTATTAACTTTCAGATGTCTTCGAATTTTTTGACAAAAAAGAAGAAATCGGAAGACAAACAATCGTCGTGACGAATAATCGCCCCCCAAACCAAAATATTATTAATTTAATTACTGATAATTTATTTTTTAAGCCGGTTGATACACCGCGATTTGCAATTTGTTGTTTTCAATTTCATAAATAAATGTTATTTTCAGAGTTCAATTGAGTCAATACAATATGTACAGGATTGTTGAATATTTTAAATAATGAGTTTGGCTGCTCATTTTTTTTAACTAAATCTATCGAAATAGTTTCCATACACATATCCACAAATGTTTTAAAAATTTCCTATTTTTCAGACCGGGAGACTTAGGCCTAATCGTTCACTCTTCCTTCTGGCAACAGAGGATTATTTATTGAAACAGTTTTAGACAAACCACTTATAACTTCAATTAATAAAATCACACACCGCCCCGGTAATCTTCATAGTCTTCGCGTCCGTCCAAGCAGCCGATGTCATCCAAGCGTCGTCGACAACCGACGCATCTTATCTGCTTCAAGTTGTATTTATTCAGAGATAAAACTGTTTTTGTACTAGTGTTGCTCGCCTACTCGAGATTACGAGACGTCTGTTTTACATAACAGATGTTGTTAAACCTGTTGATTTAACAACCGCAGCAGAAGCTGGCGAGCGGGACTACGCTACCTGTTGATTCCCAGACCCGTGCTTTAGTGCTCCGATTGTTGTACAATGCGTCTGTTGTACATATGTCAGTTGTACAGCTGCCATTCTGTGCCGACTGGAGGATCGATTCAATTTTTAAGATGCCTTTACACCAGAGTTGGCATCCAAAAATTTTATTGATACCTTTGTAAACGCAACAGCAACTCACTAGGTTGGCTACCATCATAGAGTATCATAGTAAAAGCCACATTTTTATTTGGTTGTTAACTTTGATAAATCCTTTTGCCAACTCAGTTTTCAACCCCAGTTGTCAACTAAAAAATGTGTCAACCGCCGTTATCAACTAAGAAAGATGTCAACTTTTAGTTGTCGACTGTGGTGTAAACGCGCCTTTATGATAACACTAAAAAAAATTATATGAATTCGCGTGAAATTCAAGCTGTTAATCGCCTTTTTATTTCACGACATTCATTCAGATGGGTTATAGCTGAGTAATTTAGAAAGATATTTGACAATGTAAGTTAATATGTAGAATTTAATTTACGCCATACTGGAGCACTGTGAGTGAAACAAATTATAATTTGTTACATAATCCTATCGCAATAATGAATAAGTTTTATTTTTTTAATAGTAGCCTACGCAATGTAGGCTATAACAGCTAAATTTCAATGAATGAGTGTAGCAGTGATTTAATTTATCCACCGTTTTTATCTTAGTATCCTTTTGAGGTGACAAGCATCCGGGAAACTTGGACAAGTGACAATAGCCTATAATCGTTTAGATAAGTTATTGCTCATTAAAATAAGACAGATTATGTATATTATTAGATACTAACCACGCAATTTATGGCATCGCCCTGCAACAATGTGTAACAACTGAATATTAATTACATAACTCTCATGTAGGCCTAATTGCGTTTAAAAGTATAATTGGATGGTAACTACAATATATTTAAATTTGTTGCTGCAGCGACCCAGACTAAATGCCATTAATTAGTAGGATGGTATAGTTTATTTAATCAATTCTATTTACATGTCTTTTAATTTATATTGTGTATACTATCCTTGTGCAGTACAAGGTGACCAGGGACGGGATTGGAAGATGTCGACTCGTCCAGTTTGAACTGTTATTTCTACGCTATTTAATTTATTTCTGAACAATATTGCAACTTTAAACATGATCACTGGAACTTGATGACATACTTTTTTGCATTGCCTATTTAACGGTTTGGACAAAACATTCCTGCAGAGAATTTTTTGTTCATAAATTAAAACGCATTGGCAAAGCAATAAACAATCAATTAGTTGTAGGAAAGGTCGAGCTGCCACGTTTATATTCCCATCACAATAATAGAATATTTTTCAATAACGGAACACAATCAGTTTTGATTAATGTAGCGCACTTAAGCAGTTAAGTGTGTTTCAGTATATTCCATCAATATTTCTAAATGTATTACAATATCCATTATAACAAATAATAACTGAAGCCGTTCTTCCACTACGAAGCTTTAAATTGGATTACATAAATATAATTTCCCCATAAATTTAGTCGCAAATATTGTAATGAGTTTTCACTTACTGTATTGTGATGAAATATTATGCTAAATCTACCATCATTTTAAAGACGACAATGAAAAGGCGAATATTAAATTAATAAATATTAAATTATAAATATTAAATTTAATACCTATTAAATTGAAGTGTGTGCCACGGAGTACCGTGAACCGAGCTTTTAGATGTTAGATGAAATATATTTTTAACAATTTGTTACTTATTCTTAATCTATGTGGAATATTTGACTTTTAAGTTTCAGTAATCTATAAAATTAATTAGGCTAGTAAAAATCATAATTATTATTCGCTATTCTAATATTATATTGTCGTCATAATTGTTTAAATGCTTAAAATCATTGTATTAGGAAATTGTGAACCTTATGTGTTTATTATGAACTACATGTATCACAAGTGGCCGTATTTACTTTAATTTTGCAAAACGTAGTGGATTTCTAAAATTCTAGGTCCCGCCCCACATTAGAAGGACACATTTGCTGCTGAACAGTTTAGTTTTAATAAAAAATCAACTTTTCCATTACTAAACTATGACTGTTAATGTTTAGGTTGGGATTCAAACCAGTATAGTGTCCGCAATAGAAAATAATCAAATAATTTTTTAAAGCGGTCTCTACATATTATTTTTAACGAATTCATAGGCTATTCATGCTGTGGGGACGATTCCAAGTAAATACTTCACTGGAGTCAATGGAGTTACATAATACTTTACCTATTGTAATAACAAAACAGGCGTTGGCGTTGACTGATAAAAAAAATATAAATACATAAACAGGGTAGAATATTATGAAACAAAAGTATTTAAAAAATACACTGTTTAAGATTTTTGCCTTTTATTTGATTTGTTTGCTTGTTAAATTTCAAAATGTTTGAAAAATCCGATATTGCGGTTTGCGAGTACAGTATTATCGCGTTTCATCGCTATTTTCAGCCGTTGGAGTAGCAGAGCTCTTCTAACAGAGCGCACCTGTTGTAGATCGATATGAGTGTAAAGTATATATTGAATAATCAAATTATTGGATTTATTATAATCATTAATTTTTACAAATCTCCTTGAGTAGCGAAGTTTAACTTCCTTATCATTTTTCATAGTCAATTGCCTGAAAATTAACATTACGAGGAGTTTTCTTTGTTACAGTAGCCTATGCTTTTAAACCCTTCACAAATAATGTAGGTAAATATATACGCCTTGTAAACGATTAAGTAAATCAATTACTTGTTGAATTTTATATATGTTCATAAAAATTTTACTATATATTTTAACCGAGGTAAAGAGTATAATAAATAGCAGAAACGCGGTAAAAATCAGTGTATTATATGACCTTTCGGTTGGAGCAAAGCCACTGGAAATTCAATAACGATTCGTCTTTGCCCTCCAGGGATTACGGGCCTGATATCGGCGCGATGCTAATTTGATTCCCGTCGCTAGACAACTTATGTACTGTAATGGGACATGTTGTTACATATGTTGGGAGGTCGTGTTGTATTTTAACGTTACGTTCTATTAATATTAATTTACAAAGTTTGCATTTGTTGCATTAGACAGGGGAGGTTTCTTACTATACAGTATTTGTTTGATACATTGCGAATGCCCCTATCTACAAAAATCCGAACTTATTTTAATGACATGTATTAAAGCACGATAGACAAGTCTTCATATACACTTTTATGTTTATATGGTTAGTGTGTCACACTGTACCTTCTCGGAGGTAGATTTTTTGGAAAACATTACTCCTTAGTTTCTTGTTTTCAACTACGGGTAGATTTCGATGGGAACCAATCAACCGTTGTTTGGCCATTTTGTGAATTTGATGTACATAGTTGTAGGCTACATTTCAAAATTTCGATTGTATCGATGTCCAGTTATGCTTGAGACACTTGGCCATATTTAATTAAACATTGCCAAACACATCAAGCTCGACTTTGAGGTCTCCGAATAATGAAATGGACATGTTCTTACATTTGGCTAAGTACCACTTACTGAGGCTCCAACTAAACAAAATTTCAATTGTTCACTCGCTAGTTACGAACGGACAGTTGGGCTGGTCGAGAGTATCGGCGCGGGGCGGCGGTCACTAGACGCGGTGCACCCAGCGATAGTTGCCTCAGAACCGGTCTGGGATGCAACAATTTGGAGTTGGCCAGAAACAATTCGGGCCCCGGGCAGGAGCGATGGTCGGGTTAGTGCACCGGGGGCCGGGGTGGCACGGTACACGCGCACAGCAGAGTGCGACGAGGGGCACGGTAAAACACCGCAAACTGGATGTAGGGGAGAGCGGGGTAATACCGTGCACTTGTACACAATGTAGCACTGAGTTTGATGAATATCGAGTTTTCAAATTAAGGAAAAACTGTCGCCAGTGCAATAACCGCGAAAAATACTGATTGAAAATTGCAATACCGCTTGTCAACGACAAAGGAATCGCTCTTGAAAACCGAGTACAGTTAAAGACGCTCGTGCCGCAGAAAACGTTTGCCGAGCTACCAAAGTTTTACTGTAATGTCATTGAGCACGCTTGTGAAAAAGTAATCAAATGATAAAAATGTATGTACAGAATGATTTATGTTCCGTTCCTATCACCACCCTTCACTCTAATCTGACACGCATACAGTTTTACCCTCTCATAGTTTTCCTACACTCTTGTGCGGGGGATTGTGAATGAAGCCTCAATACTCTTCTGTTCGGGCTGTATTCGATTCTGACGGACTTGCGGTTTGACGTCAGTCACAACTACCGCTCACCGCCCGCAGTAGCGCCCAAAGTAGACGGGACG
The DNA here is from genome assembly GCA_030545055.2 of Neoaliturus tenellus. Lineage (NCBI taxonomy): Eukaryota > Metazoa > Arthropoda > Insecta > Hemiptera > Cicadellidae > Neoaliturus > Neoaliturus tenellus. The sequence goes on from CM061532.1 coordinate 230,251,435, forward strand.
TCAAGTCGCATTAGCATGGCAACTTGACTTCCATCGCAACCCGCCGCGAGTATTTCTGTGTGAGAGGTTGTCCAAACTCTTCAAATTTATCATAGGAACAGATTTTAAAATATGCTTTGTATTTTATATTTTTGAATGGATTTACGATTAAATTATAAAATAGTATTAAACAATAAGTGCATCGATATGCATAGTTTAAAATTAATTAATTAAAAAAATTCCAGCATAAAAAGTGCAATTTACAAATTGAAGCTTATGTTGAACACTAAACACGTGACATCTTATTGCTATAAAATGTGTTATATTTAACTTTTTGAGAATTTCAATTTCAATTCTTTACTTTATTAAATCTTACTCTACTTGTGTGCGTTCTTAAAATTTATCAGCAGGTAATTAAAAACCCTTCTTTGTAATTTTTTAAAATATAAAAATGGGTGTGTATTTATTGTGAATAAATATGAGTTTGATCTAATTTTCTTTGTTAAATGCAGTAAATATTCAAGGCGTAAAAACACACCAACAAAAATAGCATACGTTTGTAAATAAAATTGTAAACCAATTTAACACTAAGCGTATGTGTAGTATGCTGCTTACTTGTTTGGGAAAATTAGCTGTAAAGTAACTCGTTTTCTTAAAACGTTGACTTAAACCCTAGTAATATGAAACTATCAGTCATTAATAAACGAAGTTTACTTTTAGGAACCTCACCATACAATATGCCTGTTACGGAGGTTAGACATCGTTTGGTCCAAACTCAACCCCCATGCAGTGTTAAACTATTACGTTGCTAATTCTGCTCAAGCGTAGGTCGGCAGGCTATAAAAATCACTTTGTACTCGACTGTGGAACAGAATCACAATAGATGAACGTCCAGAATGGTCTGTAGGCTATACAGAGAGACTAAATAAAGACGCAAAATCGATCTACTGATTGGTTGGAGCATGTAAGCCCCATGTGGCTTTACACGCTAAATTATACGTTTGGAGCCGAACATACAGCCCCCGCCTGGCCTTACAGTGTATGATCAAGATTGGATAAGTAACCTATTCCTTGGCTTTATGCAGTATAATAAAAAATCGAAACTGAATCATTCACCCTATACACAATGATCATACAAAACTAATTGTATACTGGTTGATGCTGAAATATTCGCACCTACAGAATGGTCATTCGTACTACAAAACAAGATAAAAATAGAAACATGCGCCGTCTTTACAGACATAATTTACACAGCAGTGCATGATCGCAGAAGACTCGTGCACATACTGCTCAAGCATTCATAAGTTGCATTGCATACCGGCAATTCAACAGAAACTTACATCTCATATACACATTGAAATGCATGATCGCATGAGAATTTATATACTCACTACTCTAGGGCATTCTAGTTGCTCTGCAAAATTCCAGCTGAAACACACCCTATCCAACAAAATATCGTCGCTCATACACACATTAATGCACAATCTCACACGCTCAAAAACATGTTTCATCACCAAGCACACTGAGTACTGTTTGATAGCAGCTGAACCATGCTCGCTTTATTGTAGATCATCAAGCCGCGTCCGCACTGGTTAAACATGTTCGCCAAGCAAAGTTCTTCCGAACTTTTGTTTGTTCGTTGCTAACCTTTTACAATGCAAATCATATGACAGGGTAATTATTCGTCAGGAATGTTTGTTCATTTTTTGTTTTCGCCAAACAAGTGCGCCACTAATGTTCGCCCAGTGCGGACGCGGCTTTAGTATCCAGAATTACTAATTATTTTGTTGGTGGACAATTTTACCTTTTACCTTTTACACTTAAGATTCTATTTAACTAATAAGTTTGGTAAAGAACTCTTAATTTTTTATGATTTATTTAGAGACAAAAAGAGACCTTCCACAGCCTCGTGCGGCTGAAAAAATTTTAGGACAAAATACAGTAACAAACGTATTTTTAAAAGGCGGAAATTTACTACAACACTAAAGAGATCTTTATTTTGGAATAATCAAATCAGCTATAATCTAAGAAGTGCAAAAGTCTCCGTTTTCCAGCAACCTTTATCCCATTTTATCACTAAAATATAGATGGAGATGGAACATTCGGGGCGGGGGATATTACGAGCGTATAGCAGCAGACAATCATGCGAACTGCAGACGGGAATTGACTGTTTGCTCTACCTCAAAGAAGGGGTCAAATTGAACTTCTCTGTGTCGCTACTCGACCCTCTGATGATCGCCGGCTTTACAATTTCAATGCATTTTTTATTACCTTCTATTGTTAACGCATTATAGGGAACTGTGAGTTGTTTAGATGAGATGACTTTCGTAAACTGAATTGTAAGAGTCATCTTCACCTTTGGTCCAGTAGCCCATTGTTGCGCAGTCGGCAATGTTAACCATACTGCTTTTAATGCAAAACATGGTATTTTATTCCCTTGTTTTGATCGCCGCTTTTCAACCGATTTTCTTTAAACTTGGTAAGTGTTTAGTTGAATAGTTATATTTGGCCCCTCATACTTCGAAATTTTGAAAATTTAACAAATATACTAGGGGATTGTAGGGGCAAAGGCCCCTAAAAATCAAAATGGTGATGTTGTCTTCCAAAAATAAGTTTCAATTTATCATCTCCTTGCACAATTACTCTATTTCATCTCAAGTTGTAGTATGATTATACGTTTGGATTTTCTAATAAAATATTACCTAAACTTGACGAAACATTTTGGAGTTATGAAGTCAGTAATTTACCAATAATCTCACCTTTATGAAAATAGAGTAGTCTATTGCACTATTATACAACCGGACTCGGTAAAAATAGTTTTAACCTTAAAGATGTTGATAATAAGTTTGAATACTCAAGTAAATAAAATAGTTAAATGCAACATTAGCCCTTTAATACTGTATACTCCTTCAATCTGGACCACTGTGCCCCCCATTCCCCCGCACTCGCCGTGTCCCACACGCCTCCCCGAGTCCCCGTTAAACTCTCCGGTCCAGTGTTTCCTGTACCTCCAACACCCCTAGGGCCCGAGTACCCCCCATGCTCCCGGACCTTGTGCCCCCATGTTCCTTTTCCCCCCATTCTCCCATGATGTCCGCAGTTCTTCAACATGGCCCCCGTGGTCTCCATGTTCCTCATTCCTCTTCTTTGATGCCCCCCACTCCCAACCAGCTTTCGTGCCACTGACATCTCTAGTGTCCCTTGTGCCCCCTGTTTCATACGCCCGTGCCTCCATGCTCATCACCATTTCACTCCGTGCCCGCTATGTCACTCATGCCTCCATCTTGGCCCCAATGCCCCCTAACCCACAGTGCCACCGACACCCCTCGTGCCCCCCCCATACCCCTGCAACCACGGTGCTCTGTGCCCAGATGCCCACCCTTCTTCCCCGTGGTCAGGATGTCCTTCATGTCCCCCATGCCTCCCCCGTGCCACACCATGCCCATCTAACCCTCTTGCCACCGACGCCCCTGGTTCCCCTTGTGCCCCCACACCCTCCGCCACCACATGCCCCCGTGCCCCCTATGTCGCCCATGCCACCCCAGAGTACCTATGCCCCCGCACTCCCATTTCCTCCATGATCCTCTGCCCTCATGCGTTCCTCCCCATGGTCCCTATGTCCCCCATGCACCCCTCGTGCCCTCTATGCTTCCATATCTCGAACATCCTGTGCTTCCTATGGTCCCGTATCGCCATCCCTGCCGTCCACCCCGTACCGTCCTGTGATCTCCGCAGTGCCCCTTATTTCCCCCGTGCCCCCATACTCTCTTACCCCCCGTGCCACCGACGTCCTCGTGCTATGATTGTGGTCTATTTTGTTCTATTCGGTCAATTAAGTATAACATTGATAGATATACTGTGTTGTCCGTTTTTATGGATTAACTTGCGTTTATTGCGTTTATTGTTTTCCCTACGAACTACGTAAAGAAATAAGTAGAGAAGGGATCAAACCAAAACAAAATATTCCTCATTCGGATGTTATCCAATGTTAGTAGTTTATATAATATGATTTAGTCGGAAATAAACAAACACTCAATAAAACGATTCAACTCTAACTACTAAATGGCCAATATATAAAGCATTAATGTAATAACTAAACTAAATTCACTGATTAAAGACAATATACATTTAATATATATCTAAACATTATATCAATCATGCCACGTCTAATCCACTTTTAATTGTGGTATATCAGCAAATACAAAATCATTCTACTCCTGCCTCCTTAAAGACATAGAAGGGGTCACGAAGAAGACATCTGTTGTGAATCAGTTTGCCCATGACTATTAGTGTTCTCCTTTTTTATAGTGTATTGGCAATTTAATTTTTTAAAGTTATAATTGTATGGTTATCTTAACTCAAAATATCTGCTCAATAAACAGCTGAGTTTATGATAAAAAAAAATACTTTAACATCTGCTTAATTACACCTGCAGATCTAAAACTCTTCTTCCCATTAGATTAACATTGGAACTTTAAGGTCCAATGGGGCGAAGCCCAGGTAACTTTGAATAATTCTGGTATTTTTCCTTGCGTCCTTGGCCCTCAAGCTTTAAAATGAGCCATCATACGTTACCCTATCTTTCTTCTAACTCGAGATATTTCGTGGGGACCGATTCGCTTACGGAATTATATATATAGATATTAGGCTACTCTCTGTGACGTCGCAAAGTAAATCGATTTTCCTTAGTAATATTAGGCCCTAAGGTGAAGATGACTCATAATTCACTTTCATTTCTTCGTGTCTTCTGGAAATTAACGTTTATTCAGGTTTTTAAATCATCTTAAAAATATTACGAAAGTATGGAATTTTGTGATCTTGTTAAATTATAAATGTTGGTTACGGAGTGAGGGAGGAGCGAAAATCTTAAATAGGACTAGCCTGTTTGTATATTTATTCAATGCGCAACAAAAAATTTGCATTTAGGCATATGTAATGTTGAACAGGAATGGGACAAGGAATAGATCAAACCGACATAAAAACGGAATATCCAATGTCGTTTAATGGTGGTCTTGTGCATTTTTTTGAATATGATCTAGCTAATCTTAAACTTTGGCTTGGTATTTGTCGCCATCATAGAAATAAATCACACATTTATTGGATCAAGAACCTACTTTAATTTTGGAAAACAATAAGTTTAATGTCATCAAAAGTTTTAAAGTTGTTGTGAGTATGGTTGGTTCGTCAGACTGTATAGAGTATTCAATTTCAGCACGTCCCTTGAGTCATACTGCACGGACGCGTTTCTTTTTCCTAAACCTCTTAGTCTCCGATGACACCCTAGCACCTCGAAGGACACGGCCGGTTCCGGGGCTCTGCGACCCGAGACCCACCACCCAAGACTCAGCCCTCCACGTTGGGTGCCAACGGTGCGAGCCATAATCCAATTTCGCGAGTAGGTCAGGGATGCAGGGAGGATATGATCAATTTGAGACGTGGGGCCGGGCCGGGCCGGCGCCGTGGCGGCCGACATATCGCGAGTTATGGCGCATAATCGCCCGATCGACTACACTTTCCACCGCCTGGGGCGCTGAAGTCGCGCACGGCCGACACGCCGCCGCCGCGCCCGCGATAATCGATAAGAGCGAAGTGAACGAAAGTCCAACTTTGGAATCATACATGTAGGCCCTACATGCATACAAATTTATCTTATTCGTCTATTCTTTCACTAAGATGGCAAGCCATGGCACTAAGCTTACATTAACTTGGGGGTGATGGGGGGGGGGGGGGGGGCGCGGTAGGGACGCACGTGACCACTAAATGTTGGTTATGTGTCTTAGAAAAATAAATTCTTTACTGTATTTCATAGTATTAAGTTTTGTCTACGCCTATGATAATATCATTGACTATGTACACTAACATGCATTTGGACTTCTCATCCAATGCATTTTGCTTGATACAGAAATTTGGAAGGTTCGTGTACGCCGCGCCAGAGGCGTTGCATTGTAATTATTCAGCTGGCTTTACAGTGCTGCAAAACATTTGATCAAAACATAAACATTAAGTACCTTAAAATATAAAATGTTTAATCCTTGGTTAAGAAGAGTGGTAATACTGATTTGCCTACCATATGTCACTTGTACTTCCGTGTACGCCGAAGAAGATAGCGCCACCCTAAATTGGTTTCAAACACTCCTATAGACTAAGAGAATTCTACTCACGGTAGTGTATACGGGTTAGGCAAAAGTCTGGACACCCACAGTTAACTTTTTAACGCGTTGCAGTAAAAAAACCAAACTCGGCACATGTTAACAACATGAAAAACTGCACTTTTTCATCAACTACACAACTTTGCCCCTGCCCCCAAAATGGGCTATTTTGGGGGCAGCCCCAAATTTTCAAATGTAAACCCCCAAATTTTCAAATGTAAACCCCTATTGAGTGACCCCTCATTTTAAACGGTGTATCAAGACAAATTAAATGGCGCTAACCGGAGGTCGATATCTCCCCCCTAACCAAAATGGCAGCCATTTCAAAATTTGAGATGGGCAAGCAAGTATAAGTCTGGACACCCCCAATTAATTTTTTAACACGTTGCAGTAGGAAAACCAAACTCGGCACATGTTAACAACATGAAAAACTGCACTTTTTCATCAACTACACAACTTTGCCCCTGCCCGCAAAATGGGGTATTTTGGGGGCAGCCCCAAATTTTCAAATGTAAACCCCTATTGAGTGACCCCTCATTTTAAACGGTTTATCAAGATAAATTGAATGGCACAAACGGGATGTCGATATCTCATCTCTAACCAAAATGGCAGCCATTTTTAAATTCGAGAAGGGTAAATTGACATTTGTTGAAATTAAATCGGAAAATAGCTTTTTATAATTTATAATTTCTGGAATTATTTTAGAATTGAAAATAATGGCAGAAATGAACTAGTAAGTTCAATTCTACAATAATTCCAGATATTCTCAATTCTAAAAAAGCTATTTTCCGATTTCAACAAATGTCAATTTACCCTCCTCGAATTTTAAAATGGCTGCCATTTTGGTTAGAAATGAGATATCGACCTCCAGTTTGTGCCATTTAATTTCTCTTGATAAACCGTTTAAAATGAGGGGTCACTCAATAGGGGTTTACATTTGAAAATTTGGGGCTGCCCCCAAAATACCCAATTTTGGGGCAGGGGCAAAGTTGAGTAGTTGATGAAAAAGTGCAGTTTTTCATGTTGTTAACATGTGCCGAGTTTGGTTTTCCCACTGCAACGTGTTAGAAAATTAATTGGGGGTGTCCAGACTTATACTTGCTCAGAATTCATTTTCCTACTGCTGGATATTGAGTTTAAAATTGTTAGCTAAGATTTTTACCTGTACAATATCCTTTTTGGTGGTATGACGACCGGTTTCGTGACGACAGTCACATCATCAGGTCAATCCTCGATTTAACGATTCGTCAGATTAAGTTAAAATTGACACAAACACATTGAAACATCCACAAAACACTTAATCACGACACATTCGGGTCCCGAGATCGAACTCATCATCGCGGTGCGTGCACGCATTACATCGAGCCGGCGGCGACTTGAGTTCCACCAAAGGTCGAGATGACGTCACCCGCGGTCAGCTGTTTCCTTTCCTTATCTAGTTTAATGATTGTATCAAATAGCTCGTTTGCCTGACTGTTTATTTTGTCATTTAATACATGTCTCGCATCTGATTTTACGGCCTTGTATATTTCAAAATTTTCCAGAGCTGTTATTTTGCTTCTATTGCTGCATGTGTGAATTATTTCCAGATTTTCATTTATTTTAGAATAATTATGGTTGTTATTGACCAAATGTTCGGCATAATTAGATTTCTGAATAGCTGTATTTTTTGGTATGTGTTCGTTGAATCGGGTTTTACCAGGTTTTTTACCGGGTTTTTTGAATCGGTTTTATACTTGCTTGCCCATTTCAAATTTTGAAATGGCTGCCATTTTGGTTAGGGGGAGATATCGACCTCCGGTTAGCGCCATTTAATTTGTCTTGATACACCGTTTAAAATGAGGAGTCACTCAATAGGGGTTTACATTTGAAAATTTGGGGCTGCCCACAAAATAGCCCATTTTGGGGGCAGGGACAAAGTTGTGTAGTTGATGAAAAAGTGCAGTTTTTCATGTTGTTAACATGTGCCGAGTTCGGTTTTCCTACTGTAACACGTTAAAAAGTTAACTGGGGGTGTCCAGACTTTTGCCTAACCCTGTATAGTCAATGGTAATATGGTAGAAGCGTCAATGTAGTCTAGTTGGCTAGTATATTCCGATTTTTACTCAAGGTTAATGTAGAGCATATTGGACAAGGGTTAGGGTAAGTGGAGTTAATTTTCAAGGGCTTTGATATAAGTGTATTTTTTTGTCTAAAACAATCTATGCAATTATCAATTAATAAAGTCTGAATTTCAAAGATAAACTCTGGTCTGTGGTGCATTTTAACAATACTTTTGCCAAATTCATTTTCGCAATACAATTAAATGCATTATTAATAGGATTATTTTTAACAATGTGGTTATTTAATTTTGTGTACATTTAGATTCATGATTTATCCTATATTGCGAATTGAAAATCATCATTAGTTATCAAACTACTTACTCTAAGAACAGAATCCGTAATTATGTAACATCAAAGCCATTATATTAATCCCGTTTAATTTAGGTTGTAAAGTAGTAATCCACTTGATACTGTATCATTTGTTCCATCTGTAATACTGTACCATCCTCAAATTGTATCCAAAATTGTACATTGAAATTTTCCTCATAAAAGTAATTCAAAGTCGTTATATGTGTAGAAGGGGGTGTATGCCAGATGAAAATTGTTGAATAAAGAAAGCCAATTTTGAAAGATAAACATTTTTATATGTCACCGTTCATGTAAATTTTCCTCAAATAAACTTTTACTGAATTAAGCCATTAACCAAATCAAATTCACAACGTTTCTTGATCTCGAATCTGATCCCATCTTTAGATTTAGTTACTACTAATTTTGTTATTTTCTATAGGCATTTCTTCCATCTGGAAACGGTATTAGATTCGAGATCCCGAAACATTGTGAATGTGTTTTATGTTGTTTATTGTGAATTGTTTTTACCAGTAATGGGAAATTCCCGCAGCAATTTACTAAACATAAACATGAACTCACCATCACCAACTTGAACTTTAAACGAAGAAGCAAACCAAGCTAGAAAATTTAAACCAATTCAACTAATTAATGAAACATTACCCAGACAATTATAAGGCGTTGTGTGCAAGCTGATTAATTTTTTACTGCACAATTTGAAATAAATAAATAAATAAATAAATAAACACACACATAAATTAGGATTCTGATACGGTGATATTGTCCTACCGTAAAATAGTCTAATGAATGTATCTTGGTCACAAAAATAATGTCATTATTTTTAAAACGTTTAAGTTGTTTTTTGTATTCCATTAGGGGACATCTTATTACTTCTACAAGGATGAATTTAGTAAAATTTTACTTCTTATCAGCTAACAACTGATGCATTATTTAATTTGCAAAATTCCTTTAAATATGAAGACCTGCACTCATGTCATGAAAAAAGTAAATTAGTTAACCTTTTTAACTTGATGGTACGGGTGATAATAATAAAAAAAATTAAGTACAAATGCGAAATAAAAATAAATGACACTCAAAAAAGTATCAAGCTAAAACCATGCTTAAAAGGTGTTTAAAACCTGTACTAATTTTATATAAGTTTCAACCCCGTTTTAAATATAGCAGTGAGGCAATATTCCAACCCGGTTTGACAACGAACAAAGAACCCCCAATATGACTCGGTCCTTTGAAGTTTTGTAAACAATCATTTCTGCGATGCCTGTCGGCTGTCTTCTTTCCCTTTTCGTTACTGTCTGTCGGTTTTCATTCGGCACTCATTTTTCTGTTAATTCGATAAAAAGTTACACATGTGTCCGATTAGAGTTGGTCCGAGACAGCCTTATTAGTTCAATGAAAGTAATTATTATTTTTGTTCATCAATACTTTACTTTTACGCACGCTTTTAATTTTCTTTTTTATTAATGGTTTGACAAAAACAGATTGGAAATAGTCTTTCATACAGAAACCTACGGGATGCCAAGATGTTATTTGACATAGAATCGTAGATGATCAAACATCAGAACAACTTATATAAAGATTTTCTCAGAGATAATCAATCCTATACGAGCACTGTCTGAAGGGGTGTGTGTTCTACGATCTCGAAACCTACCGGGTAGATTTTGCTTAAACTTTCCATTTAAGAGTGTTTTGTTCCAAAAATAAGTTTAGAAACATCCTCAATCCTAGGAAAATCGAATTTGGTCTAAATTTAAGTTTAAACCCGTAATTTTTTAACATTGATCTTATGGGTTGCTATTTTGGCAACGAAAGGTATACAAAAATAAAAGAACATTAATGTTAAGCAGTCTTTTTTAAACAGCGGTTAACCGTGAAGAGGTATAGTTAGTTTGGTGGAAATTTAATAGTTTATAATTATGACACTATAACAAAAAATGAATTAAAACCAACGAGCAAGGCTCTGTTAACCTGGTACTCTAAACTTATTTAATACGTTGGCTAAGGATTTTTTTTGTGTTGAGAACTCCTCCTACAATTTTAAACAGATTTTCAAGTTTTTGGTGTCGTTGGATAGAGCTTGATCTGTAGTTGTTTCCGCCAAAAATTGATGAAAATCAGACATAAAATAAGGGCGCTATACAAAAATTAAATTTGAAATTTTCCCATTAGAATAACATTGGGTTTTTGTGATTACACTGATATTCACAATATTGGATTGGTCGAATGTCGTTGATTTGAAACTAAATGTTACTTATTGTATAAAAATAAATTGCTCGATTTCGAGCATCAAGTAGACTAGCTCTACTAAGTAGTATAGATGAATAATATCGCTTTCAAGTAGCAAGATTGGTCAAAGTTATTTAATCGTGTTTAATATTTATAGTCCTCTTAAGTAGATCACAAACTCACTACAGTACATCAATTATATTTTTTTAATTTATCTTCCATATGTAAGAGTTATGGCACAAGTAATAAAATCTCTCAGTGCCACCATACGTACTATTTAACCCTACCTAAGTATTTTTGAAATAGGACTTGATATGTATTTTGGGACTGTAATTGGTCAGATGAACGAGTTGCCGTGTGGCAAGTGATTAGAGTTGGAAACGGCCGCAGTTGCCACAATGGGGTTGCCATGGAGATGACGTAGGTAGGTAGACCCACACGTCGCTATTGTGATGTTGTTTAATCGTCATAACTGTGTAATATTTTATTTAGTGAGTTAATCAATGAGACTGATCAATGTTTAAATTTAGAATTTGACTGGATTTGACAAAACTTTAGAAAGACGTATTACGTTATAACAGTTAGTTGTAAACACTCATATTTCTCTCTTAATATACGTCTTTATTTATTTTCTTCAGAAATGTCCATCTTCGATATTAATAAAGATCACTTTGTATTGCACTCAACATGAGACGATGCACGTGGCTATGGAATGCATTGTCAATTACGAATTCGTCTCTCAAGAAAACTACATAATATCAGAGGCAACCACAATGTAAAAATAATGATTTGAAACGCATGTAGGGCACATTTTAATTTGGAAATAAGTGAAAATATTGTTTAATATAAGACCTGATGTTTTGAATAAATAAAAAATCTGATTCTGCACTAATAGGTTAACTGAATAATTTTGATAAGGTTTAAACAAAACGCCCAAATCAGATTTATGAGTATATTTTATCAAGTGTGATCAGACAAGAAATTTACTTGATATTGGCACTTCGTTGAATCTAATCATTCCTAAATTAAAACTTGATTGATCAGGCTGATCAGTCGAGTGGTAAAACTTGGTAAGACTCCATAGTTGTTCACCTAGTAGACTAAACAAAATACATTTTTTAAGAGCTAAGATAAATTTTACTTGGATTGGCTAGAATTTTTTCCTTGCAGAGCAGCGCATTGTAGTTAGAACGAATACGTGGCCTACTAAAACATATCCCAAAAACACTTTTTTATAATAAAAATTCTTTTTATCACGAGGTAGATACTAGAACGGCTATTACCAAGGTATTGCAGGCCTATTTACAATATAAAGCTGTCCAAACGTGCGTCATCGCCAGTTGTTCATCAACCCCTTGTTCCGGCAAATCAAGAACAGAGAACAGACTCGTTTGTGCTCACGTGATATTGTTTTGTGTAGTGTGTAGGTTCAGGTTGTGACGAGTGTTGTGTGTAAGCGAGTGTTGTGTGTTGTGTGTTGTGTGGTCGCGGTGTCGCGTCCGTCGCCAGAACGCTCCTCTGTTGGTAAACAATGCGTGTTTTGTCCCTCGTTATTTTAGTGGCTCCTATTTTCGCATCGCAAGCGCGTCAAGACGAGCCTCCCATTCCTTTATATCTCTATTGTATCAATGCTCCATCTGCCTGCGGTTACGCTGCGAATTCCATGTAGAAATATTACACTTCGTATTGAAACATGTTTGGGATGTTTGTTGGATACGGTGTCAAGCTTGTGGAGGAGAGTTATTCTTTCAAGGCAAACGTTACTCCAGTCACACCGTTTATTTAGTTAAGGTGTCGGTTGGGACTTAATTGCTCTGACAAGAACCCCCCAAGAGCAAATGTTTTCTTTGCCGCTGCTTTGTGCAGACAAGTGTTACAAATGTTTACTTAGGACATTTTCATTTATCAAAATATAAGATTTTAAGTTAAACAAATTGTAAATATTCAAAGGTTATACCTTTAATTGTTGTAAATACAATTAATTGAAGTTGCATCTCTGATCCACAACTTTATTCACATATGTAGATATGATTTGGCTATTGGCAAAGAGTGAATGAGATTCGATTACTTAGATTAATTACATCTTTATGCTCTAATAATTCTACGATGAAGATGGACTTATCGGATAATAATCGGGCGGACGTAATATGAGGCTGTTTTTGCTGGTCCGATATCTCTATCTATATATTTATTATTAAGACAGGACCAATTCTAGTTTTTCTGGTGCTCTAAGCGAAAGTGTCTATAGACCCTGCCCCCAATTCGGCATGCCGCAATTAAAAAATAAATACTTACAAAAGAAATATTTTTCCTAGAAATTCAATTTTGAATTATTGTCAGCAGAATACACACAATGACTTTCCCTTTACCATAAAGGCAAAGTTCAGATACAAAGAAAAAAAATCACTAAAATTCAATTGCCTCTAGCCCCATTAGGTTTAGAGAAAAAATGTCAAAGCATAAAAATGACTTAAATTTATGCATAAAATCTAAAAATTAAATAATAATATGGAGATCGAATTAAAAAAAGTTCAATTTGCTCGTCATATTGGGAAAATTGTGAATTTTCTGAAAAATAAATTTTAAATCACCATTAAATGCAGGATCAAAAGTCTCCTGGAGTTAACACTAAACTTTTTGATATTACTTACAGGTTTCAAGTATAACGTCTCGCACACTTATATCAATCCCCCTGTAGGTATATAAAAACATAAAAAATTCATCACATGAATTGTTTAAAACTATTTTTGAGCAATGTTAACCCGTGATGACAATTTGCTCAGTTGCCGTGGGGCCGCCGCGCCTATCACCGCGTTGTCAACGCACGGTCGTAGCGGTCGTGGTGAGCGACGGCGGCGAGGAGCAGCGCTGCCGCTGCGTGCGGAAGTCACCAATTGGAATATAGCGGTATTGATTGGAGTAAAGTGTGTTTAACTGTGTGACTGGCTGGCTGTTGAACGGCCGATGTAACATAACACACAACATGGCGTCGGCGTGGCAACCGACAGAGGCGGTGTGTCACTCACCAGTAAAAAATCTATTGTTTTAGTGGAGGTCCTCTCCTCGAAAATCCTACTATAGACAAGGAGTAGGAAGAAAAAATAAACAAAAGAAAGGTTATTTTATTCCTTTGTTTTAAAATACGACTTTTGATTCAAACTTGTGAGTTAATCCACCTGATGTCCATAAGAGTGACATGCACCATTTGGTTTTTGTGTGATCAGGCTAGTGACGTAGTGGGTACATCGTTGTGACAGCTAACGAGACGGCCCTTCTTTATTACATTACAACAGTACTCCTCGGTCATGGCTCTGTACCCACATTATTATCATGTGACAGCCAATTGATCTTTTTTTCTGAACCGAGATTTTGACCCGAATTCATTGGTAGACAATCCAAAGAAGCCCAAGCTCTACCAAGTAGCCACGTATAGCTTGATGTAAAATGGCAACTGCATGAAATCACTTTCAAATTATTTTATCACAACTCCCAGTATGATGAGACTTCCTCGCCAACTATGTTGAACCCTGACAATAATGATTGTAGATTTACGACAATAGTGGAACCTTGATACATCGAACCAAAATATATTGCATTTCTCTATACAGTATAACGAAATTTTTCCACTATCTTTGCACCTGCCTATCAATCCAATGTTATTTCTACCTCAGTGTATCGAAGGCTTAGCCAGGATAACTTCTATATCGAACTGCAGGCACGTCTAACGCAACCTCTGCATATCGACGTTTTTATTGCAAAACCTCGACATATCGCACTTTTAAAAAGAACAAGTAATTGAATGATTGAACCCATCCATTTTCTTTCATGTTGACAGACACATTACAGACTCCGCCTTGTCCCGTGTGTATGCTCTGCTGTTCGCATCGCTGTTCTTGTTTCCCGCGTTTGCAGTTAAAGTCTGATTTAAATTAGAACAGTCCTGGGTAGCGCTCCCTCCCGTGCTACCCAGGACTGTTTTAATCCAAATCAGACAGTTAACTATTGTTTGTATTGTATCCCGGGAACGTGAGCGCTACCTAACGGTGACTTTGTAGTGGTTTGTGGGCAGTATCCTACTATAACCATTAGGTTATTGAAAAAATACAAAAAATTAGGTTTTTTGAACTTAAATTGAGACCAAATTTGATTTTTCGTGGGATTGAGGCTGTTTCTAAACTTATTTTTGGGCCAAAACGCTCTTAAATGTAAAGTTGAAGCAAAATCTACCCGCTACATTTCGAGATTGTGGAACACACATCCCTTCAGACATTGCTCGGATTGTATAGGATAATCCAGTCGGAGATGAAAATATAATTAAGATTAAAAACAGAAAAACGTGAGCGGATCAGAGAGAATTACAGTAATCCTCGTCGAGTGGAAGGAGCTTCCGAGATAAGATAAATAGGGACAAACGAACCGTGCGCATTATTATGCTTTGTTTCGTGTTGAAGAGGTCCCAGCATAAGACGATTAGTTTACTACTTATTTAAACAGTTATGTACACCTAGTAGATTTTAAACTATTAATATGTCAAAAAAGTCGATTTAAATACTTTTTCTGACAAGCAAGGATTCAGTTGATAAAATGACAAGCGTATTTTCCATTATTTTAGTGAAAAGTCAACTTTTTTAAAGATATTTTAAGAGAGTTGAAAGATTTTCCGCTCCAGAGATAAACGTCCGGGCAAGTTGGAGTCACTGACAAGCCCGTCTCGGATAATGTTAACTTTCCTGCAGCAAATGAGGTGCAAATAGCGTTTAATTTACACTTTGATGCCGTTATAAATACTCTAGGTAAACTCCGATGCAGTTGTTTAATAGTTAGCAGCGTTCTTTAAACTTGCTAATTTAACTAGTTTTTGTTTAATGTCCTTAAAAGGTTTTTTAAGCTTAACTACAGAATTAAGGCTGAAAAAGTATTTTTTAAGTAGACCTATCTGGAATTCGATAAGGAAGGACAATTAATTCAATATAGGAAAACAAGTTTATTTATTTTATGGTACTACAAAATAAAATAATAAATAAGGACAAGTAGGGAATTAATGGTTAGTATCATATCCCCGAGTTAATTCTTTTGCTGTAGTATCGTACATAGCTGCAATGCAATCCAAAACAAACTCTGTGGCGAAAACAAATTGATTTATGCGTGCTATCGATACTTCAAAGGTCAAGTTTAGAAATCGGACCGATCTTTGGGACTGAAACGCGGAAACGACTGCAATTAATTTACTTATCTAATGGTTTGACTCCAAGCAATTGAGATATCCTTTTTTTTACAGCACACATAAAACGCACCATATGGAATATGTAATGAAATGATTATAGCTTCCCATCGACTACTGGGATTATTTCATACTCCATATTATGGTTTATATTCTTTGAGAAGTGTCATTTAGATTTTTTCTTTACCACTTCTTTTCCGTTGACAAGACTTGTCTTTATTTATAACTCTTTATTCATGTTGTAAAACTCGCGTATTCCATCATACTTAATTTACAAACTAAAAATTCCCATCTTAACTCTGATTCAACAGGGATTTGTAGCAATTAGATCTCACACCTATGCCTGTTGGGAACGATGCAACACAAGCGAACTAAAGATCTAGACGATAGCCAATTACATATAATGGCTGTAAAAAGCAGCGGCGTTTATTTTAATTGCCAATCCTGTAGAGTGACGGTGACGGTGTCGGCGTCTGGCTGGCAGGTTCAGGCTGGAAGTGATGTGGATAGACAGCGCGGACAGGTGGACATCCCGGTGGCGCTATCTCCCGGCGCCGCGCCGCCTTGTTATCAATTATCTCCGCCAGGTTGCGCAACAGGCGACACGTAGCGCCACCGACGCCGCCGGCCAACCGGTTTCCCACGCGTTTTTGTTGATTGCCGATGAATTTTTTAATCAGATGCCGGCAAACAAGTGAAATGCTGAATCTGATTGTTGATTCAAGTCAGTACAGTATTAATGTTGATGGATCCGTAATTTTACATTAATTGGATGGTATTTGGAGATTTCCTTTCCCGATAAAATCATGTAATGAGATTGTGATATTACGCAGCGTCCTATCAACATTTAATCTCACCGAAAGGATCTCTTCAAGAACGTTAGATAATTTTCGCCGAGGACGCGGAAATAGTTTGAGCAAGTACCGCAATATTTCTCGACAAAAACCTTTTTGAATTATTGTTCCATACAACAGACACAGCACTTGTTTATTATGGCTAACAAAGAGCTAAAAATAATTAGATAAGTATCTAAATGTTATCACATTTCATAACCTGTTGAGAAATTGAGAGATAGTAGAAATTGAGACACACCCCTTATAACCTTTCAGAGTTAGACATAGGAAGATGAGAATTTTGTTTCCTTAACCACCCATATACCATATAACCTAACTAAGTATACATGTTTATACATTACTATTTTGCTATCCCATAGTCTTATTATATCGGTCCCGTGAACGAAAATACTATTTGCTCCTTTAACAATATTATTCACAAAGTATTAATGACGCCTATTTTAGATCTGACAGAAGAAGAGGTCCTTGTCATCTCACTCAAAAGGGATGTCTCAAGACATTTAATTTATATTTTCTTTTTCAACTTATGTGTTTATTTTCACTTTTCTTTTTTTGCTATAAACGAACATTTGTTGGCCTAATCAATTCCTACAAAGATAAATATTATTCATATGAGGGCACACGTTAAAGTTTAGCTTTCTGTCCCTGACCGCTGACCTTGAACAGGTTTGCTGATTTTTTACTCACTCTGGTTTAAGTTCTTTTTATGTAAAACATATCAGCCAATTATTACAACTCAATATTTAGATTTAATTCACGGGAAAAAGTAGACTTAAGCACACAGTTAAGCGTGCGGCCCCATTCGCAACCCTGCTCTTTGATTTTGCATGACACCTATGACGCGTGTGCGTGGACCATGGATATGACAGCAGCGACAGCTCGTGTAGGCTTGACCTTGACCTTGACCTTGACACACTGGGCCCTCGACCGTCTGGACGTCTCAGCCGTCTGCTGACTGATAACGTGCGGAGTTCATTGGACCCGCCTTCATCACTCCATCGTACCGAGACAACCACTGCAAACAAACTGCAGACAGGTTCTCTCTAGAATGGAGGTATTGCTGAATTTTTAGATTGGATCCGTTTGATATGTTACCAGCCAATCAAATTGGTCTCATTAGTAGACCCTAAAGTCTGATATAATTAAAATCAACTTGCAAATTCTGCGCAATCATGCGTAAAGCCGCCTCTGTACTGGTCGAACATTTGTGGCGAACTTGTTCGTTGAACACACACACACACACACACACACACACACACACACACACACACACACACACATACTGAAACTTCGACACTTGTGAATTCCGTATGAAAATATCCGTACTTATAAACTCCGTCTTAAAAATCCATACACACGAGTGTTTCTTTCACCAATATTTTTCTAATTGTAAGTAGAATTTAACTATGTAATCACATTTTTAAAAAACCTAATATTTTTTATCGTCATACACACTTGTTACAAATTGCACGCTAATGAACTCCGCATACACGTGTATCATTTTCAAGACCGGACGCGTAGTTGTGGACTCCGGCATCAAAGTTTTAATTTGTGAAGTCCACATACACACCCTAACGGAGCATGTGGCGAATCTGTTGGCAAAAGGAAGTCAAAAACTTTCTCTTTTTCTTAGAATACGTTGGCGTTGTGTAGTGGGAACGGTGTCGGTCCGATAGGGGTGAGAGCAGACAGCGGCGAAGAAAACGGGTTTAATTGACAGGGGTAGACCGGAGCCTTTCTATCCCTGGCGCGCACCCAAATGCAAGGGTTTTTTTGAATCGTGTTATTTTCTGCCAAATAAAGCCTAGAGCTATAAATATGGTGTCATATTAAAGAAGAATAACGGTACTAATTTTCCTCTGTTACACTTTTGTAATTAGTTCATTAAAACCAATAGAAAACTTCAGTTAAAAATCGAGAAAAACAGATGATTTTAGACAGTTATAGCTGAAATTAGAAATTTTATTTTAAAATTCTAAAAAGGTAGCCGACTAGATCCCTTTTTCTACTTTAAAAACAAGTTAACTGCCAATCTCTATCTTAATTGGTTAGTTTTAAAACACGATCCCCGTAAACCTCTGCATTTACAAAACTAAAAAAAGATGATTTTAGACAGTTATTATTGAAATTAGAAATTTTATTCAAAAATTCTAAAATGATAGCCGACTAATTCCTTTTTTTCTACTTTTAGAAAAAGTTAACAGCCAACCTCTCTCTATCTTAATTGGTTAATTCTGAAACACGATCCCCGTAAACCTCTGCAGCCATCAAACTCGCCTAGCACTATGGCCTACGCTATGGAACGCCTGACGCTATGGAATACGGGATTCGGCATTGTTGTTGTTTTGGCTGGGGTAGACCGGAGCCTTAATAGCACACCTAATAACATGAAAATACTACAAGAAGTGAATAGTTGTGGTTATTCATATTTTAATCTATTTAAGTAAGTCGCAAGTTTTGAGTTTACTTTGGAAAAGTTATAAGTAATTAATTAAAATAGAAGACAGTGCATATAATTGTATTAAAATGCATTGAAATAAATGTAGTTTAACAACGAATGAACAACTATTGCACTCCAATACTTAAGAACTTTGCATGGCTTATTCAATATTCGTCTCAACTTCCTTTCCCACCTTCACTAGAATAACTTTTCCAACACACGGTACTACAAAAATATAAAAAACTAGCTGTTTCCCGTCACGGCTTCGCCCGTGACCGAATTTATTTTTTAGGTAATAAAATCTTTAAAAGAGCAACAAAATCTTCTTCCTTAAGGATAGCATTGAAACAACAAATTACTGTGTGTTGAGCTCTGAAGGAATTTTGCAAAACATTTTCTTATTGAGAACCATTGAGCAAAAAAGAGCAACCATGTCAAATTTCAACCCCGTAGGCCCTACAGTCATTTTAAAATCATGTAGAGCGGAGCCCTAAAGAACATAAAAAACTATATTTCTAAAACTGTTTCTTAGTAAACACCTATTAGCAAAACGGAACATACACGTAAAATTTCAACACCGTAGGATTTATGGTAATTCTGAAGATTTGTGGGGGGGGAAGCCTCTGGAATAATTTTGAAGTCCTATGGGGCGGAAAAGAACTTCGAAAACTATATTTGCAAAGCAGTTTGTAAGTGAGCAACTATTTGGAACTATTTAGATTTTAATCCCTTAGCATATATGGTAATTTTTATGTTCTTTGAGTTGGAGCCCTAAAGTAAATTTGCTAAATTGTTTCTTAGTGAGCAACAATGAGCAAAGAGAAACTTCCATGTCAACTTTCAACCCCGTGGGCCCAAAGTAAATTTCAAGACTTGTGGGACGGAGCCCTAAAGAATTTCAAAATACAAACTTTTTTTTGAAATTCTTAAGCTAAGGGGAACGTCCATGTCAAATTTCAACCCCGAAGGCCCTAAAATGTTTTTGAAGTCCTGTTGGGCAGAGCCCCAAAAAACTTCGAAAACTATATTTGCAAAACCGTTTCTTAGTAAGCACCCATGAGCAAAGAGGAATGTCCATGTCAAATTTCAACCCCGTGAAGGCCCTAATTTAATTCTGAAATCCATTAGGTAGAGCCCTAAAGTGCTTTAAAAACTATATTTGCAAACCCTTTTCTTAGTGAGTACCCATGAGCAAAAGGAATCCTCCATCATATTTCAACCCCGTGGGTCCTAGAGTAATTTGAAAGTCCAGTGGGGTGCAGACCTAAAGGGCTTCAAAACTATATCTGCACAACGTTTCTTAGATTAGATAGATAGTACCTATGAGCTAAGAGAATCGTCCTTGTCAAATTTCAACACGTAGGCTATTCAGTAATTGTCAGCTTCTTTGAGGTAGAGCCCTAAACAATTTCGAAAACTATAATGGTAAAACAGTTTCTTAGTGAGCACCCACGAGCAAAGAGGAACGTCCATGTCAAAAATTTCAACCCCGCGAATGCCCTAAGGTAATTTTGAAATCCAGTGTGGCGGAGTTCTTAAGTGCTTCAAAAACTATATTTGCAAAACCGATTGTTAGTACCTATGAACAGTAAAAAAGTATATAGTAATAAAATACGAAATAAAGTAAACTGCACTTAATACAACCAAAGTACACCAGACTAAAAGTAATAGTACATCACTATAATCTTGAAAAAGTCAAACATAAATAAACATTATATCTCATACCTGGTTACTTCTGTGCTTATAAGCATTTTCTTGAATGAATCATCATGTGACAGATGTAAACAAACCTAATTCAATTTCCATAATCATAATATTAGAATACAAAAATGTTGCTTCCATAAGAATAACATGATATCTTTGAGGACGTCTAGGGCGTAGCCCTTTGTGAATATTAATATGAAAATAGTCAGACTTTCCTATTTTGAGCCTAAAGAATGAGTATAGCAAATTTCAGTACTCTAGCTAGTCGGGAAGTTGGAGAATTAGTGATGAGTGAGTCAGTGAGTGAGGGCTTTGCCTTTTATAGATATAGATAGAAGATAATTAATTAATTTCAAGACGAATTATTAAAAATTTCATCATTTACTTAAGTTCAGTAGTTGACTTCCATCAATGAACTTTAATTTGTAATATAGGCTAATCATGCTTGTCCACTCAATCATGTGAACCTCAAAATTTGACAATTAGAGACTCATTATTACTAGAGATCGCCTCCTGATCAAAATTTGATCAAAATTTCAGTTGAACTGGACCCAAGAACTTTACATTTTATAACTGAAACATCTGTTTTTCCTGTTTTTTCTGGCGGCTGTTTTTACAACAACTGTCTAATGATTCAATCAATTCTCCTTCCTCCATAAGATTAACATTGGAACTTTAAAAGCCTATGGGGCGTACCCCTGGTGTCCGATGTGAATTAGAATGTGATTCTGCTCATCTACAGGACTGTAACTTTCTAACGGTATGCACGGATTTCTCCTACGATGCACACGAGCTGAGAAAAAAAGGAGGAAATGAAACATGCTTGCGTATTAATATATAGATACTACGAACAAAGGAAGCTCATTTTCAAAGATATTCCACTTAATATTAAACGCTTCTAGTAAAAAAATAAACTGTGATTTGAATACTCCTTAATAACAGCTGATGTATATGTCGAATGAATTAAATATTTAACTCTTGCATTTAACATGTAGCCTGTAAGTCGTTATTTGTATTTTAACCTAAAACAGGACTCATTCTCACAGACAGGCACTAAGCCTTTGCAAGAATTAATTTCACTTATCATATTTAGCATTAAGAATATTTACTTTAGAACTGTTAAATATTGCTTGTATAAAATGTAATTATGAACAATGTAAAATAAATATGTTTTTTATTTTGATTATGGAACGATATATCGTTTATCGTCTTACTCTCCAAATGCTAAGCAACGATATTTCGTGCCTCGCCTTATGTCCGAAAAGTGCGAAGCAACCATATATCGTCGGGACGCCGATATCGATAAGGGCGGACTTAAACGGAAATATCAGTTGTTTCGATTGTTATTTCTAAACACCGATGATTTCATCTGATTCTCCATACGATCGAGATACAAAATACAGGCCTCTGGCACTTTTGGGTTTAACTCTTTTTTTTATTTTTATATTATGTGCTCGGCTCCACCCCCTTGGAAATCCTAGCGCTTTTCGAGAGTTATATGAATAATTGCCCAGCACTTTTCAAAATTTATGTAATTGTTCTAACACTGTAGCAAAAATATAACAACGTAACTGCAACAATGTAACAGCATATATAATTTTGTCTTCCGCTCTAAAAGTGTACTGTTTTTACTATTTAAAGGCTTTCAATTACCTTACAGTCGCAATATGTTAATCAAATGGGAAAATGAAGAACAACTGAATGATAGGAGTTCCGTACAAAAAAACATGTCTTGTTTTAACTTAGTATTTTTATTTTTTAGTTTAGTTGAAATTTAATTATTCAATATCTTTTGTATTCTGTTGGACTAGACCCTTAATTAACGAAAAAACAACTAAAAAAAGTAAAATATTGGTTTGAAATACAGCATAACTGTACGCAAGTAGGCTAGATAAGATAGGTCTACTGTGAAAAAGTTTGAGTTTGGTTAGTTTGGTTAGACGCCTGTGATGCCGTCCTCACACTGGAGCCCGTTACACGGTCGCAATTAATGGATATAATATGTAGTATTAAGGGGGATTCTGCTCCTCGATGCGACGAAATACCATCAAAAATAATTAAAAACTAAAAATGTCATTTAATAGCGCTTTTGCTTCACATTGTAAATCTCAGTATCATAACAGAGGAATTTCCAAATCCTTTCAGAATTTCAACAGTAATCCCAATCCATAAAAGTGGTTCAAAATCATTTACGAATATTTTAAGACAAATTTCATTACTAACAGTCGTCGATAAAATTTTAGAGAAATGCATTAAAGTCCAACTTACAAATTATTTAATTAGGGAAGGAATTATCACCGAATGCCAGTATGGTTCCAGGAAAGGGAAAACACATCAGACGCCTTGTTTGACATTACAAAATTTATTTTAAGTAAGATAAATGACAAAAACAAAGTTTTGATAATGTTTTTTGACCTAGCTTTTGACTTGGTTTATACAACAATTTATTAAAGAAATTGGAAATAATTGGAGTGAAAGAAAGTGCTTTAAGCAATGGTTATTTTAAAAATTGCAAACAATTTGTTACAATGAATGGAATCTGTAGTGATCAGACGAATGTAGACTAAGGTGTAATCCAGGAAAATGACTTATATTGTTTTTTATCTATATTAATAACATTTCTAAATTAAATATCAGGGGTAAACCATTTCTTTTTGCTGATGATACGGCTCTGGTGTCGGCTTCACTTTTCTTGTTTCAGATATAGTAAATATTTGTAAATGATATACTTTAAGTTACATTATAATATTAGTAAGCCATGGAAATGTTTAAAGACATACGATAATTAAAAATACTTGAAACTTAATCAAAATGTAAGAATCAGGTGTACGAGTCAAACTAGCAATATTTCGCGAAAAAATCAATGTTTTAGAAAAACTTTGCCCAGTTAAAACTGTTCAATAAAATAAAAAAAGAAATTAAAAAATCCGGAAGTTAAAAATAAACTTCCTCAAATATACAAAGGAAAGTTGTACCTAATTGATTAAGATCTGTATTTAAAAGAAAATCTCTGCACTAAGAATAATACAACGAACTTTCAAAATAACTGGCCCTGGAGTAAAACTGATTAAATACAGTTATACAATAATTATTTTATAATTATTAATTATATTGGCTAATTATTAATTATATTAAAAATTATTATTTTAGTTAAATACAGTTTATATTCTTATACATTAAACAGTTATACAATAAATGTATATATTCTTAATTTTTATTAAATTATAATATCGTCGGTAAAACTTTATAATAAAAACACAAATGTGATTGTGAAAGTGACCAGACTTAAAATCCTACTTTATTCAGATTGTCACGTACACCACTGCATTACAATCTGCTGTACAAGTAATGTCTGGTCAAGCGTACTGTCTGTTGTAAATGTCGGTATGTCCCCGTCGCGACAGGTTCAAGGTCGCCGATCTTTTCACGTGGCTGTCGAAGCGGGAACATTGTCCTGTACTTTGAAGGATTAAGCCCCGGATCCATCCGTGCCAAACAATAGCGCCCCAAAATTCTCCGCTGTGTCATCTAGCGTTAGAGTTGTTTGTAACCCACTTTCTCAATTTCCTTGAAGGTCTGCTTATTTGTCATCTTTATCTCAAAATATTTAAAATGGCAAACAAGTTTAGGGCTGGATACAAATTCGCCAGCGGTTGGAGGGTCGGCAAAAAGATTCAAATTCGCCAGTTCCAGGAATCCGCCCGCAGCCCCTCGGCGCGGTGAAACAGTAGATGACTCCGGTTCAAGTACGTGTTTATTCGGCGGTGATGACCTATCCTGGCAATATTTAAACGGAATGGTAAATCTGCCAAGCAAACGTCACCTTGAGAAAAATCAACGATCGGAAACCATCATTCCGACAATCTTCAAAAATAACGTACGTAGGAATGTCGCCTTGGGAATGTTGTAAGCCAACGTTACTCAGCATCACCTACAAGTAAATTAATAGTAGTTTATACAATGGTTGTAGGCTATTATGAAAGTGTTTAAGCCACGGGTTAAGATGTAAGTTAATAGAGGACGAGCGAAGGGAGTGTTCTAATTATCTCACGAAAATCAATAGATTTTAGGGGCCATGGGTAATCAGTACTGGCACAAAAATTGCCAGGATCCGTTCAGTCGTTTCATATCTAGACACTTAAAATAAATTTTTCATTGTAGGATTATTATTTAATGATATGAAATTAAATGACTAATCAATCTCACATTGGCCTATATGTAGCCTAAATTAAATGTTCAGTTAACTTTTTCTTTTTTCATTAGAATCTCATTTTTTTAATGTGATTTGTCAGGGAGAAAACAATTAACAATATAGCTTAGGACTCAAGTCGGGGACAACACTCAACTCCAGTGAGGAAGAGCTCGACCGGCCACATTCCTTGGTTCCCCGAGGGGATGAGCGCTAGTTCCAAGAACTGGCGAATTTGTATCTTTTCGTCGACCCTCCAACCACTGGCGAATTTGTATCTGGCCAGATTTAGGCAAAATCAGCATCCTACGTTTAAACTCTAACCGCTTTTACCTTGTACTAATGGGCTTTAAAATTTAAATTAAATTTAAAATTTGCAACAGTTCACAAATTATGTTGGTAAATAAACCAATAAATAAACAATCCAACCCGGATCCACATGTAAATATTTATTAGAAAATCCCATATAGCCTATAAATATATTTAAACTCACCTGTCATAGATATTAATTAGGCCTAATTCAATAATTATGTTAGATATTCATATTAATCAATTCATCACTCACCTAAGAATAAGAATAGCCTAATCCCAGTAAATATTTATTTAAACATAGCCTAATATAATATATTTATAATGTAAACAAAACTACTTCAAACACATACCAAATTTAATAATTTACATAAACATGGTCATTCTAATTTTATATAGTGTGTGATTCAAAATAGTGAATTAAATTCAGTGAAGTGTCAAGTGTTTCCAAAGCAAGAATCAAGACCTGAAGAATAAACATGTGATTACTACATTGTTGCTGAGCATCAACTACAATTTCTCTCTCTTGCATTTATGGCCTCATTGTGTTAACTTCATTTTAAACAGGGTCCCAACCCCAAGTGTAAAATAAACCCATAAATTAGTATTTGGGTCAAATTAATCTCAAATTTTAAATAGGAAGAAGAGCCAATACCACTAATAATAATCCCTTTATCAGTTGGCCAAAGAAGAAGTGGTTATTGGTGAAGAACAAATATTGGTAATCTCCATCCATCTCAAATAGACTAACTTTATCCAGTGATCCTAGAAGCTTAAAGAAATCAAGTCGAACTTTATCAAGAGACTAAATTTATCCATCAACAAACTTTTCAATTTTACAAGAAGATTCAATTATAATTAACATTCAAACAGATATAGCCTACAACTGAACCTAGATTGAATGACCATATTTTATCCATTTTAATCTCTTCAAAGAATAATCAAATCTTAATTTTTACATAACTGCAAATCTCAATTAATATCAAGAATCATTATTTTACAGTCAATAAATTGGAAATTTTACAAGAGAATGTCCCCACGATCCAACACCCCCTGAGAGACAGAGTCATCATTTCTACCCACTGTAACTAGGCCGGAGCACAAAGACATTAAAGACTATATCAATCAATTAAATTAAATATTCCCCCCAGTAATTGTAAGCTATTGTTTGTTAGCCCCTTCATTTTTGAATCAGAATTTATTTGTTTGTGATCTAGAGTTAAATAAAAATTGTTTGTTAATTGTACCAAGATTATTTATTCAGATACTATAATTTATAAATAAAAAATAGTTTGTAAGAGAGTGTGGGTGTGTAGCAAATTTAAATGTATTTTATTATCTTACAAGTTTAAAGGAAAAACATCACTAAACTTTTTTACGATACCTTGCAACGGTAAAGTGTTATTAGGTTGACCACAAAAAGTGATAGATAAATACTGTACTCTAAAAGCCAATCCATCTAATTTTGAATTAATACGTTTTCATTTATAATATTTTAATTGTAACGACAGCAGTGAACTATTCCAATAACATCACTATTGCCTATTTATTCTTATTTATTTAATATAAAATCTTTAATCGAAAATGTTTTGAAGACATTGTTTAACCATTTTTTAGGTGGATACGGAGTCCAAAAATATTTTCGTAAACATTTTCAGGACGACTATTAGGTATAATTAGAATTAAGAACTTTGATTTAACATTTGGAGACAGACGTACACAAACCATGTCTATCTCGTTATCTGAGGTTATACGTTAACATTATTTTAAAACTACTGTAGTACAGTATCACTCGTATGCTTGAATAAATCCAGTTACACGTATATTAATTGAATGTATACAACTTGATTGATTTGAATAATAATTATGTTTTTAAATATCCTCTATATGTAACAGTGTCCTCTTAACACTGTTTCAACCGGTTTCTCAACCGGTGGTACGAGAGAGCATTACAGGTGGTACGCGAGAGACAAACGAAGAAATAAAAATTAAATACTTAAAAAATAAAAATAAACTTTCTGATCGATGTTACGCCAACTGATGTTTTGATCAGCTCAGTTCTGTATTACAATCACATATAAATTATACAGTACATCTGTAGGTTATCTGTAAATACAACGCATTATAGTTAGTTTGAGAGACAAAGGTAGGCCTACCAGCATATTTGCGTGGTTAAAGCAATTTATTGATAACTTAGAAAAGTAAATTATATTTAAGACTTCCGTTTTCCAAGCACTTAAAATTAACGAATAATGATTTTGTGTCAATAGTAGTCATCTCAACTTAAATTATTTTAAGTTCGAGATCTAGTACCATGAACTATTTTAAGTTACGAGAGACGCTCCGCAAAAACAATTAAACATGAAGCGTGATCCCCGTGAGTGATCTTAAAAATCCCTTTGGTCATAATAGTTTGTGTTGGGTCAGTTATTTGTTCACGTATACTATTAGAACTGATTAGTTAATTCTGACATTGCTTCTTTCCTGAGAAAAACAGAGCAGCAAATTTCCCATCATAACAATCTTTTTTGTTGTCAATATTTATTAGTTTGGTCGTTTTGTATTTTTATTGTTTTAGCTACTTTTGTAGAAATGAAAAATAACTTTCTTATGGTGGTGTAAGTGTGTAGTTGGCATATTTTTTTCGTTTTAACTGTAATCAAATTTATTAATATAACATGCAGCTATAGCAGATACAAAATACAGAACATTGTTTTAATTTGGTTATTTATTTAATTATGTTATATTATAATTAAATTCATGTTTTGTATAGTTTCGAACTAGAATGTTCATTCAAATTTCTGTTCACTCAATTAAATAAAAACAATGTCAAATTATTGTTGCTGTAAAGTTGTGTTTTCTTTTTAGAACACCAATCGCTATAGGGAATCGTATTAAATAGAAAACAATATCCTAGGTTCTAAACCTGTATAAGAGGTAGGTTGTCGGTGGGAGGGGGTGGTAAGTATGAGTTTGGGTGGTACTCCAAAAAAATTTAAAGAGCTCAAGAGTCATCTTCACCCCAGGGCCCGTAGCCCATTGTTGAGCAGTCGGCAATGTTAACTATACGGCTTTTAATGCAAAACATGGTATTTCATTCCCCTGTTTCAGACGCCGTTTTTAAACGAATTTTCTTTAAACTTGGTAAGTGTTTAGTTGAATAGTTATATTATGTCCCTCATATCTCGAAATTTCGAAAATTTTACTAAATTTTGAAATACTAAGGAAAATGAGTTACTTTGCGACGTCACAGAGAGTAATATTTGTTAAATTATTGTTATAAATATTGTTAACATTACCGACTGCGCAACAGTGGGCTACTGGCCCAGGGGTGAAGATGACTCTTAAGTGGTGCGTAGACACAAATAGGTAGAGAAACAATGTATTATAGAGAATAATTTGTTGCGAATATATATTGTTTACATGATTCTCTTGTATTATGTTAGCATAAAAAAAATTTTGTGCTTGAAAAGTTTAACAAAATTAAAATATATCTAGTTTTGCAGCATAGTTGTGCAATTGTGTCTACCAAGTTATTTGCTTATATGTTAATTTAAGATTCTTCAAAGAAAACATTACTGTTTTGAAGATGTGCATTAATAATTCTTAACAAGAGATTGTCTTCTACATTTACGTGAGCGTTTTTAGGACTAGAAAAACTGCAGCAATTTCTGTAGATTCGTTTTTATTTTCGTAGAGTAGCTAAACGGCTTTAACAAAAGAAAAAAAGAAAAAGGTTTTGCATGGGTACCATCAGGATTTGTATTCGTACCAATATGTTATTTTTGAAACTACCGTATTTAACTCGCCATCATTTGTGTAAGGCATTTATTTTTCAGCTAATGAAAAGACGTGTTTTAGTCATTTTATCACCATACGTCACCGAGTCAATTTATTACTTGAATTATTAAAATATATGTAAAATAATCATTTTCTTGTATTATAAAGACGCTTAGAGAATGTAACTATAACCTTAGAACTAATATAGGGTTTTGTAGTACTTCAAGGAGCGACACTACTCAAGCCACTACAAAATCCCGCACTCGATTAAGGCACTTTCTTAACTAATATAGGGTTTGTAATGACACTTCAGGGACGTCGTGTATAATTGTACAGTATATAACTATATCCATAAACGTATTAAAACCAAAGTTTTTAGTAACAAATAGAAATAATGAAATCTCAAGCCTTCTCATTACAGTTTGTTAACTAAAAATAAAACTTTGTAACTTTCTGTAAATAAATAATTGAGTTGAAACTAAGGCTTGTAATACATTCGGTTCTAGTGGAGTCTACAACTGTGAGGGAGACACACCAAAACCATGCTGGGTATCAGATTCACTGAACCATGAAACTAACTTTTTTGTCAGGAGCTCACAAGTCCGGTTAAATTCAAGCTATGCTTCGGAGTTTACAAATACAGATGTGAAATGCGGGAGACCCGAAAACGCGACGAGGGCGCTGTCTACATGGATACACACTGGAACTAAAATCCGTGTTTGTGTCTCAAATATCCGTACTTTTGAGCTCCGATGAAAAAATTAATAAAATTTATACATAAATGTTCGTCTTAGCTCACAGATAACGAATCTGCTGTCAGGTACTTATGAACTCCGGCAAACGGAGTTCACAAGTAAAACGGAGTTCACAACTCAGGTTGGGTACACATTTTGGAATTCACAAGTGTCGAAGTGCGAACACACACACACACACACACACACACACACACACACACACACACACACACACACACACACACACACACACACACACACACACACACACACACACACAAAAACATTCCTAACGAACAATTACCGGCCATATGATATGCTTCTAAAAGGTTAGCAACGAACAAACAAAAGTTCGGAAGAACTTTGTTCGGCGAACATGTTCGGCCAGTGCGGACGCGGCTTTCAGAACAATTAAAAATTAATGCAACATTAACTTAACAAACGTGGCCTACATGTAGGATTAAGTTGTTTTGTTCAGTTTTGTCGTCAGTTTTAATAATGGTTTTGATAGGGTCCTATTTTGATCCAGAAAATGTCGGAATCTTGTGCTAAAAAACCTGGTGTCTTGACTATACAACAAGACAAATGTGATTATTTAGACTGTGGTAGAATATTGATGCACTTCTACTTCTAACGAAAGTTCTTCACAAAATTTAACATACAACCTTAACAAATTATGTGTAGTATTTTAATATGTCACCAATAGCGAAAGTGAAAGATATGTTTTACCAAAGCTGGTAATTTGTTAGTATTATTTTGATGATTTCGCATTCCCGAGCTATTACAATTAATTTATATACTATTTCAGCAAAAGCAAGGTTGTAATTTTCCACAAGAAAAACAAGATCCACGTGTCACGCTCCAGTTTGCAAAACCATTACTCATCTTGTCCTTTCTCTCTCTACACAATATGTGTTGTTTATGTCTAGGCTATTACCTATGTTTATTTGCTGATAAGAATAAATATTACTTATCTGCGATATTAGGTCTGCGTAAATGTCTTACACAGTAATTATTTATATGTAAGTGGTCCCAAAGTCATTTATCGGGAAAGTGCATCCAGTGTAACTAAGTAAACTGAATTTTAAATTACTCAGTACATGAATATATTTATAAAAATACCAGTTTTATATTTATAAAATCTCCAATGGGTTGGTTATCTAGGCTTTAGCTTCATCACAATGGATGCCCATGTCCATAGTTGAAAGATCTAGGAGTTTCACTGTCGGTCGTAATCGTTCCTTAAAGACTTGCAAACGATTCGGAAGCATCCCAATATACAAACGATTCAGAAAATATAAACCCAGAAATAAAATAAGTTCTGGTTTAGACTTTTAATCAGGTGTTTCTAAATTATTTTTGTAACATTCATAACACGTAACACCTATTAAAATTAAAACCGTAGAATGTCTTCGTAAAATAAATTTACTAAATTCAAGAATATTAAAATTTAACATCAGTATAAGTAGTGTCAAATTGTTGGTGCTGGCCCAGTTCAAGGTCACCTGAGGGATGACGTCATCGAGGTCAATGACCTCACCGATGACGTCATCGATGACGTCATCACCAATGACGTCATTTCGATGACGTCACACCCATGACGTCACAGAAATGACGTGCTGATGACGTCATCACCCCTTACGTCATCAAAATGACGTCACCGACGCCACTAAGGTCAAGGTCACGCCGAAACTTAAAATTTTTTGGCACTTTTGCCGTTTCTCGCACTACGCTCCGAGTTTCAGTCCGAGTCCCCGTGACCTTGACCACTTGGAGCGAATATTCGACGAGAAACGGCAAAAGTGCCAAGTTAAACTCGAGTTTCTGACATGACCCTGCCTAAATGGGCAATCGGTTATCCCTCAGGTGACCTTGAACCAGCACAACACCAACAATTTGATATTACTGTGACCTTGAAAACCTAACAACGGAGCGCCGACACCGATGCGCACCCCACGACAGTCACCGAGCGACTGACCTCCAGGCTCCGCGTACTCTAGGTATATCGGCTTGAGAGACTAAGACTCCAAACTGTCAGGAATGGGAGTAACTAACTGAATTTTGCAAGGAAAAGTCATCTCATCCAACATTCTAAACAAATCTTCATCAGTAAAACTTACATTAGTCTGTTTGGTATAAAACTTAGGGTGTCCGCGCAACAGTTTGCGCCACTTAGCTAAAGTCGAAACCCTTTTGACTTTGAGTGGTGGACAGTGAGCAACTAATAAAGTCTTAACACGGTTAAGTTTCTTACCTAAAGCGTCCCGCGACATGGCTTCCCTCACAAAAGTCCGCACAATACTGAGAGACTGCTTGTAGCGCATGAGTCAAGGGAAAATTCAGTTAGTTACTCCCATTCCTGACAGTTTGGAGTCTTAGTCTCTCAAGCCGATATACCTAGAGTACGCGGAGCCTGGAGGTCAGTCGCTCGGTGACTGTCGTGGGGTGCGCATCGGTGTCGGCGCTCCGTTGTTAGGTTTTCAAGGTCACAGTAATATCAAATTGTTGGTGTTGTGCTGGTTCAAGGTCACCTGAGGGATAACCGATTGCCCATTTAGGCAGGGTCATGTCAGAAACTCGAGTTTAACTTGGCACTTTTGCCGTTTCTCGTCGAATATTCGCTCCAAGTGGTCAAGGTCACGGGGACTCGGACTGAAACTCGGAGCGTAGTGCGAGAAACGGCAAAAGTGCCAAAAAATTTTAAGTTTCGGCGTGACCTTGACCTTAGTGGCGTCGGTGACGTCATTTTGATGACGTAAGGGGTGATGACGTCATCAGCACGTCATTTCTGTGACGTCATGGGTGTGACGTCATCGAAATGACGTCATTGGTGATGACGTCATCGATGACGCAATCGATGACGTCATCGATGACGTCATCGGTGAGGTCATTGACCTCGATGACGTCATCCCTCAGGTGACCTTGAACTGGGCCAGCACCAACAATTTGACACTACTAGTATATGATATTTTTTTATTTTGTGTGTGTATCTACCCCAGTAGCACTTTTTACATTTTGTCGGAGAACGGTCCAAACATCAGTCTTGTTAATATCTAACATCAACCAGTTGTTATAAAGCATAGTTAATTAATAGTCTAGTGACAAATGGCAACTGGCTCCGGAATCGAACTTTTAAAACGCTACTAACTTTTCTCAGGATCGAACCAGCAACCTTTGGACTGTAGTAGTGGCGACCACTATAAACACTCAGCTACCCAGCCATTTTTTTACTGATAAATAGATAAATAAATACATTTTGATTAATAAATAAAGCTATTTCTATTCGGGAGTGATCCAATTACGTTAAAATAATCTTTGAAATGTGTTTCTAATGTGTATGCATTTTGTAAAATTTAAAGTAGGCCTACACAGTTCAATTAACATATGAAAATATTAAAATGACTTAATCTAAACGAACTGTTAAGAGCGGGCACAGAGAGTGCCTAAAATAGTTTGATAAACTGGGAAATGCAATTTATGTTATATACCGTACTCTGAAAGCTCTTTTAAAGAACAAAATTAAATTTCCGCTCCCCCTTCCGCTGTCAGCCGAGTCTGGGGAAAATTAAAGTCCAGAAGACTCCTGTACGGGCTCGGGCTGAAACAAATGTTTCATGTGTCATTAAAAAATGCAAATA
This sequence comes from Neoaliturus tenellus, assembly GCA_030545055.2. Lineage (NCBI taxonomy): Eukaryota > Metazoa > Arthropoda > Insecta > Hemiptera > Cicadellidae > Neoaliturus > Neoaliturus tenellus. Next base: position 230,285,063 of record CM061532.1, read on the forward strand.
TTTCAAAAGGTTCTGCTTAAGTAGTATGATCATCTGAGTTAAGTTGAAAATAATTTTATATTGGTTTTTAATGTCTTAACTATTCATCTAGACTAGACATTTATATATATATCTAATATAATGGTCATATAAAAAGTATTACAGTAGTAGAACTATATATACTTTCATACAGTAATGATGATATAATTATTTTTTCTGTGATTAAATACAGTTATGTTTTAATAGACCGTTATCACAACTTAATTTACATTTCAAGTCTCATTCGACGATCTGACTGCAGCACCAAAAGTGTTTTAATAAATCTATAACGGCTGTATTTTGTGAAATGATTACTACCATTTTTTCTACTTGTAATATTGTAGGCTAAGTAATGATCAAATAACTCTGGCTGAAAATTGTTTCTTAAGGTAGGTTTACACATGAGAGTTTTTCACTCTCAGAGAGTTTCGTACTCTCAGCAGGTACTCGCAGAGGTGATTACACAACCCGCGAATTTTCCAAGATTGTTAATCCCAGACAGTTTTCTGCGAGTACTATCAACAGCTGTCTGATATTTTTATGAGAGTAACTAACTACTCTCTGAGAGTGAAAAACTCTCACGTGTAAACCCACCCTTATAGCTGCAGCTAAAGCGTTTTATTTTATACCTAAACAACTAAGAAGATGAGATTTTCTAAAAAAACAGCTGTTAAAATCGGAGAAAAATCCTTCAACGTGCTCACACTTCACATTACTATGCAATTTTTTCGGTTATAACAATATCAAATATTTCTACAGAGTGTTTTTTATCCAGATAACACCGACTTAATGTGCGGAAAATTATTTTTCATGCTAACCACAAGTGCTTAAGTTATCTTTATAAAACTCGAAATGGTGCTCACATAACTACTATTGCGATCGATCAAAAAATACAAGCTCGTAATTTTTAACATCAGTTGTAAAGGCGATTCATTAAATCAGGATGTAAATGGCAATGCATAAAAATTTTACATCCATGGAATTGTCGAACGGAAATTAAATGTTTAAATCGATGAGAGAGAGAAAGAGAGAACGTAATTAATGTTCTGTAATAAACGATGACAAACATCAGCAGTAAGGCGTTAGGAGTTTAGTTAACGCATTCGTTTTTCAAAACGCTTTATGAAATAGGCTAACGGCTAACGGATAAGAATAAGACAGACAGCCGAAAAATGTTGAGTGAAGGAGTAGGGGAACATGGTTCATGATATTACCATGACTTTATTCGTCCTGGCAAAACATGGGTGATTACTGCTTTTGAATTACAAAATGAATAAAAAGTTTTAAAACCGTGATAAACTTAAGAACAATTTTTATCCAGTATTAATAACACACTTTTAACTGAATGAATAATGCAAACTTAATAACCAAACTGGTGTTTCTTAAAACATAAAACACTTTTTTGACAGAATGAAGAAGTTAAAATATGTCAGGTCGTCTTCGGTACGGGTGTAATATCCTTCTCGTTCTCTTGAGGGCTTTATCAAGTGAAGAATCTTCAGCGCTAAAAAACTATAAGGAAAATTCTAATTTGGGGTTTTTAGTGTGAATTCAGTTTAGGTTGAATAGGTTGGGTAAAAAATAAAATGAAAGTTATATTCTTTTCTCATAAGGGGTTATTCTATAATTTAATTTTGATAAATTTGTGTGTTTAGAAAATGCTGGGGAAGTTAAATAGAAACTGATGATTTTCAAACATCTTCGAGTGTACTCTAATCAATTTATCTAACATTTACTTCAACTTAAATATGAAAATCTTATTAAATTGGGGGTTATTTCTGGTTTTCGCGCGTAGAGAACCCGTGAGTGAGATTTTTGATGAATCTATATTGAACTTTCGTGACAAATTTAAATCCTTATTGATTTTCAAATATTTTTATATTTGATATTATTCACAATATTTATTAAACTACTCAATACACTGCATACATTAGTCCTATTGTTTAGTTTTTCATTGTAAATTTTTTAAATGGTATGAATGCACTTATTAATTAACCACCCATTGTTGTATGTTAGGTACATTAACCTAATACACCTTCCATGTTTATTAATGAAAAAATGCAATGCTTTTTATTTTAAATAAAATATGTAAAAAAACTGTTGTGAAATTTGTATTGTGGCTGCCATAGCTTATATTAATTTATTTTTATAAAAATAACAATGTATACCTACTGTATATTAATACATTAATTAAGGTATACCTTAATACATTAAGGTACATTAATACTGTACCTAAGTGTCAATTTATTATAATAATATATTTTTGACAATCGTTATATTTAACAATCACATATTGGTTGTTTTATTGTTAGAATGTCAAATCACTGTTCCAAGGTTTGCTTTATGCTGGACGCACATAAACGTGCACGGAATGTTTTTAAAGTTCCTAAGTCAAAGAAAGCCCAGGCAGCGCCGCTGCAGCCACCGCTCGGCGAGTGCTGAATGCTGAATGCGAATAAACTCGTCCCACGGGGGGAACTTTCTATTTGCAAAGCCAGTTGATTACCATTTACTTTGAAATATAAGATTTTGTTTTCATTTGATTCGATTTGGTTTGGAAATTAGTTTATAACACCGCTACTGTTTAAAATGACTTTAAGTGGAAATAGTTTTTTTACAATAGTTTTTTAAAGGATTTATATCTGTTAACACTTTGGTGGTTTGTTAAAAGTTAAGTAAAATTATCATTTTGGTTCATTATCTTACTGGTTATAACCTTAAGTAAGCAATGTGTAGTAAAATACATTTTAAAATGCTACAAAATAGATTTTGTAGCATTTTGTACATAATAGAATATTTTTAGCACATAAATACGAGTAAAACATGGTTGACGTGACAACATACTTGACTACCAAATGTGAGCATAGTATAAAACATGGTTGACGTGACAACATACTTGACTACCAAATGTGAGCATAGTATAAAACATGGTTGACGTGACAACATACTTGACTACCAAATGTGAGCATAGTATAAAACATGGTTGACGTGACAACATACTTGACTACCAAATGTGAGCATAGTATAAAACATGGTTGACGTGACAACATACTTGACTACCAAATGTGAGCATAGTATAAAACATGGTTGACGTGACAACATACTTGACTACCAAATGTGAGCATAGTATAAAACATGGTTGACGTGACAACATACTTGACTACCAAATGTGAGCATAGTATAAAACATGGTTGACGTGACAACATACTTGACTACCAAATGTGAGCATAGTATAAAACATGGTTGACGTGACAACATACTTGACTACCAAATGTGAGCATAGTATAAAACATGGTTGACGTGACAACATACTTGACTACCAAATGTGAGCATAGTATAAAACATGGTTGACGTGACAACATACTTGACTACCAAATGTGAGCATAGTATAAAACATGGTTGACGTGACAACATACTTGACTACCAAATGTGAGCATAGTATAAAACATGGTTGACGTGACAACATACTTGACTACCAAATGTGAGCATAGTATAAAACATGGTTGACGTGACAACATACTTGACTACCAAATGTGAGCATAGTATAAAACATGGTTGACGTGACAACATACTTGACTACCAAATGTGAGCATAGTATAAAACATGGTTGACGTGACAACATACTTGACTACCAAATGTGAGCATAGTATAAAACATGGTTGACGTGACAACATACTTGACTACCAAATGTGAGCATAGTATAAAACATGGTTGACGTGACAACATACTTGACTACCAAATGTGAGCATAGTATAAAACATGGTTGACGTGACAACATACTTGACTACCAAATGTGAGCATAGTATAAAACATGGTTGACGTGACAACATACTTGACTACCAAATGTGAGCATAGTATAAAACATGGTTGACGTGACAACATACTTGACTACCAAATGTGAGCATAGTATAAAACATGGTTGACGTGACAACATACTTGACTACCAAATGTGAGCATAGTATAAAACATGGTTGACGTGACAACATACTTGACTACCAAATGTGAGCATAGTATAAAACATGGTTGACGTGACAACATACTTGACTACCAAATGTGAGCATAGTATAAAACATGGTTGACGTGACAACATACTTGACTACCAAATGTGAGCATAGTATAAAACATGGTTGACGTGACAACATACTTGACTACCAAATGTGAGCATAGTATAAATTTCAAAACCCTTCTGTAAAAATTGATTACCGGTTAACCAGCAGATATATGAAATTGACGTATTCGTGTTGTTAGGCAAGTAATTGTAGTTGTATTGAGACTAACTTCTACGAAATGTACGATGTTAATTAAAAATTTGTTTAAAGGTTAATTAAAAATCATGATTCTTTTAAGTATGACGAAACAAGTCTAATAACGATGATATTCGTTACAAAAGATTTTTCAAATAGTTTACATTTATTAAAATATCAACCATAACATTTTCGGTTCAATTAAAGCTAAAAATTATTAGTTTTACTTTATTACTAGAAGATGTTTGTAAAAAGAATTGTTCATAGTTAATCAAAATTGACCATTTTGATACAGTATCATATTGTTTATTGTTTAAAGTAAAATAGATTTATAGATTTATGTAGCTCTCACACACAGAATATTTTGGGAACATAAATAAAACATGGTTGATGGATGGGACAATGCATTTGACTACCAAATGTGATCATCGTATAAACTTCAAAACCTTTCTGTAAAAACGTTTACCGTTTAACCACAGGATAATTAGAATTATCGTACTCGTGGTGTTTAACAAGTAATTGGTTTTATTGTGAATATTTGTTGAAAAATATACGATGGTAGCTAAGAAAATGTTTAAGGTGTAAACAATGCATTTTAATTAGTTTTACTGTTGTGGTACAAACTTATAAATAACAATAAAGTAACCTTACTGTTATACAACGTTTTTCAAGAGTTTAAAGTGATTTAAATAGTGATTAATGCTAAAGGTAACTTTTTCTGTTTATTTTAACGGTCGATAAAAAAATGTCGACCTTTAGCCTATAATATTTTAATATTATTCTATTTTTGATTTGAAAACAATTGTTATTGCAGTTGAAGTCATTTAAGACGTGTCGTTTAAGATTTTTAGAAAATGAATGTCCTTTATACCACATTTTGTTACCTCTTTCACTCCCTCCATGTATACCACATTCGAAAAATTGTGTAAATTAAAAATCAAAACATTTAATTAAACTAGGTTTTTTAAGTTTCTAAGCCATTAAAACTGTCTATTATGACAAACGTAAACTCCTTTTAAATGCTGTTGTATAGATTTTTGCACTTCATTTCTCACAGCTTTATTACTCTGTTAATTTCCGTTCCATCACGCCCGTGCGTGTTTTGTTGCGTTTCAACCGGCCCACTGGTGTCCGCAAAACTTTCGTTGCAGTTTTATGAGAAATTTTTTCCTGTTAAAGGTCAAAACGAATAAGCAAATTGAGAGAAAGGAGATGAATATAATATTGTGCCGTAAAAAAAGACTACGGCATGCAATGAAGAATGCTGTTACAGTTTCTTCTAAAGCACCAGGAATTCTAAGTAGAATTTATTAGTTTATGGGCTTAAAGTAGGATTAATTTAGTTTAAGATCCGTGCAAATAAAAACAAAAATCCTTCAGAAATTTAGTTGCAGACTCTGGCATCCTTCACAGAATAATTCCGCCGACAGCAGATTAAATAGCAATTTATTCAGGAAGGATACGTTTTCTTTGCTTACTGGGGAGTTTATTGGCCACTACTGATTAATCTAAAATTTCAACACATAAAATTTTCTATTTACTAACAGAATAATAACGTAGGTTTGAATAAATTTTCTTTATAAAACACTTCAGAATAATTTTTAAATAAAAAGATCAATTTTTGTCCTTGGTGTGCAAAATTCATTCAGTCAATAACATGACGGTAACTTTTATAATATAACTTCGTAAATCGTATTGGTTTTAGTCTATATAAAAAGTTTATATAATTGTTAGAGTAAAGAGTACTCCAAAATCCTTCCACAAATTTAACACAGGTAATTTAGAGCTCGCAGTTGGTGATCTCAGGAACCAGGTAAACCCATTCAGTGTGTTGAATGGCGGCGAATGGTTGAATATGCGGCGTAATGAAAGCCATTGAATGGTTGAATGGTTGAGCGGCGCGTGGCCGGTGCAGGGCCGTCCGGCATTGTTGTGGAACGGGCGATCAAACCATATTACCCGGTCAATCATCGCTCGTGAACCGCTCGTCGTGAACACAGCTCTTTTGGAAGACCGACTTGAGAGAGGGTGAGAGAGAGAAATTTATTTAAATTTCCAATTTCCGATAAGTAGCCCATGGTAAAAAATATAGGCTAGTTTTATTGGTTTTGCAACATTATAAGAGTTAAAATTTAAAATAGTATAATTAATACTGCAAATAGAGTTTTATTGACTCGAAGCTTTTTTTTATTACAATTGGCCTACTAGCTTTTTCCCGCATTCAGGTTTATCTCGCTCGCTACGCTCACCCTAAAGAAATCGCTGAAACACCTAAAATTGGAATTTTTAATTGAATTTGTTACTTAGCAACAAATAAATAAATAATAAAATAGATTATGAGATTTTTTGACAAATAATTTTTTATCTATCATAAAAAATAATTTATTTTAGTGAAAAGTATCCTATACGTTACTTCTGATACCTCCAAGAACATGTGTCCTAAGTTTCATTGTGATCGGTTGAGTAGTTTTCGCGTGAAAGCGTAACAAAAAACTGACATTCTCATTTATAATATTATTAGTATCTAAGTAGGGGCATGGAGTATGCAGAAAATGCAATTCCGTTACCTAAAGACTTAAAGTTTGAAAGTAAGAGTTACATTTTCTTATTCATAAATATTTCCCCAAAAAAATTTTAATGAATTAGTTTATTTTCAAAGCAAATTATTGTGTGAAAAATAATAGCTTATACAACATTGCAATCTTTTATTAAATGTATCTACTAAATTTTAATAGCTTTCAAGATATTTCGTAGCGCTCAGTTTATATAAAAAATTAAAATTCACAAATAAAAAAAATAATACAAACATCATATGACTAATAGGCCTATTATTTTAAAGTTACTTTCTATCTTCATTACTTCTTACGTGTTTAAATGTCTTGACATAACAATGAATGAATAAATTTAAATAAAATCCAAAAGTATAAAAAAAACTCAAATTAAAGGAAAGTTAAAATAAGGTACAATTAATATTTGCCTTGGCAAAATAATAAAGGTTTTATTTTAAGAATATACATTTTAAAAATTTACTAAAGTATACATGTAACTAATTTTTTTTTTCTTCAAATAATAACCGAATTTGAATGCAACCACCTAATGACGCCCAAAACTGGTCTGCTGAGAGAGTGAAACGCCAGGCGACAGAGGACAACACAGAATGTCACTTTGTCAAATTTCGACGATTCAGGAAATGGAATATAAATCGGTGTCGTCCACTGGAAAGAAACTTTTTGTTTAGAAACCTTCTACTGGCTTTCCCTCTTGCATATGAAGTATTTCATGTATAATGTAATACGGTGTGCTATATTATGATGTAGAAATTGTTAAAATAAATCATTTAAGTTGAATAAACAAAATAAAATCTACAACACCAATATTATTTATAATTAAATAATATTGCACAAGCAATTACAACATTATTTTAGTATTTTTATGTGTTAAATATTGCGTCTTGTTGCGATTTCCTTTCTTAAACTCTCGATGATGTCAATAAAAAAAAAAAACATTAAATTTCTGTATAACATAACTTTGTTTATTTAGTGGGGAGTGTAAAAATATTTTGGTTATTAGCGAAACCGTATGTGTGCAAACGTATATTATTGAAGTAGCAAACTTCCTCTGACGTTTATAACAAAAGTTGAACAAAGTAATGATGGAATCCAAATAAATTACAGGGTGGTTATAAATTATTATGGACACATTTTAAGACTTAATAAGTAAACCTAAGCTTACTTAGACTTATAAACTTAGTAAGTAACCCCAGGTAATTTTTTTTCTGAGCGCTGCTGTAGTTATCGGTAGTTATGCTTCCAATAACCTTTATAACTCTTTTCTTAAATTCTTTAAAGTCTTGAACCTTCTTTGCGAACATTCAGTCCTTGCCATAAATCCAGAAAAAATTCCTAATGTTATAATGTCTGGGGAACGTGAAGGCAAAGGAATTTGACCATTTTACAAGATTTATACTGTAATTAGATTATAATTTTTTAAAGCTTCTGTGTAAAACTGTTTTAATGTGCTAGTAAATAAGCAATTTCCATAAAAGTTGCTTGGTTACTCATTTATTCAATCTTAAAATGTGTAAAATAATTTTAACCACCCTGTAGATAAGTTATGTAACAGATATGAAACATAAGTTTACTATTTTACTCAAAGAAAAATGAAATTATATTGAATCATTTCAAAGCTGGGAAGTTCTTCTAGTATTGTGGTTGTCGTGTCCGTATTTTCCATGCAGCAATGAGACAAAACGTTGTTTTATTTCACGGGGGAGCCAGGTCTTGAAAGCTCGTAGCACAAGTAGGCTACCCCCTCCATACTCGACTTGCTTGACGTGTGTTTTCACGAATAAGAATACCCTATTATTTGCAAAAAGAAGCTTATTTATAATTAACCACAAATTTTGCGGGGTATTAAGCTTCCTTATGTTTTATATAGTTTAAAGCTAAACCTCCCTATAGGTCTATAGTTTTGTGGTCTTTCCACGGTTTTTGTCGAGAAATCTCTCCACAGTTACGTTATGTTGAGACAGCCTATTCAATGTAAGTAATAGGGTGGTATTTTTTAAACGGTTTGCTTACTAACTCTTGTATGCCTTTCATGTCTATACCCAAGTCTACTTTTACATTACTGTATTCCATGCCAAAACATTTATGAAAATAAAGATTGATTGATTGATTTCACACGTTTGAAAAAAAATCAACAAAATCTAACTCAAGGTAGTATAAAACAAATATCATAATAAATATCTATTGCCATGAAATAAATTTTTAAGTTTTTAGGAAACCTTTCCTGGACTATGTAATAAATTTTAAATGCGTGAACCTTTTCTTGATATGTAAAACAATTAAAATAATTATGTTTTTACAAAAGTGCGTTACATCAAAGAAATTTTTGTACTATTGAAAACTGTGAACCTATTAAATAGGTTTCTAATTTTTTTTACTTTTGCGAACCTAGTGATACATAAGTGATCAATTAATATCCATTTGTTTTATTATTGGATGACATTTGTTTTCCATTTGTACGAGAAAATAATTTTTAACCCACTAAATTTACCTATTTAGTGTGCAAGAAATATAGAGCGTTTTCACTATGTACTCTTTTACTTTAGTTGCTACTTATACCCAAATGTAGCGTTTTGTTGAAAATACTTTAAACTTAATTTTTCATGCCAACTTAATTAATAACCATTTCGCTCTCAAGTTCCAAAGCACAAATGCGTGTACAATCAGTCCAGTTATTGGTTTCCATTCGTGTGAGATCAAATTAGTGGCTAACATGGAATCAATCATACATAGTCATCTGTAGTGGGTTGAAATATCCTTTAGTATAGTTGGTCGACTGTGCTGTGACGACTAATAAACACACAGACCGATTGTTATTGTTTCTGTTATTGGAACAAAAAAATCAAGGACAGTACGCTTAAACGTTCAAAATTTATCAATGGCAGTATATATTGTTCACAAATTTAATTTGTGAAATGTCGTTTAAAAGGTATCAATGACTATTATTACGTCACAGAAAAATAATAAAGAGTCAAGTTTTAAAAATGGAATTCTGTATTTTGAGGATAAAATATACTCTTTTTAATATGAGTCACGCACATCAGTAAATTTCCTGTAAATAATGGATTGCGTGTCTTTAGCAGTGGGTTTTTATATTTCACTGTTCAGGGGGTAACTAAGAAGTTTTATTTTGCCCTGCGATACGGAATTTGGTATATACAATTTTAATTGACGTAGTACAAATGTTACCCCCGTCTTGGTTTGTCGTTTTAACGCAAAAGTTTAGTAAATATTAACTTGAAATTTATAAGGGAGGTCTAAATAGACACAAATACAATAAAAATATAATCTATATATTTAAAATACAAAGTTAAAAAAACCTTTGGACACTTCGTCTGTGACTTCTACTGGACCGATTTACATGCGGATTGTACCAAAATAAACGTTTTCGGTTCTATATATTAGCAGGTTTTATTTGTATTTCAACAATATTTACGTTAAATATGTCAAAAATGAAAAATAAACTTTTCTTATGGAGATTTAACATGGGGAAAAAGCCAACATTTTCAATCCTTTGGACAGTTCGTCTGAGACTTCTACTGGACCGATTTACATGCGGGTTGTAACAAAATAAACTTTTTCGGTTCTATATTAGCAGGTTTCATTCGTATTTCAAAAATATTTACGTTAAATCGATCAAAAATTAAAAATAAACTTTTCTTATGGAGATTTAACATGGACAAAAAAGCCAACATTTCCAATTCTTTGGACAGTTTGTCTGAGACTTCCACTGGACCAATTTACACGCAGTTTGTACCAAATAAAACGTAAACCTTTGTATATTAGCAGATTTTATTTACTTTAACGTTATCTTACTTCCTTAAATTAGAAATATCGACATTTTCAAACCTTTACAATTTATTTATTTTACACGCTTTCAATCAGCTGATTGTAAACACACGAGGTATTTAGTCTAAATACAGTGGACGAGCAAAAGCTCATGAAGGATTTGGTTTATTATGGCCAGTACCTAAAAACGTTTACAATTATTATGATGTATTGACATTTATGAAAAGAAAGTTGCTTAATCTTATAATTAACGTTATCTTACTCCTTTAAATTAAAAATGTCGACATTTACAAACCTTAAAAATTTATTTATTTTACACGATTTCAATCAGCTGATTGTAAACACACGAGGTATTTTGTCTAAATACAGAGTGGATGAACGAAAGTTCATGAAGGATTTGGTTTATTATGGTCAGTACAAAAAAACGTTTACAATTATTATGATGTATTATCCTTTAAATGGAAAGAAAGTTGCTTAGATATGTAAAATAGCTGTTTGCTTTAAAATTAAGACTAAATTGTAAAGGTTTAGTTTACATAAATTGCTCACATTTGTATTAAAAGAAACGGATGTATCGGAAATTCTTTGTGCAATAAATTTGTCGTTTGCAACGTTGTAATGCTTTACATTTACTTCGCTTAGAGACAGTATTTGTGGCGCAGTCGGTAGCGTGACTAATTTCAAATCAGACGGCCCGGGTCCCAGACCGATCTTCACAAATATACTTTCTGTAGTGTGTCCAATAATGGCGTCACTAATAAATGTTTGACTGATGGCACCGATATTTATTTTAAGCAAAATAGATACATTAAAATATTTATAGGCCTGTTCAAACTCAAAAAACTTATTTATTAAACTATCAAGTTTACAAAGTTTAGGCTTGCTTATTTTTTGATGTTTTTAACTAATATAACGCTTTGATTAGGGTACTAAGTTTTAGGCCTAAATAAACAATCGATTTTTATGTTTATAAAATACTAAAGAGTGTCTGTGTTACATAGTAAGGGTGCAGCATTATTGTTTTTAAGGAATATGCCTATAGGCCTACTTTGACAGACCCTCCAACTAAAATGTAATTTTCTGTGAAATTAATTTGTATTCTTTAAACTTGGATAGTTATTGAAACTTGCACACTACAGCATAAATATTGCGATATGAAAGTGGTTATACATGGTTTCTCTACCTTATATCCTTCAATAATACACAAATATTTGTTAAAGCCAACCATCATAAGTTACAACACTGTAGGCCTTTCCTAATTCTTGAAAAAAACTGTTAAGAACAATTTATCCAATAGGCCTACAAGTGGATATTTGTCTACTTATTTCTGATGTTGTTGAACCTAATAGAACGGTTTCCTTGGGTTAATTAGGTTTGCGCCTACCTAAACAATCAAATTGACATGTTTATAAAATACTAAAGAGTAGGACCTATAAGTACAAAGATGCAACATTATTGGTTTTAACGAATAGGCCTACTTTTCTGACGCTCCAACTAAAATCGTAGTATTTTCTGTAAAATATATAATTGTTCTTGGTATGGCAGTTCAAAGAAGTACATTTTATAGACTACCTTACATGTTTGCACTATTATAGAGTTTCATTTACAGCTAATGGAGCTATGTCCGTCGAGTATCGACGGGCAACAACTAGTAATATAATAAAAATCGTAAGTTGAACAATAATTCATAATACAATGAGTACAAAATTAATCAGGAACTTACTTTTAACGTGTTATTTAAGGAGTACTGTAGTATACCTAGCAACATCTATACCATAAAACATTAAAATTCTTGCGAAATACTAGGGGTTTGGGTTTGGCCTTAAAATCATCTCCGTCTCAATCCTGTATATATAATTTCAGCTAATCATAACTCCAAAAACCACAACTCACAAATCACAACTCTAAAAACCAGGATAACTTATTTCAATATTTCTTTAATTTTTCACCACGTTATCAGAGAAACAATAAACAAATCAATCAATCACACTACCTGTTTTTGGATGAAGTCCAAAATTCAAAAGCTAAAAAATGTTTAATTTTGTATCCTAAAAGAGTGTGTCGAATTTTGTTTCTTCAGACACTACGTAAAAAAATGTAGGAAGATGTCTGCACTTTTGATCGACTCTGTATAACAGTGTAGCTCTGAAATGCTCTGATCGGAACTTTAACCCGTAAACAAACACGGTTGACGTAGACGGCAGTAAACCTCATATCGGAGAGAAGAAGAAGACAATCGCCGAGGTCACATCTCAATAAATCTCTTTAATGGGACCATAAACATTTCCCCGAGTGGTTTATAATATGAACGCCTTTAAAGTGAGGGAAATTTCACTGCGGTTTGATGGAGCTTCTTTCCTTTTTGAGTTTATAATCCTAACTGTGCAATTTATTTAACTGCTTCTTAATAGTTAGTCACTTTTGTATTCCTTGCATAAATATTACTGCATCAGTAAGGGGATGTGTAAATTTTATTGAGGATCCAAACACATTACAAAGCTTCTAATTTGAGCTGCCATTGAAAATTGCACTATAGTTGGATTGATTTGTTTACATTTATTTTGTTTATTAATGAGGCAGAAAAATGAATCCGCTGGTCTTTGTCAGTAACAAAGAGATCGATCACACTCACCCCCTTCAGTTACAAGGTCTGTAAAGGAAGAAGCATAACTTCTTCCCAGGTCAGCCGTATAGCTTTTTTTTGTGTTCCGGATATTAAGAGTCTAAACTAAAACGGAAGTCAAGTTACGTTATAATATTTACCATTACACAGCTGATTAAGAAAGAGAATGAAGCAGTCTTGCCACGGGTACGATATTTATCGTAACGACACCATATTACTCTATTTTAAATTTTGACGAGGTGGCCCGTGCGCAAATTGCGCATTTTATGATTCTGTATGAGTGAAATTCACCTACAGTACATGAATGTTGATTACGAAGTGACAGAGATCTATTTTTGTTTACTATCTGGCTTTTAAAATTCATCTGAAGGTAATCAGCTGTTAAATTGCAATTCACGTTAAAGAGCTTGCAATAAAAGTTGGTCAACATTTTGAAGCGCCATCTAGAAATGAATCAAAGGTGAGGGGGGCGAAGCCCGAAACAATTTGACCTTTTTAATTACAATTCGTCACATCGGTATAACCTAAGCTTCAAAATGACACCTCAATCTTAAAAATCGGTTCAGTAGATCGAGAGAAAAAGGGACGTAACAGACGAAACCCTTATAGAAATAAGAAGATAGATTATTAGTTGATAACAAACCATTAGGTAATGACCAAATTACAAATCATCAATCAAGGTAAATCTAAAACCACTAATTCTAGACTATTTTACTTCAAAATTCGTTATTTAAGTAATTGTTGAGACAAAAAATTCCCAACGCAAACGAGAACGATTGTTGTTTGCTGTTTTGTTGGCAACACTTGCTGCTGTGGCGACATCCATGGATGTCGCAGAAAGTGACACCATGGCTCTTACGGGATGCGACTCACCTGGCCCTGGCCTACAGTCACCTTGCTTCAGTTATACCTTCAGTCATATTAAGTTTGGAACACGCTCCGGAGGAAATGGTGAGGCAAATAAAGTATATAAGGTACATCGATTTGCCATTCATTCTATTGTTACCAGTGGCTTATGTGTTTGCTAAAAATTAAGCTAAACTGAATGATTAAATGGATGACATATCTGTATGTAGACATTAAAGTTACATCCTGGTTTTCTCAACTCACTTCCCCCTTACCTTCATTAATTTAATTATTTAAATAAATATGCCATTATTTTATTATTAATTAATATTATTTCATAGACCTAATAATTTGATAATGTAATATGCCTTTATCTTACATCGTTCATCGTGGTCAAGCGAACAAATTTCACGTTTTACATAAAAAAATTATTATTTATTTCACGTTATTTAACAAAGTAGGTCTACACTTATTTTTTTCTCTACGTCTGTTTGTCAAATACTACTTCAGATAACCCTAATCAGGCAGTTCTTCCTCCAAGATGAATCGTCAAAGCTTTCAAAGTTTTGAATGCTATCATAAGAAAAACAATTTTAAACTTCTTTTTGAATTTTCAATGGAACAATTTACAAACAGATAGATTTAATGACAGATTAAAACAAGAGTTGCGGACCAACAAAAGATTAAATTGTTCTCTTTGGCCCCCAAAACACCTGACAGCTCTGAATTAATTGGAGAACAGTTAGTTGTAATACTTTGTTTGACGGGAGAGATTTGTCAAGCAGGCACGGCGGCGGCGCGGCGCGGCGCAGTGGAGCGCAAATATAACGAGCCCGGCCGATCCTCATTGCTGTAAAAACAGCTGCATTTAAATGTCAAATGTACTTGCCACGGGAAATACTTAGTTTCAAATACTCTGTTTATCCTGACGACAAAAACATTAATGTTAAATTATGAAATTCTAATAGTTTTGTTTAAGTCTTTTAAGTGTGAGGTTCTATGCAATGTTCAAATATCAAACACAAAAGCATTTAACTTATTCCTAGAAAAAAAACTTGTTTTTTCAAAGGGAAATTATTTTCTTGTTATAAAGAATACAAAATTCTAACCGGAATAACCATGAAAAATAATTAAACTTTATTTGCCGTGTATACAGACGTGATTCAGACCACCCGTCCACTATTTATAGCAGGAGAACGGTTTGAGATAAAATCATGAAATAAAGTTTTTTCCCACTAAATCGCATATGGGCTTTCCAATAAAAATATTTTCATCAATGCCAGTATACATGGTGTTCCAAAACTGGAGGTCACGGGTTCGAATCTCAAAATTTTCTTAAATAAACATGCAGATTTTTTACATAATTTTAAACGTATTAGTCAAAGGAGCATTTTCGTGAAAACAGAATGAATTTATCTTTTTCCGTTTCAAAATGGCGGCCATTTTTGTAAAAAAATCAACATTTACGGAATACCCTGTAATTCTTTTATTATTTGTCATAAATGACTCCTGATTCAATATCCTTATTTGAAATGAGCTAAGCTTTACAATGATATGTCACAAGACCACATTTATTAAAAAAACTAAAAAGTCCAAAATTTTATAATTTTGAAAATTTTAACTTAGACAAAACTCAAAAATTCTAAAAGTAAACATATGTCATATTGTATATCATCTTAAAGCTCTCATTGAACTGAGCAACTTTGTAATTTACACTATTACCGTATCTCTTGAGGTTTTGTAGTAATAACGTGAAAATACATTTTTTCCATATAACCTGCATGTTAATTCAATGTTATAGCAACAATCAAAGGAGGACTTCCATACTATAAAGCCCTGAACAATTAACATGCAAATCATATGGGAAAATGACATTTTTATGTTATTACTACAAAACCACAAGAGATACGGTAATAGTGTAAATTACAAAGTTGCTTAGTTCAATGAGAGCTTTAAGATGATAATATATGACATATGTTTACTTTTAGAATTTTTGAGTTTTGTCTAAGTTAAAATTTTCAAAAATATAAAATTTTGGACTTTTTAGTTTTTTTATAAATGTGGTCTTGTTACATATCATTGTAAAGCTTAGCTCATTTCAAATAAGGATATTGAATCAGGAGTCATTTATGACAAATAATAAAAGAATTACTGGGTATTCCGTAAATGTCGATTCTTCTTACAAAAATGGCCGCCATTTTGAAACGGAAAAAGATAAATTCATTCTGTTTTCACGAAAATGCTCCTTTGACTAATACGTTTAAAATTATGTAAAAAAATCTGCATGTTTATTTAAGAAAATTTTGAGATTCGAACCCGTGACCTCCAGTTTTGGAACACCCTGTATACTGGCATTGATGAAAATATTTTTATTGGAAAGCCCATATGCGATTTAGTCGGAAAAAACTTTATTTCATGATTTTATCTCAAACCGTTCTCCTGCTATAAATAGTGGACGGGTGGTCTGAATCACCCTGTATGGTTTTTCTAATGTTAAGTTTACATTAGCATTAGAGAAAATTAATGGAGTGGAACTCTGATAACGTGCGACTGATAAAGCACTTCCTCACAAACAGGCGCCACCGTTAGGTATTATATATATATATATATATATATATATATATATATATATATATATATATATATATATATATTTATATATATATTATATATATAGTATATATATATTTATATATTATATATATAATATAATATATATATAGTATTATATATATATATATTTAATACCTGTTTGTTTGAGGTCTGTGATTGTTATGAAAGATCGTGTACCTTGTTTTTCACTTTTTTACATCAAGATAAATTAATTGTATTAGTTTAACGGTAGTTGTTAATGTTGACATGACGAATGCTTTTTGCACATTGCTAACTTCAGTCCAGTAAAAAGTTTACGTTTGCGTCAAACCAAAAATTCAGCTGCTTATATTGCTGTCTAAGTAATCAGCGAAAAGCATTAACTCAAACCGTAATGTACACCGTCATAACCTTGGAACGGCATGGATCAGAATAATCGAGCAAGACATTGTAAGCTAACGAATTAGTGAAAGAATTTATGCAAAAATGTGTAAAAATTAGCTTTTTACGCATTAGGACAGATAAACTGAAACCATTTGTTTGTTAATAACTTTCATGCTGTTGAATTTCATGCTATCAACCATCCTATGAACCCTGGGATGTTTTGGTGACACACCTTTATGCTGAATTCAGCACGGCATGAGCATCGTTGTCGTGCTGCCTGTACTTAGTCCGAGGTATTCGCCTGTGTTTGTTTGTTAGTGACTGGTTTAACTGAACTCGCTAATGTAAAACACACGCAAAAAGTTTCCGCAGCGCGCATATACAGTGCTCGGCCACTTCAAAAATGTTTTCTTAAAAACCAAAAGTAACACGAGATCTAAATAATGTGAGAACTAACAAACAAAAATAAAGCAGCTTTTTACTCACTGTACACAAGAGCGTCTGTTTGTTCACGATAAGCTGGCCTCTGTTGTTGTTTATTCAGAAGAAGATTCTCTGTTATGCAGTCTTCATAACATGATGCTCGAGATTACTTTAAAATGCATTTCTATAACTTATCTAGGATGTGCGACCATGCACTTGGAATACTTCTGCTGAAGGTTCTGTGAGATAAAGATCTTTAATTATACACCCTATCACCGCCATAGTCCCTCAGTCAAATAGGAGTCTAGGCTTATTATCTAGATACATAAAAGAAAGTCGTGTTGGTTACACCACCTATTCAATAAGAAAGGCTTAACATATTTTGCTGAAAATTGGTGGGGAGGTAGTTTAGAGCCAGGAAGAACATATAGGATACTTTTTTATCCAGATTCCTCCATAGGTGTTGGGGGTTGTAGAGGTTGAGATTTTAAAAAATAATTATATTTTCAATTTTGCTCCAAGGACCGAGGATCTAAGTATATAATTCAACATCATACCTTTTTTAATCTTCATGATAATCAAAAACTCACTGCATGAATAAAAAAAATCCTTTAAACTGAAAAGTGAAATTTTTATTACAATTTAGGTGAGAGAACAAATACAAAACAAAATAGAACCGAATGTAAACAAAAAATAAAAACGTCATGAAAACGTAATATAATATGTTTTATATGATACCAAAACAAACAACTCCAGACAGTCAGCAAAGCATGTTAGGACTGAACAATAGGGCTCCGCCCCACACGTCTACAAAGTTACCATGTTATTCTTATGGAAGCAACGTTTTTGGAATTGAACATATAATTACATTTATTAATATTAGTCCTGCAAAAAACATTTAAAGCATTATTTAAAGTATTGAAGGAAAATTAGTAATACATTTTTTTGAGTATTATAGACTTGCGGCAAGTTAGCGCAGCAAACGAGCTAAACCTGATGGCGAGCGAGCGTAGCGAACAAGCTCACCTGAAGGGCAAAAGATTCCTCAGGTTGGCATTGCAAAGCATGCTGGTTTAGCTAGTTAGGAATAAAAAAACAATAAATTTTAGCCTAAATCATGATTTAAAAAAAAGTCCTTTTATTTGACACAAGAAGATTCCTGATGCTATCTCCAATTTTTATAGTTTTTTTTTTTTTTTTGACCTTATATCTCAAATGACATTTTTAATGGTTAAAAACAAAAATAATTTTTAGTAGACCTAAGAAAGCTTTTCCGTTAAAAAAATACTAAGAAAAGATGCTTCGAGTTAAAAGTTGCCAGATCAGGTAGGTATGATGAAAACACGTTTAAAAGTCCAACTCAAAACTTGTGGTTGGTGTAGGATGTCGTTGTGGTTAAGGCTGTGGTTAACACTCTAGAATGAACGGCCTGTATCTCTGAAACTTAATTCTTAATTTGTTTCAATGCAAGGCCTAAATTAATTTTATGTTCAGATATTTTTAGTCAGTATATGCAGTTCAGATGTAATTATGTAGTATTTGTGAAACCTGTAATTTATATAATCCTCCAAACAAACATTTTCAACGCCTAAATACGAAGTTGACTATAAAGTTTAAACGTATACGCAGAATTTCCAACTGGCTGGCATAATAATAATGCTTAAATTGAAGAGCCTTCCAGCGCGCTGCAGCGTGTATGGCGGCGGCGCGGCGGCGGCGCGCCGTTATCAGCGCGCTGCGTCGGCGCACTGCGGCAGATAAGTTGCGCAATGCGGCGCCAGCTATCACTGCACTGCGTCGTATCACCTGCACTTCGTATACATTGTACTGCCTGGAAGGTCGTCATGTCATTTATCACTGCAGACATCACTCTATGATGCTTCGTGCGAATAAGTTTTAATATTACTAAAACAAGAGGATGAAGTACAATAATAGTCTGCAGTCCTAAACGTTACTTTAACTTTAGGCAGTTAAGAACAAGGTTTAATTTTCAAGCTTCATCGAAGCTTCATTTCAAGCTTGTGATTGAATCGTCAGTTCGAAGAAGTCGTCTAAAAGTTTGAAAACAGACACTTTCGAACAGTGGATGAACATGATTAGCCTGGACGAACACAAATGTTACTCTAGCTTTGCAACCCCTAACCGCCGAGTCCTGAATATTTTTTACTTTTCTCCTCGTGTGTTAAATGCTAATCGTTTTGCGTTCCTCTTTTCTTCTAATGTGTGTGCGATTTAAATATCTCTTCGGAAGTATAATTCCGTGTCTTAAGGTTTGAAAACTATAAAATTATTGTTGAGTGTCGAAACCGGTCATTATTCCACCAACATTTATTATTGCACATTAAATATCTTTAATTAATTTCATTATATATCCAGAGGTTAACCACTAAAACAGAAGAGTAAGTGCTTTGTAATAAGAAAGCTACGTGTTAAAGAATTATCGCAGATCTAATATCAAAAATCTCCGCTCTGTTTTCCGTTTATCCACCCGAGTGCTCTGACACTAGAAAATTTTTGTCCCTTTCAAAAAATTTCTTGGCGTTTTGTTTATTTGTCTTTCATATGGAGTTTTTGAAATGAGAAAAATATTATTAATATTGTTAGAGGCTATTCTAATAATATCATAGACAGAAATCTTTTGATTTATTTTCGTTTGAAACTTTCGATTTTTAGTTGATTTTTTTTAAATATTTTATAATGAGCAATAAAAATAAATCAAATGTTACTTAGATTCATTAAAAGTCATGCACTTGATATTCTTTAAAAACATCTTAATTATTGTGGAAGTCGACATGATTGAAATAAACCAAGTGCAACAACGCATGAGCCTAATCAACTGTAGTATTTAGAGTCAAGCTTAATTGACTGAAATAGAATTTGATTACTCTAGTCCCATTGACTCTAGTTATCAGCGGTGGTCAGCATAACACACGACATTAAATGGGGAAGTAATGAACCATCGGGAATAATTAATTCTTCCGCTGATCAGATGGTGTACACAGCTGATTGCATTTGGTCAAATCAGCTGATCAGTGTGGACTGGGCAAGCATTTGCCTTGTGTTTCTGTGTGGCTACCTCCGCGCCCAACCACCCGATAACGGGAATTGTCGAGTGAAGACTGGTGCTTAGCTCTTAGGTGGAAAACGTATGAAATACTGAAAATTAGGTATGGTGATTGAATAATTTTCATCGGCGTGGAAGTCAAATTTAACAATTTCTGTTGATAGAAATTTTAGTTTAAATCAAATAAACAACCCAATACGGATATAACTTACCGGTAAGGTTGATACATGGCTATTAGGTCCATTGGTTTTATGTCCACAGGCAAAATGTAAATTTTTTAGGTCCACTGCAATGGCCACTCCTTTTTGTCAATCTTTCTTACGCTCACTTGTCCAATCATTAAAACGTTCACAATGTTTGAACGTCAAGTTTAGTATATGAATTACTTTTCTAAAAACACACGATAATGTTACGAGTAATGTTGTCATAGTTAAATAAGGTTTTAATTATTTATGATTTGGTTATCGATCAATTATTTATATATAATTAGAGTGCAGGAATCTCTTCAGGAATTTCCAGTGAACAATGTAAAGCATAACATATCTTACTTATTCTGCTTTTTGAATGATAGTGGTAACAAAGATTTGTGTGTATTAATATATGTGTTTTTGTGAGGG
Source organism: Neoaliturus tenellus (assembly GCA_030545055.2). Lineage (NCBI taxonomy): Eukaryota > Metazoa > Arthropoda > Insecta > Hemiptera > Cicadellidae > Neoaliturus > Neoaliturus tenellus. The sequence goes on from CM061532.1 coordinate 230,306,230, forward strand.
GTATGTGTGTTTCTGACATCTCACGCACAAATAATATTAATTGAATTTTTACATTTACAGTGAACAATTTAAGATATAACAAACTCTATACTCATCCATCAAGCTTTCATTTCCATATCAGCTTTGACAAAATGTAAAATTTAAATGCACAGGTTTTATTGTTTTTTATTTATTTATTTTTTTATGTGGACTTAATGTCGTGTCTAAATCAATTATCAAGGACATGGAGATGATATGGAGTAAACGAAATAAGTAATGGTCGTTTGTGAAATGGCATTTTGGCTGTGGACCTAACAGCCGTAAATGTTAGGGTTAAACCAATCTTCTTTTGCTATTCAAATGATTTGTTTATCATTCATAACATTCGTTGTGCCATTCTAATGCGAAATATGTAAGAAATGTATACAAAATATGCATACTATGTTGTTAGGCATTGACTAATTCCTGATGACAATGAAAACATTGAATTTGTCTTTTTTTATTTCCAACCATTGATTTTTTTCGGTGGGGAAGCAATGGAGATTTAATATGGCGTTGTGTGGTAGAGTGCCAAGTCTGCATTGCTACTTTGTACAATACCGACATTTTATAAAATTTTTACAAATTGTAGATACTGAAAGTCCTTTTACTAATTGAAGTAAATTAAATTGTAGTTTCACATTACAATGTAATAACGTCGGAAATCACATTATATAACGAAATTGAACAACAGAATGACAAAGAATAAAAAGTATTTTTATTTAAACAGTTGAATATTTGCTGTTTTATTGGGGAGTTGATTACTGTTCACTCGCATATGAACAAATAAACATCAATTTTAACTAATCAATAAATGTTTGAA
>CM061532.1:230307170-230589142 GCA_030545055.2 Neoaliturus tenellus
TGTTCAGATCATCATGGCTTCTAGTGATTGTTTACATGTTTCATTGTGAAGTTTATTTAACTTTTAAATAATGACTTACAGTTTTAAAGTGCTAAATTTATGCAAAAAAGTATTTTAGTGCATATTTTTCATACTATCAAAACTTACAAATTGAATTTAACTATTCTATAAACAGGAAAATCTGAAATATAAAAACTTACTGTTTTCTTTGGTGCAAGTCACATGTTTTTCCAGCACTTTTGAAGTTGTGTTTATAGCTTAATTTCACTCACAAATGGACTAAAATCAATGTAGTATCTCAAGAAACAGGTTGCAGTTTGTTAACAAATTGATTTCAGGTGTCAAAGGAATAAATTTAACAACCATATAAATATTACAGAAACAGGAAACTAAGAGTCAGGTTTGACTTTGTAAGTAATCACTTCCTGTTGAAACTTTAAACCGGATTAGACAGACCATCCAACCAGTCACATTAGAGAGACCATCCAACCAGTCACTCCACTGGAGCGAGCTCTTATCAGTGATCTTTGCTTTGACATATGCAGACAGTTGATATTGCTCAGCTGTTTGTTTACTTCTGCAACCTGTTCTGAACTTTGATAAGAAACTGCAAAGATAAACTTCTGGCACCCAAATGTTTATGACTGTATCTAAACTGTCTTCATAAACAACATTATTCCTAGTTTTATTCTATTTAATAAATAAAAACAAATATATACAGATATACATATATTTATTTATTTATTTACATTATCTTAATAAAGCAGATATTTACAAATTCATTACTCCTTAAGACTTTGGGAATTAATGTAACTTTGTGAGATAGAAACACAAATTAATGCAATATAAGCATAAGCTTACATATTTGTCATTATTATTATTACAGTAATTTACATGAGAAGAGTGTCAAAAACAAATCAGTCTGGAAAAAAGTTTGAAATATTGTAATTTGTTGTGTTAATATGAAGCTGTAAAAATTGTATTATTATTTTTAATTGAAGATTTTACACTTTTTAAGCAATGTCTTATAAAAATAAGGCAGACATCAAACTTACAGCAAAAAATAGCCCAAAACAAGCGCAATTCCCACATGGAGTTTTAACACGAAATAAATTAGCAATGAAGAAAAAAACCTTACCTAAAGTATCTGAGTCACAAATGGAGGAAGCCCAAACTAAGGAGTGTGCTAGTCAAACAAATATTGAACTAAAAAAACTATTTTGATGAATGAACTCCTGAGCTCAGAATGGTTGTCAGATGAAACTATCTCACAACATACAGATTTATTAAACAATCTCTTACTAAAACGTCTTAACCTCTACATTCTCCCCCCAATTATAGTGCAGGCTGTAAAATGTCATAGTAGCTATGCAGAATACCTTGAAACTCATGAACTTGATAAGAAGAATTTTCTTTTGCTGCCAATCAATGACTCAGAGAAACTATATGAAGTGGGAGGCTCTCACTGGAGCACCCTATTTTATGACATAAAAGGTAGTCTATTTTATCACTACGACTCAATCAAGGGACGTAATTCATCTCATGCTAAAAAAATAGCCAGGAAAATACTCTCATACACTGCTGGACAGGACACAGAACCTAACCTCATTGAGATAGATGGTCCCCAACAAAATAATGGGTACGACTGTGGTGTTTATATGATCTGTGCTATTGAATTCACAACTTCTAATTACATCCTGAATCAAACACTTGATCCAAACATTTTGAAGAATCTAACTCTTTCGGACTCAGACTTAGTGACAAAAAGGTCCGTCTTAGCTTATATTATTTACAATAGATATCAAATAACTGTTGACATGCTATCTGATCTCATTCTTTCTCCCTCAAAAATATCAAACCAGGTCAACACTTGTCAAAGAAACAATCAAGTACACAATGAATCTCAATCATCTTTAATAGTGACTGACATTGCGGTACAAACAGAAGAGGCTGGTCCTATTGACCTTATAACCTCTATTAAAAGACCTGAAATCGTTATTTTTAGCGATAGCCATGGCAGGGATTTGTCTGGAATCATCAAGAACAAACTTTATGAAGAAAAAATAAACATAAAACAATTTATGAAACCAGGAGCTAAATTTTATGAGGTTGCAGAAAAGGTGAAAAATACAAAGCTATTTTCAGGAGATTACATAGTTTTGATTGCTGGAGCCAACAACGCTTACAATAATGATACCGAATCAACCTACAAGAATCTAAAATCAACGTTGTTTTCCTTAAAAAGTTACAGAGTTGTTTTATGTGGTATTCCTTTTAGGAAGGACCTCCCACTTTTCCACAGAGTAAACGAAGAGATCATGAACTTGAATTTGTACACATTTGAACTGGCACGCTCAATGAAAAATGTTAGCTTTGTTGACTTCACTGCATTGTCAGACAGGTGTTATGGCAAGGATGGCATCCACCTTAACTGGACAGGCAAACAAATTATAGCCAGTAGAATAGTGAAAGAGATTCAATCTTATGACATTCCAACTCAAACTGGAATTAAAATTCCTTTTGAATCTGCTGAAACAGCTTTTTCACTAGTGAAGGATTTCTCTAAGATTAAGGGCTGCGTTCAAGTTTCAGAAGAAAATATGAGAAAAGTGATTGCCAATCATCAAAATAACTCGTCAGTGGCCTTCGCACACTCCATCCTAGCGGACTTCCAAGATTATGGCTTCATGACTGCAGGTGTTGCAACAATATTTGGAAAACAATTTGGGAAACCTTCTTCTAAGAATTGCATCAACTCTCACCTTGCCTATCAGCAGAAAAACAATGATGCAGGAGTGTATAGCCTTATCACAAAACCTAAATATAATAGTAAGCCATTAAAAACTGATTATGATTTTGCCTTTTCTCAATTTGCAGAGGACTTCAAGGCTAAAAGGTTCACAAAGCTCTTCTGTTCACCAATTGGTTGTGTGAGGGACAATGTCCAACTTGAAGATTTTGTAAAAAATCTATTAAAATTTCAGTCACTCACAGGCGCACACATCACTGTGGTTTCTTATGACCAAGAATCTACCCGAATCCTAAGAAATGGTTTATCCCATGGTGACTTCAATGCCAAGATGACAAGTCTACTGCAAGAGCTAGCCCCTCAGGAGAAGAAGGAAACAAGCCAGAACAGCTGTCAGACATCGCCATGTCATGGTTGGTCAACACCACAACTACAGGAAGCAAAGGAAAAGCTTGCAAGACTTCAAAATAATGGATTTATACGACATGAAGTAGCAGATACTCCTGCAAGGCCTCTCAAGCTAGTGTCCAGTGGTAGTGAAAATGATCATGGGCAATATAGTGAAGGTGATCCAAATTCTTCTGTTTCAGCTCTTCCTTTAAATTAGATGGTTATGACAAGGAGTATATGTCTGCTTCAGATCATAGCACTGGTTTACATGGCCAACTGGTTAATTTCAATGAAGGTATTTTTGAGGAGAATTGCTTAAAAAATTACTACTCCTTTAAATATAATAAAACCGTCCCAAATTTAAACTATCACCATGATCAATCAGTACTGAATACAACCTCTTCAATAAACAAAAACTGTTTTAATCACAAAAAATTTCAGTCATTAAAAATATTTCATCAAAATGTCTAACATTTGTCATCTTGTACAAATATATTAAAAATCAATTTAGATGAAATACAACCACATATCATTGCTTTATCAGAACACAAAATGTCCAAAGAAGAAATAATCTATTTTAATATTCAAAATTACAAGACTTGTTCACATTACACAAGATCTAAGCCAGGAGGTGGTGGAACTTTAATTTTAGTTAATGAAAATATCAAAAGTAAACAAGTAATAATTCCTTCAGTACAGCAACTTTTAACAGAAAAAATATTTGAATGCTGCCTTTCTGAAATTACTCTTGATAAATTTTCCTTTATTTTTGTATGCATTTATAGATCTCCTCAAAAACACTTTATTGAACCCTTTTTAGAAAAATTTGATATATTATGTGAAGTACTGTACAATAAATTCAAAAACATAGTAATTGCCGGTGATTTTAATATTGATGTATTAAGGAAAAGATAAAGTTTATTACTCATTTGTTAATATTTTAAGGTCTTATAATTTGGAATACAAAGTAGATTTCCCAACTAGAGTTACTTCAGAATCTCAAACTGCTATTGACAATTTTATCTGTAACCCAATAGGTAAAATTATTAAAGTATCAGGCTTAATTGCTCACATATCAGACCATGATGGTCAATTATTTGAAATTTTAGGTATTAACAATGTTTCAGGGTATGTACATAAAAAAAATTGTAGAAAATTTTCTTCAAATAATATGGATTTATTCCTTAGGGCTTTACCTTGTGAAAGTTGGATTGAGGTATATCAGGCTACGGTGGAAATGAAATATGATGTGTTTTTCTCTATATTCTCTTATGCTTTTGAAACTAGCTTTCCAAAAGTAACAGTCACAGAAAATAAAACAAACTTTAATTATTGGATTTCCGATGACATTAGAAATCAAAAAAGAAAAATAGTTGAGCTTGAAAAATTATACAGAAAATCAAAAGCTGAAAACCTAAAATTAGAAATAAAACAACTAAAACAACACGTCAAAGTTCAAAGTAGCAAAGACAAAAAAGATTTTTTTGATGAAAAAATTTTAAACTCAAGAAACAAATCAAGATCTACTTGGAGGTTAATAAAATCTGAGTTCAACAATTTACCAAACAAATCTGACAACATAAATGTTCTTGTAGGTACTAAAATCATATCGAACCCTACCCTTGTGGGTAATATATTGAATGATTTCTTTGTTAATGCAGTTGATAATTTAATATTACCGAATATTGACCAAAATGTCTGTAATACCATGTCAGACCCAAACTGTATAAAAATTTCAGATAATTTCAAATTTAAAGAAATTAATGAAGAACAACTTTATAGGCTGGTTATGGGTTTTAAAATAAATTCTCTACTGGCATTGATGAAATTCCAATGAGTGTAGTAAAACAGTGTATCTCCTTGAATACAACCGTGTGCCTTACAACCGACGAAATACCCTGGAGATGCCAACCCTGTGCTGAGACAAGAAGAAAAAGCCTTAGATTTGAAGCAGAGGCACAAGAGGGTAAGCTAACTTTAGACGACTTGATGACAAAAATTCTCGAAATAGCCGAAAATCAGAAAACTCAAGAAGCTAGTTTCAATCAGTCATATGAGGTTCTGCACGAGAAATTAGAGGAAAACACTAAAATTACCCTCGAGCAAAAACAATCTCTTGAAAACAGTTTAACACTAATCAGTGAACTCGTCCAGGAAAACAAACGATTAAATAAAAAAGTAATAGAACTGGAAAAGAGAATTGACGACATGGAGCAATATTCTCGGTTAAACTCTGTGGAAATTCATGGCATACCTACGAGCCAAAATGAGGATGTTTTGAATGTGGTTAAAGAAGTGGGGAAAGCTCTAAATATGGACATCACAGACACAATGGTGGATGCTTGCCATAGGCTTGGGAAGGGCAATGGACCTAACAATAAACCACCGGGAATTGTCGTAAAATTCGTGCGTAGATTTGATAAGGAGGAAATACTTCGTAAAAGACGCGTGAAGAGTAACTTCTCAACGCGGCACCTCAACCTTCCCGTGGATCAGCCCGTGTACATCAACGAGGCGCTATTACCTGCGAGGCGGAAGCTGTTCGCGGCGGCGCGGCAGGTGAAGAAGGATAAAAACTTCAAATATCTGTGGGTGAGGGGAGGCAAGATCTTCCTTCGAAAAGAGGACCAAGCGGCTGTAGTACATGTTACATGTCGATCTGAGCTAGACAACCTGTAAGTCAATCTGTTGTGTTTCACGAGTCATGTTTCATGTTTTTTGTTTTATTTAAAAATGAATTTAATGTTAAATTGAACTTTCTTTGTAAATTTAAAATATGTTTCTTTGTTGTATTATTTACGATTGTTATAGTTTTGTGTGATTTTCTTTATTATTACTTTTTTTTAAGTTATGGAAATAATTAGTATTATTCATCAGAATATCAGAAGTTTAAGAAAAAATTTTGATTTATTTCTTTCTGAGTTAAGTCTTAATAACTTGATGCCAGATATAATAATACTACAGTCAACTCCCGATTGTCCGGGGTAATGACTCCCGGGGGTTGAAGGGTCCCGGATAACCCAAAACCACGGTTAAAACAAAGAGTTCAATAAATCAATTAAAACACGAAATAAACAAATCCTATACTATAATACGAGGAATGTCTGAAGGGATGTGTGTTCCACGATCTCGAAATCTAGCTGTCAGATTTTGCTTAAACTTTGCAATTAAAAGTGTATTGGCCCAAAAATAAGTTTAGAAAAGGCCTCCATCCCAGGAAAAATCGAATTTTGTCAGAATTTAAGTTTAAAAATCGTAATTTTTAACATTGGTCTTATGGGTTGCTATTTTGGTAACGAAATAACAACGAAAGGTATACAAAAATAAAGGAACATTAATATTAAGCAGACTTTTTGAAACACCTGTTAACTGTGAAGAGGTATAGTTGGTTGTTGGGGGAAATTTAATAGCTCTAATGACACTATATCAAAACTGAATTAAAACCAACGAGCAAGGCTCGGTTAACCTGGTACTAAGTTATAACTAAGAGTCCGCGGGTTTCCAGCTTTTATTATTTGTTATTGACCAAACCTTATTGGAACGAATAAACAGATCTAGTTGAGTAAACAAGAAACACAATAAAAAGGTCCAACGTGGACAAAAAACCAAGGTCAGGTGTTCTATTGTTTGGCATCGGCGGGGGTGGGTGGGTGGGGTGAGGGGGGAGGGTCGCTTGGGATAATTTATTCAAGATAAGAGCGCGCGCGTAAGTAGTGGGGAATGGGGGCTTTTGGCTCAGTTCAAGGTCACCTGAGGGATGACGTCATCGATGACGTCATCGAGGTCAATGACCTCATTGATGACGTCATCGATTGCATCATCGATGACGTCATCACCAATGACGTCACTTCCTTGACGTCACACCCATGACGTCACAAAAATGACGTGCTGATGACGTCATCACCCCTTACGTCACCAAGATGACGTCATCGATGTCACAAAGGTCAAGGTCACGCTGAAACCTAAAATTTTTTGGCACTTTTGCTGTTTCTCGCACTACGCTCCGAGTTTCAGTCACAGTTACCATGACCTTGACAACTTGGAGCGAAATTGCGATGAGAAACAGCAAAAGTGCTGAGGAAACTTGAAGTTTGCAACGTGACTCTGCCTAAACCGTCATGTGACACCGCTCGGGTGACCTTGAACTGACCCAGAAGCCCCCATTCGACCATTACTGCAACCGCGATGCGCACCCTAAGACAGACACCGAGCGACTGGCTGTTCGGCTCCGCGCACTCTAGGTATATGGGAAGTGGTGGGGGAATTGCGATGATCTTGGGAAACTTAAAAATGCCAAGTCAGGTAGCACTGTTTCGGTGCTACCTTAAATTTACATGTTAAAGTGTGATGACCTTGAGGTTGACTGTAAATTTGAGACTTAGGATTGTTTTTAAAGATGTATCTAAAGAATCTTCAGATTTGAGTCAACACTTAGAAAAATTTACTCTTAGTACAACTGTTTAATGTGTATTTACCAGAGTTTAAGTGTGGTGACCTTGAACTACCTGAAATTGTCAGGAATCGGAGTAGCAACCGCGATGTGCACCCTACGACAGACACCGAGCGACTGACTGTCCGGCCTCGTGCACTCTAGGTATATGGGAAGTGGTGGGGGAAACTGCGATGACCTCTGGAAACTTGAAAATGTCAAGCCAGGTAGCACCGTTTTGGTGCTACCTTAAATTTACATGTTAAAGTGGGATGACCTTGAGGTTGACTGTGAACCTGGGGCTTAGGATTGTGTTTAACAGCTTGACATTTTCGCCTGAGTTTAAGTGTGGTGACCTTGAACTGGTTAAAATCAAAACTGCACAGCAGACTGCACAACACGGATGTGCATCCTACGGCAGCCGCCAAGCGACTGACCTCCGGGCCCTGCGTACTCTAGATATATGGGGAAGTGGTGGGGGAAATTTCAAGGTCATTCAAACGGAGTTTTAAAAAAGTCAAAGAGTAGAAAGACTACTCTTGTGAGTCTATAGCCATTTCATTGATAGTGAGTGCTTCGGTATGCCAAGTTGATCTGTATTGACACGCTCCTAAATAATGTTTGCAAAAACCTGCAAAATGATTGTTGCACAATTTGCAGCCAGTTAGCTGTTTTAGTTTGAATTCAATGCAACGTTCAGGGCAACAAGTGTACTTATGCCCTCTCATTTGGTACACATGGAATGTCTTCAACTTCGGTTTCGGCTTCTTCCAAGACTTGCACTTACACATGCACTGACCAAAAGCTTCACATGTTCTACAAGCCAAGCCATCCACCACATCAATGTCATTTGGCCATGAAAAACATTTCTGTTCGCAACAGTAGTTGAGTTGGCTCTCCATGTTGCTGCGGTGAAGGTGCGCGATGAAATGATGCTAGAGTCAGTGAGAGTGCACCTTAAATAAACTCAGTGAAGGGGGAAAGGTCAAGGTCATTCAAACGGAGTTTTAAAAAAAATGACTAGTCGTCCTCCTCGTCCGTCGTACTTGGAGAGCTGTCAGACGAAGAGCCCCGCGCAGGTGCTCTCCAGATGAAATGTATATCTATTTGAAAGCGCAGGCCTGGATCTTGTACCATCAACTCCTTTAATCTATTACATACCAAATCCACTTTGTACACATTGTTAATAATCAACACCCAAGGCTTCGGCTGAACATAACGTGTAGTTGAGTCAGCCTCGCAGACAGTTACACCTTCCGGTGATATTGGAGTGTATAAATGTGTAAAATCTCGTTGCTGAGGGTGGCTTGAAGTTGAAGGTTCTGTGCCGACCCTGGTTGCATCAAAATTCAAATCCATTCTACATTCAAGAGGTCCAGGGTTCCCGTTGAATACATTGAGTAATTTTTGATACAAGACTTCCACTTCTGTCGCATCCTGTAAATGAACAGTCCACCGCAAGGGAAATGCTTCGTCCGTAGTGGAGTCAACTTGAGAAAGAGTTCCTTCCGCCATGGCAGCTAAGCAAGGAATGAGGTGAGCTGCAGTCAGTTGTAACATTATCGAAAAGTAGAGGGGGAAATTTCAAGGTCATTTAAATTGGGTTTTAAAAAGGAAGGAGTGGAGGGGGAAAGTTCAAGGTCATCCAAATGGAGTTTTAAAAAAGGAAAACCTAGAAAGTAACATTGAAACTTTCCAATTGATGGTGGCGAGCGTTTTCTTCTGCAACCTTGCCGACACATGTGACTATGCCATACAGTATGAAAAGTACAACCATGATAAGGCCGAACAACAAAAGATAGCCGTTTACTATCATGATATTTTCTGAGTGGATCTGCTTTCTTCTTATCGCCCTCTCTTGCATCCTCTTCTCTAACTTGTGTACGAAGTCACAGCATGCGTGAGGACATCTTTCATCTGTTGGTAGGTTAGCCATTGTTGATGTTGTAGGTTTGGCTGTTGAAGAAGGAATGAGGTATCTAATTATGTTGTCTCATGTATATCAACAGTGAAGTGGTGGGGGTAGCGAATCAGTGGAGGGGGAAGTTTCAAGGTCATTCAAATTGTGTTTTAAAAAAACCCTATCTTGTTACTGAGCATATATGTCAGTAACAAGATAGGTGGCTTTGCTCTTTTTACTTCTTTAATATAATGAAGAAATAAACATATTCTACAATTGTAAGGACAAGGAAGACAACCGCTAGTCAGCTGAAGTAATCCAAGTTGTCTGGTTCGGTCTTCATTGACGCCGGTGAGGAAGCTGTCGTTGAAGAGGAATGTCCAGGCTCTTCCTTCGGCTGCCGAAGATTCCGTATATTGCAAGCGTAGACTTGCACGTTTATACGGTAGCCTCTTGCCACCATCAGCTGCAACTCCTTGTACAAGTCGTTCAGCTCCTGTTCCGTTTTGATCGTCACCTCCTCATAGCTGGCACAGCTTACGTTCAGAGACATACTGATGTTGTTAGGTTGGCTGCTGGAGTTGAAATGAAGACGAGGCACAGCACTTGGAGGTATATGAAAAAGTGGTGGGGGTGTTTTGCATTCAAGCAGGTTTGACTTGTAGCGTGGTGGTGGAGGTAACTGTGAAATGCAAAGGTCAAAGGTCAAGGTCACCTGCGAAGTTTAAAAAAAAATGCAACATATCAATATGTGACAAACTTCACATATTGATATGTTGCATTTTTTGTCTTTTATGGTTTATTTATTTATAAAACATTACAATAACATATGTACAACAGTAAAACTTAAATCTAACACTGCTGCTTGTCGGCGATGTGGATGGTCAACTCGGTGGAATTGCTACCCGTGCAACCGTGGGAAACCAGGTAGAGACAGCCGGGTTGGATGGAGCGCAGATCCTCGTTCTGGAGGAGATGGACGAACCGTTTCGGCAGGTAGACTTGGAACTTGGGCTCATCCCCCGGAGTGAACGGTGCCTCGCTAAGACTGCAGCAGATGGCCTCTCCAACTGTAGTCTCCATCTTCTTCATGGCGTGGATAATGTAGTGCTTCTCGTCTTTAAGTTCGGAACACTTCTTGACGGGTAGTATGGTAGATTTGGAGTGAGCATTGAACTGCTCAACCAAAGTTTGCAGGAACTGGTGAGATGCCATGGTCAAGTTATAGATCGTCTTCTTCGTCTTCTTGCTGGGAGATGTTGTCGTCTCGGAATCTCGAGTAATACTCATGCCAGGTCCCGGTCTGCTCCTCACTTATATAACCCCCGCTACCCCCACCACTCCCCATTTCCCCACTTTGAAGGTAAGATGCGAGTTTATAGGCGTTTTTTAAAGCGCAATGTCTATCTTTTTCATGTTCTGGACTTTTAGTACAAATACAAACATTTTCCATCGTATACTTGTAGTTTTTATCCAAATCCACATCATTAACCGGAACATGAGTAAATCCTTCGATCCATCTTTTCTTTTCCAGCCCCTTTGTGTAAATATTGGTAAACTTGTCTGAAAAGTGATGCATAATGTGATACAAGTCCGTGTAACTTGTAAAACCATCATACCAATCGATATGATGGAAGTGTTTTGAAATCCATCTGTTGGTAGTAGCGGCTTTACTAGTTAAAGATGAATAAGAACATGGTGGTTTAAATAAAAACGAATAAGGAACACTTGTATTGATGTCGAAAAACACAAGTTCTTTTATGATAAATCTATCATCATTACCCCGAAACGCTTGGAACTCAATTATACCAGGTTTGGACTTTACTTGTTCTTCTTCCTTCTCCATTGCGAAGATCACTCGTCTGCTCATGACGAAGTCCAAAGGTCGACTGATTTCCACACCACGGTAGGTACGACTTTTATACCCGGCCGTACAGTTGTTGGCGCGTTGGTGTATATTTAACGTGGGCACCGTCCCCGGTAGGCCTAACCCCACAAAGTGTTTGATATTGTTTTAAAAATTAACCATTGCTGTGTAGTTAATTGTCATTTAGGTTTCCATCTTTACATTTTCCTTGTTTTCATTTTCATCACTAACACTTGATTCTTCTCCTCCTTCTTCTTCTTCCTCTTTTTCACGTTTTACTGATTTCTTATGTAGTTGAGCGTACTTTTCCAATTGTCTCCACATTTGTACTTCATGAGGAACCCTATTGAATATAGAAGTATCTACAGGTCCGTACAATATAGGTGCGTCCGGTTGTTTGTCCAAAGTGTCTTCCAGATAATCTTTAATAATTGAACTTGAAAACACCAGTTGTCTCAAGTATCTCGTTATTGGTTCAGTTGCACAAGTTAGAATAAAAAACTCTTCTCGATTAAGTTGAATCTTGTTATCATGTCTTGTTGTATCTCTAAACCGCAACTGATGATCACCACGATGTTTAACAATATCGATTTCCACATTTGAATCCAAAAGGCCACTCTTGTCTTTCTTCCAAACATGTTACTACTTAAATAGCATTCTAGCAGATGCAAGTGTTTCATAAACGATTCCCAAGCAGTGTCCGTAAACAAAATCATTTTGGGTCCATGAGTTAAAATTACAGTAGGGGAATAATCTGTAGATTTCATAACACCGATTAAAACACTTTTGTCCAAACTGGAAGAGATTGGGTAAAATATTCGCAAGAATACCTCACTTAATATGTTAGGAGAAATATTATCTTCAATATCCCTTTTCCTCTTGTGTGCATTCTTTCTTCTTTTACCTTTTTCCTCAACATTATTACTGGCGTGGAGTTGTCCGCAAGCGTTGTGTTCATCTCCCTCCGGTTGACCTTGAAGATCTAAAAAGTCGGATATCTCCTTCTCAATATCTACTACATTTTCTTGTGTACCACTAGGAGAAACCATATTGAATAAGATGCTACCCATACAACAACAGGCAACAAACTGATGAGGAGCGAGCTGAACGCTCTGCTTTTATACTCGCGGAATGCATTGGAATGTAGGAAAACCGGTCTTTTACAATACATTTTTAACAATTCCAGTTAAAGGTGTGTATGTTACGATTTTATCATGTAGAATTAAACAGTATGCAGTTGTATTAGCCGATATAGGCGCGTTGAATTCCATTTCTATTTTTATATCTACACTTGATGATTTTACCGATTCATTTTGTTTAGAACAATCGATTACAACTATAGGGTAACCATCTAAGTATTTTTCTGGTGATAGTAAAGGTGCATTCGTTTTACCATAATATGAACTTTGGAATCTTGCATACATATCGTACAATATGCTGTACTTTTTATTAGCGAATGACACATTTAAATTATCGTATGGAAAAAATTGTGAATTTAAATAAACTTTAATATTTTTCAAGTTGCAATGATCAAATTGGCCTGCATGTTTGGTGATGGTGTCTCTTCTGCCTGTTTGTAAACCAAATATAATATACCTGGCTCGTTCCACATAATTAGATGTTTTAACTGTCCAAGTGTGTCGATCCGTAGTTGGCAAGCTGGGATGTTCATGAAATTCCCAACTTCTAAAAGGAATTACAATATCACGATCAGCCTTTAACTTTCTTAATAGTAGCATTCTATGCTCGTCAGCTAATTTTACATGTGGAACTCTCCATACAATTTTGTCTAATGTTAATTTCCATTCTAAAGTTGCATCTGTTGTACCGTCTGGAGCTTTAATAATATCTTTATCGTTTGAAGATCTCAACAAAACTAATTCTTGTTTAACGTTTAATATTATTTTCCTATAATCTTCAGCAAAACCAAGCAACAAACGTAACGGAATATGAAAATCAAAATTTCCATTTGTATCTGGAGTGATTGTGTCTTTTGCAGGTAAAACCCATCCTGCAGGTTGTATTAAATTGGTTTCATTAGGTGATATAGATGTTAATCCCTTTAAAGTTGTTGCAATACCTACTTTTTTAGTAGAATCAACTGTTACACCTGATATTTCATATCTAATTTCATCAAACAGGAAAGCCATGGGATTATTTATAAATGGAACTGTTGTACCAGTAGTAGTACCGTCCTTTTTAGTAACTTTTCCTTCAATATACAAGTAACTTTCACATGGTAGTGTGTAAATGTCTTGATTTTGTATGGGAATACGAATTTCATCGTTATTGTTTAATTTTGATGAAGTGTAAGGGTTGTGGGTGTGATATTCTTTTTCCCATAGGGTTTCGTCGAATGTTGGACCCTGAGCTATATCCAGTATATCCATTATCGGTTACTTTTAATCCAATTCTCTCTAAGAAACGAATGTTCTCGCGTGTTAACTCCTCCACAGCTGAAGAGCTACTAATGCGGATTCCCGTAGGTTGTTCGCTTTTAAATGTTAAACCCATGATTTTGTATTAAAGTGTTGATTTTAAATGTAATCTAACCGTAATAGGCTCTTCTCGGAAATCTATCAAGTTACCGTCTTGATCCAATACGTTCAACACGATGTCTGAAATGAAAGTGGTGTTCAAAGGTAGATATACCAGGTTTTGCGGCTTTTCAACAATTTTAAATCCAGGTGGTACACTGGGGTAAAAAGTATGTATTATATGAGTATTTGCTCCATCTCTGTAAGCTCCTTGTATAATGTTACAAGTTATGTCTATACTATTGACTTTTAATATTGTTACAGTTTGTTTACCGGAATGTGTTTTATTTGGTTCTAAAATTGCTCCATCTTTGGGAAATCCTAATAAATCACCAATTGAGTTTGGCTTAGTGAAATCTATATAATATTTTGAAGTAAGCTCAGCTTTCATTGTATTATTATTACCTTTTAGCGATATATTGTCTTTTCCCATTTTATTTTGCAAAAATTCATTAATATGATCAATTTCATAAGAACCTGTGGGTAAACTGCACTCTTCTAAGTCTGTTAACTTACCACTGGCATCTTTTCCTTTATAATAATGCAATAAGTTATTTTTACCTTCCGTAACATTGGGAATAGAGTTGTAAGTTGTAAAATCCAACAGTGCTGCCTCCCAAAATCTTCCTTTTTGCAAGCGTAACGCTGGAAAAAGGATACTTCGTAAAGTGGACGATTTTCCTGTTAATGATACCGTATAGGAAGACATCTCAATAGTGACTGATACTTTTAGCTAGGAATTCCAAACATAAATGGCCGCATATTGAAGTATTATCAGGTTGTTCTCTTTTATAGTTGTAATATATGTTTTTAGCAGATTTAAAGTAATGTTCAAGTTCTTTAGGTGGTGGCAAATTTCCAAAACTATCAAAATAATATACATTACTATTTAGTTTCTTATAACACACCCAATGGGTGCCGGGCCCTTCAGTATTATCCAAATTTACGATTCCAGTCTCATTTTTCCATATTTTCTTTGGTAAACTGTCTTTCATAAATACTCCGCGGAAAAATGGTATTTTTAAACAGGAAATATATTTAAATAATTCAACATTAGTCAACGCTTTATGCGGTATAACCAATTGATTTCTTTTATTTAATATGCACGATACGGTCTTAGGTATAGACCAGCCCCGTTTTTTACCATTGACCATATTGTCGGTTTTTTATTATTTTTCCTCAGAGAACGTCTTTTTAGTCTAATATTACCACCATGTTTTCTCTTGCTTGATCCTTTTTTATTCTTACCCCTCCTTTTTCCACCTCCTACC
Organism: Neoaliturus tenellus; assembly: GCA_030545055.2. NCBI lineage: Eukaryota > Metazoa > Arthropoda > Insecta > Hemiptera > Cicadellidae > Neoaliturus > Neoaliturus tenellus. Next base: position 230,322,314 of record CM061532.1, read on the forward strand.
GCTGTTTTAGCCTTCATACCTGCTGTTACCGCTAAAGCTGCTGCTTTTTCCGCAATACTAGCGTCACTAGACTTTACTCGTTGCCAAGCTATATTCGCTAGCTTTTTATCAGCGATTGACCTATTTTTTGAATCGGTAAACGTGGAATATGCGATATCGTGTTCTTTACAAGCCTGATCTAACTTATTTATGCCTGGATCACCTCTTTCCAGTCGTTTTTTCAATTTAGTTCCTGGTCCGCAATACTGATAACCTCCCGGTATATGAAATTCGTATGGTAAAGCGTCTATTGCTCTGTTTACGATAGATCCTACTGGAATACGATTTAAAGCTTTACTTAACAGAGAAACCGCTGTGGACGTGATACCGCCTCCTTTCCGTATAGTGTCTCGATATGGACTGGTGTAATGAAACGCCATGATTGTCTTTTATATTCGAAAAGCGTAACCCATGTGTTACCTCTATGACAGGTTGCACATAAATGATGTAATATATGGTGTTATTTAATTAAATATCAAAAGTACCCCAATCTGATGATCTAAACTTTTGTGTATTATGATTAAAAAAATATTTATAAAGAATTTCTTGTTTAATCCATGTATTTCTCATTTTTTCGTCAATAGGTTTATGTTGTCCTGCTACAATATAATTATGCATATCAAATAATAAATTACCTATTACTTTAACAAGAAAATTAACAGTTACAGCGTTATCGGCATAATCAGGGTCTGCAACATTTGTTAATCGTTTGTTATCACAATTCCACCATTTTTTTCCAGTTGGCTCTAATTGTATTATCTGTTCATAAGTAACAGCATCACCAGGCTTTTCACCAATACCTAAATTTGTCAATAACTTTCCTTTACCATCCCAAACATAATTGTTTTCTTCAAGTAAAGTAAACTTTTTATTTCCTTGTACAAATACATCTCCTTGACGTGTTACTACTTGGTTTTGTTTCACAAAACCGGAGGTTTCTTGTTTTAAAGTTTCCTTCATTTGACCCACCGTTGCACCATCTGATGGTGCAAAACCATCTTTTACATTCGCTAAACAATTACCAAGACAGTCAATAACTCCTACATCACGTGTAATACAATGATCTTTGATGTATTTTAAATTTACAGCATCATTTTCATTTTTTGGATAACCTATATCGTTAATAACAAATTTATAAAAAGAAAACCCATCTTTTGTCTTTTCAGGTATTATAGAATGTAAATAGCGTCTATTTATGCTGTCTTTTTCATCTACAGGGTCTGCTACGTTGGATATACGCCGATTTTCAGCATTATACGTTTTTCCATTAAATTTTAACGTATTCTTTAATTCCGATGATAAATAACCTCTGTTTATTGCATCAGCGTTTTGATTTGGCTTACCAACGTTGGAAATTCTATGATTACCCGCGTTATATGTGTTTTTATCTAATTTCAGTGTTGGTACTATCTCTTTTTTTAATACTTTTAAATTTATTGCATCATTTTCATCTGTGGGATCATTAATGTTTTTTAACCGTTTATTACTAATATCATAATCTCCATCAGGTGTTTGTGGTAATCCAACACCTCTTTTTAAAGTATTAAAGTAATATAATCCATCCGATGAATACCGTCCGAACTTGTCAACACTCATGGTGCAACTGAATAACATTCTAGAGTGTAACCCATTTTTATAATATTAGTCCCGATTTCTAACCCATATCAGTTTTTATACAAATTCTTAGTCTTCATCAGTTACATTTGCATCATTCCCGGGACATTTAAAATATTTTAAATCTGCACTAATTAATGATCTGTCTGCTTCATTTCTAAATACATGATTTTTATGAATAAATTCCTCACCAGACAATTTTCTAAATCCGCTAAATGAATTTGGATCTGCAATTAATATATTTTGATAATCATTTACATCCATTAATTTAAATCTTTTGGTATTATAAATAAACTCTTGATTTGCACTATCATATTGTAATGTTTGTCCTACAGTTGCAGCATCCTTTGGATCTGTTCCTTGTGCCAAATTACCTATTTTCTTATTTTTCGCATTGAAAGTACTACCTTTTGGTTTGTCTAATATTAAAGATTGTTTTACTACAACACAATCGTAATCATCGATACCTGGAAATATGTCAATTATTCTTCTATTTGTACCCAACCAACTTCTATGATAATTGTTTGGATTAGTATGTAAAACTTGTGATAAAATCGGAACATCATGAGCATCTGTAGCTAAATGCGCATTTGATAATTTCATGTCTTTGCAATCCCAAACATTATTTTTTTGTTCAAGTAAAATAAACTTTTCATTTCCTTGTACAAACACATCACCCGACCGTGATACTACTTGATCCTGTTTTACAAATCCAGATGTTTCTTGCTTTAAAGTTTCCTTCATTTGACCCACTGTTGCACCATCTGATGGTGCCGAACCATCTTTAACATTCGCTAAACAATTACCTAGACAATCAATAACTCCTACATCACGTGTAATACAATGATCTTTTATATATTTTAAATTTACAGCATCATTTTCATTTTTCGGATAACCTATATCGTTAATAACAAATTTATAAAAAGAAAAACCATCTTTTGTCTTTTCAGGTATTAATGAATGTAAATAGCGTCTATTTACGCTGTCTTTTGCATCTTTAGGGTCATCTACGTTGGATATACGTTTATTTTCAGCAGTATACGTTTTTCCATTGAATTTTAACGTATTTTTTAATTCTGATGATAAATAACCTTTGTTTATTGCATCAGCGTTTTGATTTGGCTTACCAACATTGACAATTCTATGATTACCTGCGTCATATGTGTTTTTCTGTAGTCTTAATGTTGGTGATATCTTTTCTTTTAATACTTTTAAATTTATTGCATCGTTTTCATCTGTGGGATCTTTTATGTTTTTTAACCTTTTATTAGTTATATCATAATCCCCATCAGGTGTTTGTGGTAAACCAGCTCCTCTTTTTAAATTATTTGCGTAATATAACCCATCCGAGGAGTAACGTCCGAACTTGTCGACACTCATGGTGCAACTGAATAGTAATCTAGTGAGTAACGCATTTTTTATGAGATTACCCCACGGTTTCGGAGTTCATCCACTAAAGCCACCCATTCGTTTTCCAATCCAGTATGACCCGCTTCTTTAGCTTCATGTATTAGTTTCATTCTATCCACCAATTTATTGATATTATTGTAATAAATCACATTTGTGTTATATAGTTTCTTCATTAAACCTGTACCTGTAACAGATTTGTTTCTTTTTCTTGGTTCTGGAGCACTTATATCCAAAGTGGATGACACAAACCTTCGTTTTACAGGTTTTCTTGGCATTATCGGCATTGGTTGTCTTCTAGTTGTTGGTATTAACTTGGATACAAATACTCTATATTTTAAAGACCTAGATCTAAAAACTGGTTGGTCAGCTAAATATTTTCTCCTGTATGCATTGGTGTGTTCCAAAATCTGTTTATATGCTTCCATGTCTTCTTCTTTAACTAACAATTCTAAAGGCTTTTTTTCAAATAATAATTCAAATAATCCTCTTGTGCCCTTATATCTTTGATTACCAATAATAATATTATCATTTTTATCAATGTTTACCGGGCTATTACCAACCATTAAACCTTCTTCTGTTAATCTTACTCCATAACTATGGTAGTTTTTATTAGGATTTATTCCAGCTAACATTTTTATCATGTATTTCCTTCCTAAAGGTCCTTTGTTATGAATGTTTTCACCCAACAAGCTTATGTTTGACGGACCTTCCCTTGCTTCTTCTTCTTTTTCCTCTTCACTAGCAGTTGATACATCTTCATGTCCTCTTTTAGCTTTTACTTCATATAATTCTCTTATACCACTATAGTCTGGTGATTCTAGCTCTCTTTCAGGTTCTCCGCCGGTAAAACCACTATATGTAGAGGATTCCAGGTCTTCATCACTAAAATCTTCTGATTTTACATTTTCTCTTTCAAACTTTGTAATAGGTGCAATTGCATCTCCTTCCAAAACGGGTTTAGCAAATTTTTTGTTTAATTGTTTCAAGGGTTCAGTAATAGGTTTAAAAGTAGATTCAAGAAATTTCTCCCTTTCGCTAATACCTAATTTTAATGCTCTGTTTTTATCTCGAATAGAATCACTAAGTGATTTTATTTCCTTTATTAACTTTTCTTGGTTAACCATGTTTGTAGCAAGACGTGTTGTACAACAATGAATGTTTTACATCATGATCAGTGTATTAGTATAAATTTATCAAATCCTATCCTGTATCGACCATTGTTTAGCGGTTGTTCCTTCATAATTGTTAAAAACCCATATTTTTCAGCCCAAGCCTTTCCACACAACTCTTTAAATCGTTCAAATGGCATATCCGCACTTACATGGTCATAATATATGTGTTTTAGGTTGGTTTCATCCTGTTTAAATACAATTAACATGTTTGCATTGTCTCTAATGAGCTGTTTCGGTATTTTGCTGTAAGTTTGACCAATATAAATGCTATCTATGTTGTTATGTCGACCCATGGCGAAGTAATTTCTTATTGTATTTTGATTTTCACAAGATACGTCGTCAAATATGAATACTGAGAATGGTTTAGCCTCTTGCGGTTGCATGACACTCTCGCTCGCGTTGAATTTAAAATATTTAACTTCAGGCACATTATTGAGTATTTGTTCCAATAACTGATATTTTGGTTGTTGTAGTGACTTTGAAAATACATATAAATTATTGAAACGTAATCCTTTAGGGTTTGTAATCAAATTGAATACTACATTTGTTTTTCCACAATTGGAAGGACCGGTAACCAGACAACGCACCGTGTTTGGTAACAAAACACCGTGTTTCCCAGTATTGAATTGAGAACCATCCACTGTGAGTTCATCTATATTATTAATAGTAAAATTGTCTTTTTGCGGTATTATCTCCATCCTTTGTAATGGTTCAACCCAAAATGATGCTCTATCATTATATTAGATCCTTTTTAGGTATCCAAGAATCTTCCGTTTTATTAAATCCTAACCATCGTACTTTAACCTTATCCTTTTTTCGTTGCAACACCTTTTCAACTAAATATACATCACCTACTGTTGATTTTAACATTTCATGTCCATAAAACCCTCCTTCAAGCAATTGTCCTTTATTATCTTTTAAAATGTAAGTTTCTGGTACTGTAGGTTGCACCTTAAATACGGTAAATACCTCATTTGTCCAGTTCGGAAGATATCTTTTACTGAATACACCTTTGTATTTGCTTATTCGCACTTTATCGCCAACATTAAACCTTTTAGGCTTTAGTTTTTCAACTTTTGGTTTAGTATTCATTTTTATACGTTTTAATACAAGTTTTTCATTTTTATTAGTCACCTGGCTTGGTTTCATACCGATAGTTCTATGAAACTTGTTATTGTAATCGCTTATAAGTTTTGGTAACACATCAATCCATACGTGTGATCCTCTGTTGGAAAACATCTTATACATCGCACCTTTTAAAGTTCTGTTAAATCTTTCAATTATTGATGCTTTTACCTCTGAATTGGTTGAGTAATGGTTAATGTTGTGTTTTTTCATTAAATTTGCAAATTCCTTATTAAAATATTCTTTTCCATCATCAGTTTGTAAATGTTTTATAGTATGTTTGTCTCTTTGTATAGCTGTTTCCATTGCTTTTGTAACACTTTTACCGCTTTTATCTTTTAGTGGTAAAGCATCTGCCATTTTTGAAAAACAATTAATAATAGTCAATATGTATTTAAATCCTCTATTTTGTTTACTATAAGGAATCATTTCGATTAAATCCGCTTGATATAAATCATTTATTCCTTTTATCACTGTATTTCTTCGTGGAAACTTTCTTCTTGCAGGTTTATGAAGTTCGTTGACAATTTCTTGCTTCAAGTTCTTCATATTGCAGGTTTGAATGTTTCATGTATCATATGTATAATCACAATGAATGTTGTCTTGAATATTCACATCATTTATATAGGTCAAGGTCATCCAAACTTGTGTAAAAAAATGGGGAACACGGCGTTTGACTTGCCGTGTTCCCCATTTTTTTACGGAAGGAGAAAGGAATAAGGTCAAAGTTGTAGAAGGACGAAGAATAGGTTACTAGTTGATAGGGTTTAGAGAGTAGTGGCCGAAAGGAAGAGTATGGATTTTATCCGGCATAATATGCCTTTTATCATCTTGAGCTGATAGTGCTCTTTTAACTTCAGTGACACTGTAGACCTCATGTTTAAAGCTTCTGATAGTGTTGAACGTTGCAGACATTGTAGAATCTTCAAACAAGCAGGTCTTGTAATGGTCAAATGTCACATGTTTCTTTAAGTATGATGTTTTGACTCCTTTAGCTTTCTTCACTGTCGGTATGTCATTTTCCATATACATCTTGAAGGAATATAATTTGGACATCAGCGCAACTATTTCCTCCAAAGGCATTCCATTTGCTTCATCTTTAAATTTTCCAATTACTTTTTTATTCTTTTCATTATAATTTGGATGGTTCTTTGGATAGTCAGAGAAGTCAAAGTCGTCTTTGTATGGGAAACTCCTTAGATCTTCATACATGTCCAAAGTCTTTAACCAGTAGATGAACGCGTCGGTATCCATGTATGCAACTCCAATGTTGTCTCTTCCGTAGTGTTTAACCATTTTGTTGTAATGGAAATCATACATCAGAGTTTTACTTATATCCAAAATCGACATTCCAATGTATAACGGACGATCCATCACTATTGTTGTTTTCTTCATACTAACGGCGACTAGATCTTCGTTTATAATCATGGATGTTCCAAAATTTGGTTTTTGCACTAATTTTTCCAATTTCCTAGGATCACTTACTAATTTTACAATCTTGTGTTTTCTTTTGTTTTCTAAGGTCTTCCCAAAGATGGCGTTGTTCATCAATTTATAAAAGTCCTTTTCAAATGCTGATGTTGCTGCTGCTCTTCTTGTAGTGTTGGAATCAATATATGGTTTCAACCAACAAGACTGGGTGAATTCAATTGCTCTATGAATTCTTACTAAACGTAGACCCAATTCAAGAGCTTGTTGAACTACCCAGTAGTGAGCCACATACCGATCTTTATTCTCCAAGGTCATCATCAATTTTGGCCATCTTCCTGTTGGTGAAACTTCAGTCTTGGCTAAGAGAGGCAAGTCGTAGTGATGATCATGAAGGTGCTCTGGATATTCAAAATCACAGTCCAAAATATAGCCTTTTGAACCATTCTTTGGAATCTGTGAGATGTCACCGATGGTGGCTGGGTCGATCCATTTGAAGTCAGCGTAGGGAAGCGGATTTGACATTGCCCAACCATAAAGGTTGTTTGCGTCAAAATAGCCAAGGTAGACCGATGGTTGTCTCTCGTCGAAGCCTGGGATGTACTTATTGTTAGCTTTCACATGACGTGTTACAGCTTGTGTCAAACCGCCTCGTACACCAGATTCTATCATGAGCACCATATCAATATCTGTTAGAAGTTCTAATCGACAGTTGGTTGACTTTAGCATAGCTTGCCATGCTAATCCTGGAGATGTGTACGAGTGTAGAGGGTCCAGTCCATAGGCGGAGAAGCAGGTGTTTCGAAATTCTTCCATCACATCGCACAGCAGAGTTACATCCAATTTTATGTAAAAGTCAGAATATTCCCCTAAGGTTTGAATGTTTAGTTGGTTCCAAACATTACAAGCATGATTGTAGTCTTCAACGGTGATTGCACTTTCATTTAACTTGCTATTGAAGGCTTCAATCGGTGGCAGACTAGTTTCTTCAAATTTTTCTACAGAAGTTATGTAATCATAGGGGAACACTCCTTTACGCATTACTAAGTCCAATTTATCTTCAGGTACAATTTTGCTGGTTTCTTTTAGGTCTTCTCTTCTTAGGTTCTCAGACAATTTACTCAAACTAGATGACATAAATCTATAAGAGTCTACGAAGCGAAGTTTAATTTTACCTACTGTTTTTGAGAAACTGATGTACTTCTCCAATGTTTCAGCTAATACTTCAATTTTTCCATCATCTCGTCCTAACTCTGGGATAATAAAGTGAGAGTCATAGCCGCTAAGATTGTGTAACACGACAGGGATAAAGTTTGGCAGTTTGTAATTTATATTGCATGAATTACAAGCAGCTCCTCTGTATAACCCTGTCAGGTGATCGTGATCTCTTACTTTTTGATTTTCTTCACTGAAGCTCTTCTTGCATAAATAACATCTTGTTGCCGAATTGCATTCTTCTTGTTGATTTTGGTTCAAAGGTTCCATAGGTACAACATTACCGTATAAGCGTTGCGCCTTTTCAGCAATGTCGTACAACTGGTCTACAAAATACTTAGCGGCTTCTTCACCACGGTAGAGTATTGGAGTGGATGTTAAGCCATAGTCTTGCAATTGTTCTTCAGGTAAAGTAGATTTTACCAATAAGCAAAAACTGTTAGGTTGATGCAATTGATATTTGGTTCTTCTAGTTACTTCACCATCCGGAAGTTCCTGTGGCACTAACGTGGATTCAAAGTCAGCGTAGATAACTAGTGGAATCCGGTATTGGTGAACTGTTTTATTGAACTGGACAAATGCTCTAGATGGTGGTGGCAGACTAATCTTCACTTCATAGTTGTCATTACAAAGACGTTGGTGTTCTGACAACCACTCTGATCCTCCACGTCTCAAGTCTTTATTTGTGAAACAAAAGCATCTCTTACACACTGTTACTCTAATTTTCTTTTTAGTCACTTGTCGTCCAACCAAAGTTTCAAAGTTCTTGATGTAAACATAATGTGATATTTCACCTTTGGTCAATAGCAGCAAATCTGTATGATTTTGACGTTCAGTCTTTGTAACTCGTAACGGGTATACGTTATTTGATTCGTCTAAACCAAACACATTAACTGAAACTCCTGGGTTTTTTCTTTCAAATTTAGCAACATCATTAAGACTAACAGGATATGACATACCTTGGAAGTTATAGTGGTGTTGAACAGCTTCGTATGCTATGCTAGGTCTAATGGCATTATGTCCCACATATTTTGCTAACATTGCATACCGGAAACATTCATTATCCTCATTTTTCACATTGATACATGATCTTGTATCTCGGATCACCTTTGGTAGAGGGATAAAGCTGCTTCCTCTCATACCATATCCATGCTTGTGAACCCTCACATCCATACCTTCAATTGATGATAGCGTCCAGCCGGATCCTCTTCCTTCATGTTCTTGAAGTTTCACTAGCAGTTCAACCAAACATTCTTCTAAAATTTCGTTGATATCAGATGTGGTTGTAAGGGTTCGGTTTTTAGCAATGAATGCTCTCGGTGAATTTTCGCCATCGGTATTAGTAAACATAGCCTCCAACACCAATCCAAATTTAATAAAGTTCAATCTTGCCAATTCTTCCGTCAATGTTTTTACAACTAGTTTTTTAGCTTGAATTATAAAATTTTCCAATTCTAATTGCACGTTATTAATTTTGAAATGAATTACAACTGGTCCTGGCATGGCTGTAGTACGCAGTTGTCTTATATCTTCCATATCCTCTTCTTGGGTACGCAGTTGTCTTACATCTTCCACTTCTTCTTCCGTATCTTCTTCTTCCATTTTCTCTTCTTGAATAAATCCTCCAGCTCCGGATTGATGGTCCAGCTCCGGCAAATTGAATAACACTTGGCCTTCTTCTTTGCATTAACTGTAAATAGCTAGCCCAGTCCTTCTGCTTATGGGGTTTTTCCAAAAACCGATCAATCGCATCCAAGTCTTCTTCACTTACTACAATCTCTTCTTTTCTGTCCTCTTCACGATGCAATTCTCGGTGTAACTGTAGATAGCTATCACAGTCGTCCATCTGCTTCTGGCAGTTTTCCAATAACCGATCAAACGCATCCAAGTCTTCTTCACTTACAACAATCTCTTCTTTTCTGTTCTCTTCATGATGCAATTCTCGGTGTAAAACAAAGATATCTTCATCTTGGAAAAACTCACCACAAATATCGCAAAGAGCCATTTTTTTACAGTTTGGCTTTGAGTGTGCACTCGGTGAATGTCCACGCAATAATGAGCAGCGCGCTCAACCGGGTCCCTTTATACCCGAGGTTGAAGGGTGGGGGAAGGTGACGTCATATACATCCAGTTTATCAATCATGTAGTAGATTTGGCTTTTAAACACCCATTTTCAATTTATTCTTCAACAGGTTTGATAAACCAATGATCTTTGGTCTAAATCCACTACTTTGTACAAATTTTTTTGTTTGGGCACTTCTCGTCCGGAGCAAAAAACTTTTGGTCAAGGTCAAAATTTTTTCTCAAAAAAGTTCGGGGGGAAGGGGGGTCATTACTGTATTTAGGTCAAGGTCACGAAAAAACTTTAAAAAAATTAAGCCCCACACCCCCCTTTGGGGGTGTGAGGCACTTGGGTTGTCATCGCTGTAGCCTCCGAAGAGACCCAACTATGACAACAAGGCAACATCCAATGTCGTGTACCCTTCGCCACGCAAGACTTGTAAACATTTACTGCATTGTCTTTTCAGTAGCTAACAAAGATTCATTTACATAATTTTGTGTTTCCAGAAGGAAACAAACTGAGGACACCCTAGTGGCTTACGTCCTCGTCCGAGTGCAGAGGCCGCCGCAACCTTTTGCATGCCAGCGTACAAACGAACATGCTCCCAAATGCCATCCGCAACCTTTTGCATGCCTGGCAGGAGCCTACCGATAATTAAAATAGGCTTTACACGGGGGCCTACTCCCGTAACCTATCTTTAATATTTTTAATTTACAATGCATTGAATTTTTACAAGTCTTTGTGGGTCAAGGCCACACGGACATTAAAAATTTTGGCCCCCGTACATCCATGGCGAACCACGAATGTTCGGGGGCCTTGGGGACTAAAAACACAAATATCTAACAAAGATTCATTTACATAATTTTGAGTTTCCAGAAGGGAAACATACTGAGGACACCCTAATGGCTTACGTCCTCGGTCCGAGTGCAGAGGCCGCCACAACCTTTTGCTTGCCAGCTTACAAACGGACATGCTCCCCAAATGCCATCCGCAACCTTTTGCATGCCTGGCAAGGAGCCTACCAATTATTAAAAGTGGCTTTACACGGGGGCCTACTCCCGTTCCCTGACTGTACAATTTACTTTGAGCATTGAAAAAAGCTCAAGGGGGGATTGCTAAAACAAGCGTATACACTTTAGAAACATATAACACACTTACAACACACAATTGAGCTCAACGTAGTCAATGCTGGAACAAGCACATACACATTAAACACATATAACAAACAAGACACAAAGGATAAAAGACACAGGAGACATAGGGTACAAGTAAAACACTCTCATATAAAACAATTCGCAATACCCAAACGCAAGCGCAATATCTTACAACTAATACAAGTCTTAAAGTTAGAGTAGACTTCGCTAAACACTGAAGGCGCCATTCAATGTTTAGTGATGCCTATGGCGGTCCATCCCGATCGTTCACGTTCAACGCGCGGGAGCGGACTGCGAGCCGGCTCTGGCCGGACCCCCTTATATCCCCACCGGGGCTGCCATGCCCAGGATATCAGGGGTGGGGGAGGGGGTGGGGGAGGGGGTGGGGGGGGGGGTTCGCACTTTTTGTCGGGGGGGGGGGTTCGCACTTTTTGTCGGGGGGGGGGGGGTTTCGCACTTTTTGTCGGGGGCGGGGGGTTCGCACTTTTTGTCGGGGGGGGGGGGGTTCGCACTTTTTGTCGGGGGGGGGGGGGTTCGCACTTTTTGTCGGGGGGGGGGGTTCGCACTTTTTGTCGGGGGGGGGGGGTTCGCACTTTTTGTCGGGGGGGGGGGGTTCAGTGTTTTTTTCACTTTTTTTCAGTGTTTTGACTCAAGGTCATCACACTTTAACTCTAGCACATCGGTTATCATACCAGAGGTGCTCAATAACCTAACTTGTAATGTTTAGGGGGGGGGGTTTCGCACTTTTTGTCGGGGGGGGGGGGGGGTTCGCACTTTTTGTCGGGGGGGGGGGGGGTTCGCACTTTTTGTCGGGGGGGGGGGGGGTTCGCACTTTTTGTCGGGGGGGGGGGTTGACTAAGTTAAGTGGGTCAAGGTCACCCACAACACTTGTATTCTAAGTGTTGGCTATACCCCCACCACAACTGGGTCCCTAGGCTGCACAACACCGCTTCGCCAGTATGTCTCCGGCTTCCATGCGGTGCGTCTCGCTGTTCTCTAGCTCTCTATATGTAAGTAATTTTACAAGTTCTGAATGTAGGTCACTACACTTTGACTCTGGGACAATATCGACTTGTAGTGTTTCAGTGTTTTGACTCAAGGTCATCACACTTTAACTCTAGCACATCGGTTATCATACCAGAGGTGCTCAATAACCTAACTTGTAATGTTTAGGGTGGCGTTTGCACGCCACGTGGTATCGCCATGAGTGTCCAGTCCAAGTTTTAAGTTAAATTAATTTTACTGTAATCTTTTCCATTTCTGCTTCGTTTTGCCAAAGTATAAGGTGTCGCTTAATAAAGTGGTATTTCTCCAAAGTTATAGGAGATTGCAAGGATACAATTAGTTTATTTAGGAGACTCTTCATCTTGGAGTTTAACACAATTTCCACTTTGACTTTGCTTCCTCAGCTCTCACAGCCTAAGCTGTACAGAAATGTTTCTTCTAGTGCCAACTCGGGCCAAGAGAACAGTGTGTTGACTGTAGGACAGCTCATGGTGAAGTGATGCGAAACTCCAGCGTACCACCTCACCTTCCCCCGCCACTGTGACCTTCCCCCACTCCTGCTGTTTCCCCCACCTCTTTTCCTTGACTCATGCGCTACAAGCAGTCTCTCAGTATTGTGCGGAGTTTTGTGAGGGGAAGCCATGTCGCGGGACGCTTTAGGTAAGAAACTTAGCCGTGTTAAGGCTTTATTAGTTGCTCACTGTCCACCACTCAAAGTTAAGAGAGTTTCGACTTTAGCTAAGTGGCGCAAACTGTTGCGCGGACACCCTAAGTTTTATACAAAACAGACTAGTGTTCGTTTTACTGATGAGGATTTGTTTAAAATGTTGGATGAAATGACTTTTCCTTGCAAAATTCAGTTGGTTACTCCCATTCTTGACAGTTTAGAGTCTTAGTCTCTTGAGCCAATATACCTAGAGTGCACGGGGCCGGACAGTCAGTCGCTCGGTGTCTGTCGTAGGGTGCACATCGCGGTTGCTACTCCGATTCCTGACAATTTCAGGTAGTTCAAGGTCACCACACTTAAACTCTGGTAGATACACATTAAACAGTTGTACTAAGAGTAAATTTTTCTAAGTGTTGACTCAAATCTGAAGATTCTTTAGATACATCTTTAAAAACAATCCTAAGTCTCAAATTTACAGTCAACCTCAAGGTCATCACACTTTAACATGTAAATTTAAGGTAGCACCGAAACAGTGCTACCTGACTTGGCATTTTTAAGTTTCCCAAGATCATCGCAATTCCCCACCACTTCCCATATACCTAGAGTGCGCGGAGCCGAACAGCCAGTCGCTCGTTGTCTGTCTTAGGGTGCGCATCGCGGTTGCAGTAATGGTCGAATGGGGGCTTCTGGGTCAGTTCAAGGTCACCCGAGCGGTGTCACATGACGGTTTAGGCAGAGTCACGTTGCAAACTTCAAGTTTCCTCAGCACTTTTGCTGTTTCTCATCGCAATTTCGCTCCAAGTTGTCAAGGTCATGGTAACTGTGACTGAAACTCGGAGCGTAGTGCGAGAAACAGCAAAAGTGCCAAAAAATTTTAGGTTTCAGCGTGACCTTGACCTTTGTGACATCGATGACGTCATCTTGGTGACGTAAGGGGTGATGACGTCATCAGCACGTCATTTTTGTGACGTCATGGGTGTGACGTCAAGGAAGTGGCGTCATTGGTGATGACGTCATCGATGATGCAATCGATGACGTCATCAATGAGGTCATTGACCTCGATGTCGTCATCGATGACGTCATCCCTCAGGTGACCTTGAACTGAGCCAAAAGCCCCCATTCCCCACTACTTATGATGAAATTGAACAACCGAATAACAAAGAATAAAAAGTAATTTTTTTTTAATTTAAACAGTTGAATATTTGCTGTTTTATCGGTGAGTTGATTACTGTTCACTCGCATATGAACAAATCAACATCAATTTTATATAATTGTATGCGCAAAGGAGAATTTACTTATTTAAACTCCTAACTTTTCACATAACCAAAAGACTATTCACTGGTTCAGAGATTGAATCTGTTTGTTTGTATTTAACCTCGGTGATTCTACTTAATATTATACTGAACTCAATGGTAAAATCAAAACTAATGCTGTCAATTCAAATCCTATATTGTTACAATTAAATTCAGTTTGCACAAAGTTACAAAATAAAAATGCTGGAATATTTAGTCCATGTAAAATAATAATTAATCTCTTATAATAAATCTCTTATAATGATAAGGCAGCTGGATGAAAGGTAGAACTCACGACCTCAGAAGCGAAGGCGATGTAAAATGTCCATGCACTGACCACAACTTAATTTTTTGTAGAATAAAAGTCCAGTAGAATAACTTACACTTGCTTTCTTGTGTGCACACAAAGTTTATGAGAGTCTATAAATTTGTAGAAATGAAGTGGTGTATATAACTACCACACTGATGAATTGAATTAATAGGATGCAGAGACCCAATAACTGAAGGGATACAGAGACCCTATAGTAGATTGTAGCTTGCAGACCTCATGTAGCGGGTGGCTAGCGTTACCCTGGCAGTGTCACTGGTGCACCTTAGTCCCGCCACTGTGCAGTCCTCAACAGGTCAGTCACACAGAACCGGTCGAACACAAGAGATAAGCTGATGTCCAAGTCCTTGCCACTGCCTTATCACTAACCACTAGTATGAATCAAATACAGTGTGATGATTTCTTGAACATAAAATATTACTTTGATTTAATACATTTAAAAGAAATAAGGATATAAAAAATACTAATAAAATTATTAATGTACATGTGATGTAATAAAAAGGTAAACTCTTTCAATAAAATTAAATTAAAAAATAATTGAACCTATATTTTTGAGAATGCTCAAACAATAATCAATAAATGTTTGCATTTATTTTCACCTGAAATTTATATAAATGAGACTTTTGTTTGTTTCAGATCAAGTGAGTGAGTTCGCTGTTAGATATTCAACATCGTGTCAATGTATGTAACAAGATATCGATAAACTAGTATTTATGTATATTTATCTAATAATGTCGTATTTAAGTGAATACGAACTAAAGCTTGCATTACATCTTACATTTACAATACTCTCAGTCGCGAGAAAATTTCCTTTAGTAATATAAACGTGTACGGTGATTTTTTTTATGTGAACGTTGTATCCTGTCATAGTTGGCTTATATAGAATTATGTTTGATGGTAAATTAAATAAAAGAAATTATACATATGTGGCATAAAAATTAATTAAGCCCTAACTATTATTAGCTACATGATGCAACCAGTTTTTATTTGTAATACATGTATTTCAACTTTTTAAAATAAAGTCTGGTGTGGTGACTATTCCAGGTGTCATATACCTTGCGAGATCAGTTGTTATAGGTTATAAGGGCTTTATTGCAATTTTCAACAGTATCTGTAATTTTCTATTCTGTACCCTAGAAGCGGCAATGCTGTCTTTGCCAACAATTAATTGATACGTTATCAGTGGTGGAAAACTGGGTACATAAAAATAATTAAATTCCTATCCTATCCTTTTCTATGAGGTAATGCATTTGGCAATAGTTACATTTTGTATTTAGTTAGAGGTAAAACAGTCTTTGTAAATCTAATCAAAGTTTTTATCCTATTTTTAGATAGTATTGTTTCTTTAGAAATTAAAAAAATATTGAAGTATTGCTTCGGACAAAATACAACAACGGATGCAAAATAGATCAAAATCAAATATCTTATTCTAAATGAAAAAAAAACGCTTTTATTTCAGTAAATATAAACTTTTATTTGGAATTTTTTTGTGTAACTTAGTTTATACAAACAGTTGAGATAGGTTGTAGAATATTGTAAAATATATTTTCAAAGCAAACTTACTTTTGATTGGCTTTCCAATAAATCTGAGTGAATTCCTACCTGCTGTAGGGAAAAAATTTAATATTTTCAACAATAAACAATAAAATGGAAAAAAAACGCTAGAGGAATTGGAAGCGACAATGCCGGCTTGGTGTGTGAGTCGGTCGAGAGTTGTGTTAACTTATGTGCACTGATAACAGGATAACCTCTACCTCTGTTATCAGTGGCAGCCAAGGTCACCACAGCCCATTGACCAAACCTTTTCTTCCTCCACTGTTGTGTTCCCTTTTCAAATTTCACAATTGGATGATACTTTTTCAAAAAAACCTAGAAAGTGTAATGAAGTCCTGTATTGGGTATTTAATAGACATTTTTTAAATTACATATTACTATAATTAGTTTTTAATTTACACCCAAAAAATACTAGTTTCACTGCCTATTTTATTACAATTTTACATAGGATTGTTTGTTATTAATAAGTAAGCATACCTTACGTTTAGTAGTTAGTATTCTTCTCTGTGTTAGTAAACGTTAACACAGTGACGTTATGTGACCACTTTTAAGTTGAACGACATACAACAAATATATTTCCTAAAGTGTAGTCTTCTTTTAAACTAGAGATGGGCTGAAAGGATTAATTTATTATTATTAAATTTAATAATTGTTCACGTTGCTCGAAAGCGAGCAAATTAGTTTGGCTATTCATAAAACGTTAAACTTGACTCCATTTTATGTTTATGCTCTTGTAATGGTTAACCACTACTATACTCCACGATTTAACCTAAACTCTTTGATATGAATGGATATATTCTCTCTTCGGTATGTTGTGTTTCTCTTTAACTATTATAAGCTTGACAATTATTAATTAATTTCCTTGTCAATGTTAATCAAAGGGGACATGACGAAAGTTAAGGACTTGTAGGGCCCTTCCGTTTGAATAGACACATAGGCTACCAATTTACTGGTATTCTAGAAACTACATGCCGAGCTCTCTCTAATGGTACAAAAATATTAACTTCGGTAAAAAAATACATACGAAGTTCCTTGAGAAAAAATGTCACGCAACAAAAATTTTAAGATTTCAAAGAAACAAATACAGTACTTAATATTTTTATGTCATTCGTAGTAATACGGTTCTGTCATTAAACCTCATCCATACAAGGTTAAGGAGGTTGAATGTTCAATATTTTCTACACACTGTATTCCCAATCGTCGTTGTCAGTATGGTGCGATGTTCAATCCAATTAGTGTACCGGTATTATTTGTTCTGCCGGACATGTCCTACCGGGAAACGTACACATCTGGCTAGATTGATGATGCAATACTGTACTGCGATATTGGTGTTATGTTGTGGACTCAGTCGGCTGTACAGCACTACTGGGATGTGTATTTATAAACGATAATTGTGGGAGGAATTCTATACAAACAGCATGAATATGGAGCAAGCAATTAATGAAATCGAGGAAGGATAAACATCATGGAGAGAAATCCTAGTCTTAGATTTTATACTTCAATGTCACTGGGGTTCAATTTTCTGAAATCCCCAACGTTTCGTGGTGTAGATACCGTAGCTTTAATTGATAATTTGGTAAAAACGTAAATATGTCACCCTAATTCTGAAATTGCATGAATACAGACCAAAGATGTATCACTAAGCTGATCTACATGTTTACTGGGGCAATAGATACATGAGTTGTTTCGAATGCTACGTACCCTTCCTCGAGGGATCTAGAATGGATTGTACTAGCCATTTGTCTAGATATGTTCTGTGTGCCGGGGGGATTAATACACCTAAAACATTTCAACCAAATGATTTTTTTATTGTGTTATGCTTATACGATTCGTTTTGTGGAATTGTTGTTTTAAAAGTCAACAAACAATTGATGTAATTTTTTTTTGTTCCATATAAGCTTTATGTTTTTGTAAAAAGTATAATAATTCAAAGTAACATATTATTCGGTCTATACCTGAAATGTAAAGTATACGGATTATTAATATTCTTTTTTTGCTAATTCAATTTTTTAACTTAAATTTGCGAACCTAAAACAAATACAGTTGGTTATACAGTAAAAAGAATCAATAATTTAAGTTATTTAAAACCTGAATGCACGTAAAAAATCGTTTTCACCAGGCTTTGCAGTTCGAACAGTTTTGGAAATGAATTTCACACTTTGCTTCTGGAAACTTTGAAGAGATTAAATTTCCATGCATTCGAGCGCATCAATGTATCGTGGATTACAGAAGCGACGCAGAACGAAGATTAAACTAACTGCTTTGAAGCTTAGCACGGAGTTCTCCTCATAGTAAGCAAATCCTATGACCGACGACAATTAATTCATTTGTATATGTAGTTATATATTGAATTATATAGTTATAGTAGTTATGTAGGTACATAGTGAATCATCTTACAGTGATAATTCATGCGCATGAAGATAGGAATACATTTTAAATAGCTATAAAGATTCTAATTTACCATTTGTTTCTAAAATAGGTGATAATAGGTGACATAATTTGCCATTTTTTAGACTTAGGGCCATTTCCCCCAAAAACCTTTTATTTAATAGTAGTTAAATTCAATATAAAACATAAGATCAACTTAACTATTAAGTGGACTATTGTGTATTGAAATTAATAAACAATGGGTTGTATTGAGACAGCATGACTCTTTATACGAAAACATATTGTGCTCTAACGATGTTCAGTTATTTTTAAATTAAACAACTATACACCCCTGCCTTAAAATACTATTTAATTATTAATCATAGGCATATTTACATACAATGTTCTCCAGTTCTCCTATCATTTTTAGGATTTTTTTAGTTTAGGCCTGATTGATATCAAAGAAAGCTTATTGATAAAAAAATATCTATAGACAATAAGCAAGCATAATTCTTTTCCACATTTTTGCTCAGCTCGTGTGCATCGTAGGCTCGTAGGAGACATTCTCGCCTACTCAAACCGCTAGAAAAGTGTCCTGTAGATGTGCAGAATTCTATTATAATAAATTCACATCGGCCAAAAAGGCTACACCCTACAGGATTTTAAAGTTTCATGTTAATCTTATGGAAGAGGGCAGTTGATTCAATCATTAGACAGCTACTGTGATAGCAAATGCTATAACAAATCAGGAAGAACGGATGTTTCAGCTATAAAATACAGTACATACAGTATTTTAAAACTAGATCATATGGAATCATGGTCAAATTTCGACCAGTGAGTGACATATAATATTTTTTTGTTCAGTCGATGACAATGAATAACATAGACCATAAGTACTTAATATTTACAAAATGAAAATCTTACTATATAGGAAGCAGTAAAATCTAAAACGAGATTTAACTGGGACAGGTAAACACGGCTGTCGTTGTTGTGTGGGGGGGAGGGGGCTATCACCAGATTATTGTTGCGTTTGGCGCCGTGACGGGAAGAGGCGTCCAGAATAGAACCCGCGACGTCGCGCGTCCGGGGACAATCATAATATTGGGTCAGCGGCACGGCTCAAAGCGGCCAAACAGGCACATGCGTCAACAATCGACATGAGAACGCTCCCACGTGACTTGTGCGTGCACCCCTGTAGGCCTACACTACACAACCTGTACACACACCACACTGGCTCTTCGTAGCTACGGTGGGGGACTTGTGCGTGCACTCCTGTAGGCCTACACTACACAACCTGTACACACCCCACACTGGCTCTTCGTAGCTACGGTGGGGGACTTGTGCGTGCACTCCTGTAGGCCTACACTACACAACCTGTACACACCCCCACACTGGCTCTGGGTAGCTACGGTGGGGGACTTGTGCGTGCACCCCTTTAGGCCAGCACTACACAACCTGTACACACCCCACACTGGCTCTGGGTAGCTACGGTGGGGGACTTGTGCGTGCACTCCTGTAGGCCTACACTACACAACCTGTACACACCCCACACTGGCTCTGGGTAGCTACGGTGGGGGACTTGTGCGTGCACTCCTGTAGGCCTACACTACACAACCTGTACACACCCCCACACTGGCTCTGGGTAGCTACGGGGGGACTTGTGCGTGGACCCCTGTAGGCCTACACTACACTGCCTATACACACCCCACACTTGGCTATGGTGGAGCTACGGGGGGACTTGTGCGTGCACCCCTGTAGGCCTACACTACACAACCTGTACACACCCCCACACTGGCTCTGGGTAGCTACGGTGGGGGACTTGTGCGTGCACCCCTGTAGGCCTACACTACACAACCTGTATACACCCCCACACTGGCTCTGGGTAGCTACGGTGGGGGACTTGTGCGTGCACCCCTGTAGGCCTACACTACACAACCTGTACACACCCCACACTGGCTCTGGGTAGCTACGGTGGGGGACTTGTGCGTGCACCCCTGTAGGCCTACACTACACAACCTGTACACACCCCACACTGGCTCTGGGTAGCTACGGTGGGGGACTTGTGCGTGCGCCCCTGTAGGCCTACACTTCACAACCTGTACACACCCCCACACTGGCTCTGGGTAGCTACGGTGGGGGACTTGTGCGTGCACCCCTGTAGGCCTACACTACACAACCTGTACACACCCCACACTGGCTCTGGGTAGCTACGGTGGGGGACTTCTGCGTGCACCCCTGTAGGCCTACACTACACAACCTGTACACACCCCACACTGGCTCTGGGTAGCTACGGTGGGGGACTTGTGCGTGCACCCCTGTAGGCCTACACTACACTGCCTATACACACCCCACACTTGGCTATGGTGGAGCTACGGGGGGACTTGTGCGTGCACCCCTGTAGGCCTACACTACACTGCCTATACACACCCCACACTGGCTATGGGTAGCTACGGTGGGGGACTTGTGCGTGCACTCCTGTAGGCCTACACTACACAACCTGTACACACCCCCACACTGGCTATGGGTAGCTACGGTGGGGGACTTGTGCGTGCACTCCTGTAGGCCTACAATACACTGCCTATACACACCCCACACTTGGCTATGGTGGAGCTACGGGGGGACTTGTGCGTGCACCCCTGTAGGCCTACACTACACTGCCTATACACACCCCACACTGGCTATGGGTAGCTACGGTGGGGGACTTGTGCGTGCACTCCTGTAGGCCTACACTACACAACCTGTACACACCCCCACACTGGCTATGGAGAGCTACGGTGGGGGACTTGTGCGTGCACTCCTGTAGGCCTACAATACACAACCTGTACACACCCCACACTGGCTCTGGGTAGCTACGGGGGGACTTGTGCGTGTACCCCTGTAGGCCTACACTACACTGCCTATACACACCCCACACTTGGCTATGGTGGAGCTACGGGGGAACTTGTGCGAGTACCCCTGTAGGCCTACACTACACTGCCTATACACCCCCCACACTGGCTCTGGGTAGCTACGGGGGGACTTGTGCGTGTACCCCTGTAGGCCTACACTACACTGCCTATACACACCCCACACTTGGCTATGATGGAGCTACGGGGGGACTTGTGTGTGTACCCCTGTAGGCCTACACTACACTGCCTATACACACCCCTTACTTGGCTATGGTGGAGCTACGGGGGGACTTGTGTGTGCACCCCTGTAGGCCTACACTACACTGCCTATACACACCCCACACTTGGCTATGATGGAGCTACGGGGGGACTTGTGCGTGTACCCCTGTAGGCCTACACTACACTGCCTATACACACCCCACACTTGGCTATGGTGGAGCTACGGGGGGACTTGTGCGTGCACCCCTGTAGGCCTACACTACACTGCCTATACACACCCCACACTTGGCTATGGTGGAGCTACGGGGGGACTTGTGCGTGCACCCCTATAGGCCTACACTACACTGCCTATACACACCCCACACTTGGCTATGGTGGAGCTACGGGGGAACTTGTGCGTGTACCCCTGTAGGCCTACACTACACTGCCTATACATACCCCACACTGGCTCTGGCAAGCTACGGGGGGACTTGTGCGTGTACCCCTGTAGGCCTACACTACACTGCCTATACACACCCCACACTTGGCTATGATGGAGCTACGGGGGGGACTTGTGCGTGTACCCCTGTAGGCCTACACTACACTGCCTATACACACCCCACACTTGGCTATGGTGGAGCTACGGGGGGACTTGTGCGTGCACCCCTGTAGGCCTACACTACACTGCCTATACACACCCCACACTGGCTCTGGGTAGCTACGGTGGGGGACTTGTGCGTGTACCCCTGTAGGCCTACACTACACTGCCTATACACACCCCACACTGGCTCTGGGTAGCTACGGGGGGACTTGTGTGTGTACCCCTGTAGGCCTACACTACACTGCCTATACACACCCCACACTGGCTCTGGGTAGCTACAGGGGGACTTGTGCGTGTACCCCTGTAGGCCTACACTACACTGCCTATACACCCCACACTCGGCTATGGTGGAGCTACGGGGGAACTTGTGCGTGCATCCCTGTAGGCCTACACTACACTGCCTATACACACCCCCCACTTTCCTATGGGGGAGCTACGGGGGGCCTTGTGCGTGCACCCCTGTAGGCCTACACTACACTGCCCATACACACTCCACACTCGGCTATGGTGGAGCTACGGGGGAACTTGTGCGTGCATCCCTGTAGGCCTACACTACACTGCCTATACACACCCCCCACTTTCCTATGGGGAGCTACGGGGGGCCTTGTGCGTGCACCCCTGTAGGCCTACATTACACTGCCTATAAACACCCCACGGTGGCCTTGTGTGTGCACCCATGTAGGCCTACACTACACTGCCTATACACACCCCACACTTGGCTATGGGGGAGCCATGGGGGGACTTGTGCGTGCACCCCTGTAGGCCTACACTACACTCACTGCCTATACACACCCCACACTTGGCTATGGGGGAGCTACGGGGGGCCTTGTGCGTGCACCCATGTAGGCCTACATTACACTTTCAATACACACCCCCACACTGGCAATGGGGAAGCTCAGGAAGCTGTCGGTAGGGGGCTGGTGCGTGTACCTCTGTAGGCCTACACTACACTGCCCTACCGAGGAGGGAGCATTGGAGGGGATAGCAGATTATTTTGACATATTTTCACTTCATTAAGGGAGTTAAACATTAAAATAAATTCCACGGAAAAATCAAATTTAGATATTGAGTGAAGCTTACATTTAATTTTATTTTTATAGTTTAAACTTTCATTAATCTTACTTACAGTATGAGTGTTTTATTTGCTTTATGTGGAACAGTGTTGCATGTTTTATAAAGAAATCTTTACAGGTCTTAGGAAAAAATAGTTTCGCTGAGGTGTTTAAAACTTTTGTAAGACAAAAAGTGGATACATTTTCCTTTGAATTGATATTATAGGAATAATTTCACTGCTCCTTTAAATTATATAAAAACAGTTTTATAGTAAAACGTGAAGGTTTTCCACAGAATTGCTCATATGACTGCTATATCTTAAAACTAAAATAATAGGAAAAAAATTATCATGCCATATTGTAGAAGATACCGCGGAAATTCCTATCGTACAATATGTATGTTACTTCATGAATTAAAATATATCTTAAAAAAAAAATTCCATAAAAATAAATCCTGGACTATCGGAGAGTAATAATTATATTTTGGCGCAAAAAAGTTTTTGCTGCGGGTGTTACCTATAACAATTACTGATTGGCTAATTGATTAGACCGGTCAGGTCAGCCGAGCAGCTGTTCACTGATCTCATGTCGCCTTTATAATTCAGCTTGTCGGAAACATGGAAACAATTAATATATTGACAATTTTAATTTGGTAACTTTCTAATTTTAGGCTGTGTCTGTATAATTTAAATCTAAATTTGAAAATAAATTATATTTACATTATATTTAGAACTCTTCTATTAGTTTAGCGTTCTATAGCCAATGCTAGTACTGTCTTGGAGGGCGAGGACAACTGGTTTTACTTGTCGCATTTCGTTCAAAAGTCCTGCGAGCCAAGCAGTATACAATATTCTGTGTGATATAGGTTTATATAGGGTTCGGGTTGCTGCCAAGATCTTGCGACAATCGAAATTTCGGACTTGTGTCCCAAGTGTGAGGAGAAAAAAAGGTAATTTTGACTTGGATGATAGAAAAAGGAATATCTATAGGATTCTTTATCTTTTCAAAGACGTTTATCCAATGTGCTTAACATTTCTTAAAATAAAAGCTTTGCGTCTCGTTGATGGCAAATTTGGTTAATTTTGTAGTAAATGTTTTGTTACCCTACATAACATACGTTATGAAAGGTAATTTAATCGCGGGAAAAATATTTAATTAATTTATTGACACAAAACACACTTTATTGGGACAGCAAAATTGTTGTTCGAAAAATGTAGTCTAGCATTTATTTAAATGAAGAATGTGGGGAAACCCAGTCTATTATAAAACGAAATATATTGTTGGATTTTTGGAAGAGAAATAGGAATGCAATTTTGTATTATCGGTAAACACTCTAACAACTAAAGTGTGTTTCAGAGCTTGTTATCAGATAATTATTGTATTGTTTAGGGCAGGTATGCAATGTAAATTAATTCAACTTTGTGTACTTTTATTTGGCCGTACCTGGAAAATCAATTATTGTTTAATGAAGATTGCAACTGGCCATTTTTTGTTGTTGTAAAATTAATGGAAAGTAATTATCATAAATTAACATGGTTACATAATATCGTGGGCATAACAATGACATGGGTTGGTTGATAAATGTTCACAACTCGGTCGGCTCAGTTGATTTTGTCAAGTCGCAAAGGGAAATATTTTTGAAAAATAATTTAACTATGGATTCGATTTTTATTTAAATAAAATACAATTTGTTTAGTTAATGCTTAATAGGTACCCAGGTATCTAAAAATAACGTTAACAAATAATTTATCTTGATAAACAAACGCTTTTTTGTAATTATTCTCCTCGCAACGATGGAATAAAAAAACTAATTTTTACAATTCAGGAGATTTTAACAAAAATATTTTAAGTATGTACTATGTATTTAATTTTAGTAAATAAAGATATAAAAATACAATTATTAACGAAGTTTTGAATGATTTTTCCAGTTTTACATCATATTTAGTAATTTATCAATAAATAACTATAATTATTAACATAAGTGGTAAATTAACTTTTTATAATTTTACAAATACATATCTAAAATTAAGTAATTGAAGCTATACTTAAATAAATTTAAATTAAATTGGTACATACACTTTTTAGTAAAGAATATCCTTTTTATAACTTGAACTGAGATATTTCCGTCAACTGATCCTCTCTGATCAAAGCAGGGTGGCCTAGGTAGCCAATCTAGGTAGGTAGTGGCAGATATGACATGGACCAAATTGATAAACCTATGTGGGTGGGAAGTCAAAACGGCTTAATCCTTTCAGCAAACTTGATATTCCACGACCATTCTCATAATAATGTCATTTGCTAATGGACACAAGCGTGATTACGGCTACCATGGCTGAGACGCACAGGAATGCCATCAACTAACTTCACTGGAATTATAACTTTTTAGGTTTCACTTGCAATGCTGAAGAAACTCTTCCACGTGTTGTAATTACGATTAGTTCAACTGAATTCTATAACAGAGTGAATTGCATTGAAATAACTCCATCGTGTTCCACAGAATTTAGTTTGATAGGCTATGAAAAAGTAGAGTACTGTATCATGTTCTCCGTGCAGCAAAGTAATTATTTTTCTTCCGACTCCGTGAAATCTTACTAAAATCTAGGTATATTCGTCTTTTCTTACCGGCATGGTCAACTTTGACGTGCGCTATCGAATAAGCCATGCATTTGACTCAAACAAAAAACGTGTATGTCGCTATTAAACAAATATAAACATTGTCAAACTATGTGATACAAATTTAATATTAGAGAGAATTTATTATGCATGATGATAGATGAATAAATACTATCGAAAAGAAAGATAGTGTATCCCGTAATTACAATTTCTAATGATAAAAGGATGTAGGCCTAAATGCTAATAATAGTTGTAGTCCATCAAAATACTTAAATCCAACAAAAAACCTTGGTCTAAAATGTTTTTTGTTCGTCAATTTCAAATTGATTTTCATTTCACTTTTTCCCGCTTCCATAGCTTTTTGATTTGAACACACTGTAGTAATCAGATCCCCATCGCGATCGCTTGTGTGGCGGCGGTGGCAGCACTTGAGCTGCCTGCCCTGAGATTAATCGTATTTGGACAATTGTTCGCCACTTACATGGTTCTACAGACGCCATTCACTAGGTTATACCATGCAGTGGAAGTAATCTTAGTTGCAATCTGAGAGCACGGCGAACTAAATCCCAGTAGCAGCATGCAACGAAATGTTCTTTACCATGACATAGAGAAGACGATATGAATTTATTTTGTTATTTATGATCTTATAGCCATTTTTGTTTTGCTCTATCCTTCTACCAAGGTTTTTAGAAATTGTATTGGTCGAATTTAGTAACCTTAAAAGAGTCATTAAAATATGTAGCTAATGTGCAGAAATTCGTCTTTAATGAGAAAGGTTTGTTAAAATGAAATCATTGTAACTGTATTAGTACCTGTACTGTGCTGTAAAATATAGACTTAAAATTATTATACTTGTACACGGTGAGGAATGGTTAGCCTAGTCATAATAATAACTTTCTTAAGTCATTTATCATTTCAGTATTCATTCCTTACTATTGACTGCAAATAAAAAAATATCAATAATCAAATGGATTATAGACATTGTATTAACTTAAGAGCCCATTCTTTTAGCTCTTAAGTTAAAACAATTTCACATTTCGTCCTTGAACAATAATTTAATATGTTTATTACTCCTATAAAAGCAATATAAAGTAGAATGGTTGCTTATATTTTTAGAAATACCAGAAAGGGACTTAATAGATTCAATAGAGTTTATTGGTAGGATTTGGTCTAGGTCTTAGCCCAATAACCTTTCGGCCATTTACTCAAGACTTTAAGAGCCCAATAGTTTTCACATTTAACAGCATTCTGCTTTTGTAATACAATTTATTAATCACACAAATTTACAAATTTTGAACGAGTTAAATACTTATATATATTATGGACTGTCTTATTACATCACTGTATTTATTGCGTTCAGATGTCTGCTATACCTTCCAGCGATTGTCGCGTTGGAATCACCATTAACAAATCACGTCAATCTAAAAATTAATGAAAATCCAAAGAAACATCAACTATTGTTATGTTGACATTTGTTCATTTATCAATCACAATACAAAAATTAAATAATTTTATAGTTATCGTGTTCTTAATCCACCTATCTGTAATCATATTGATAACAACACTTAGTGAAACGTTGACTTACATATAATTTAAGAATCATATCTAAGATTACTTGAAGTTGTTATTGATTTTAACTGAACTTATCATTGTTAGCGACTTACTGCATGTAAAACGTCATGGTAAAATACATTTTGACATAATATCGTAATCATACTTGAAACATCTTCAACGTTACCTCCGGCTCTTATCATACCTATCTATATTATTTCTAAAAATTCAGGCAGTGGCTATCATACCAAGGCCGTACGTAGCCTGTTTTGTTTAAAGTGGGGAGTTTGAGGACCGTTATTTTAATTAAATAAAACATTTAAAACACACATTTCCATGATTTATTTTAAATGTAGTTTAAATTGACGTAGTCTGGTTTATCCTAACGTGCAGTAGACGGTTCACAACTTCTTACTTAAAATGTTTAAGCAATGTCTTTCACTTTAGTTTTGCTAGGTGTAGGTACTGTACTATGTAGGAATATAGTATCTATTTAAAATTGAAACTTTGTCTCTGTCAATCGTTAGTTTTTTAATTTAGAGTAAACCGGAGTTCCATAGTATGAAACGTATAGTGTACAAAATCTTAATGATAAAATCCACAGCCAAATAGTACAACTTAAAGACTAAATAATATAAAGTGATTTAGTATGTTCAAATCGGATGTCGACTTATTGGAGTTTCACTTTAGTATTGATGTTTAAATAAAAATTGGGGGGGGGGGGGATTTAACCCTCTAACCTACCTAGGCTACGGCCTTGCAGCTGACTACGTTTCTAATTCGAACATTTATTTATGTTTTTACCAACAGGACACATTGTTGGTTGCATCTACATGTCCAGTGTTGCCACGTAGTGCGATAAGAACGGTAGTGACCGGCAGGCACTATCAGCCTTTTCTTATCAGCTGGGTTCAGCTGACGGCGCGCCTTATCAGCAGTCACGTGACCGGCCGATATTACCGTCCAGTGGCGCACTTTCTGGTACTGTACCTCAAACTGTGGCTCCACTGTGAAAACTCAAGCGCTAAGTAAAAATGACATTATGCTGACTTTTTCGTGGCATTCCCATCTTCAGAATAGGGCGTTATTCTGCGTCATTTGCGGCGATTTCTTGAAAGTATTGTCAGTGATTTCAAAACCCATAATAAATTACTGGCTACTACGAATGGAATGACATTATTCACGCTATAGTATTGTCTCTATTATAATTTTTACTTCGTGAAGTACCTTACAATTTTAATTAAAATGAGTAGAGTAGTATTTGACATTAAGGTGTATGAAGTAAAGCCTGGTCTCTTTAAATAGAGCTTTCATTAATTTAAAACTATTTGAAATTACTAAGGACATGATAGACATATATATTTAACAATAATTTAGATCTATTGTACAAATATAAAAAACATTTTATCAAAACTAGTCGCATTTTCTAGTGTGGAATTGCTTTTTATTTTTAAGGTAGAGGTTCGTGGAGGACGTGAGATATATATATATATATATATATATATATATATATATATATATATATATATATATATATATTTTTACAGTTACTTAAAAAACTTTTATAGGTATCAAATTTATAGGTTTCTGCATTTTATGGTGCCCGATTCATAATAATTTTAGGATTTACATCCTATAAGTAAAAACATCCGGGTTTTAATTACCAATGTTTGTGTATAAATGTATACACCACCTGCAACTTTGCTCTAGAATTTTGCTCATTCATCAAGAATGCTTTGGGTCTGCCATCCTGATTCTCTGCACACGACACAGTCAACACGCATGCCGTGTGCCGCAGTTAGCAGTGACGTAGGCCCGTATGTAGTAGGCCTACCACCATGGACACCGACACTGATGTACAACCATCCATTGATCGATACAGACTACTTACGATAGTTAAATAGTGTATTTATTTGTTCACTACAAATTTACTATTAAAAATAAACTACAAATACACTTACTCGCAAAAGTATGCTTCTTTAGGGGGAGGGGGGGGGGTTTAGAAAATGTTCAAATGTAAAATGAGTCGAGTGATGCATCAATAAAGGTATTAAAGGTATTATTTGAAAGGTGTACTTCAGCATTTTAGAGAAAACAGAATTTATTATCTTCATCTATTTCAAAATGTCCATGTGAACATTTTCTAAATTTATTTTTTATTTAGGATTTTTAATAAAGGAGATATCGTGACTTATCAATGTAAAGCTTGACTAAATAAGTATTTTGAATCAGAAGTAATTAATGAAAAATGATAAAAGAAATACCGGACATTCTGATGTACATTTTGATTCGTAAACTTTGCACGACCACAATTTTGAAATAGATGAAGATAACAAAATTCTGTTTTCACCAAAGTTTTTGTATTAAATAGGCCTTTAAAGTGATGTATCAGTGGACTTATCTTAAAATTTCGAAAAACGAACCCCCTCCTCCTCAAAACAATACTCATATTTGGCGTCTGAGAGATTTGAAAATAAAACCAGCAAATTGTTTGGATTCAATTAAGGGGAAGATTTAAGTTGTAAGGCTCATTTTTATTAGCCACTTTACGTTATGTACGGGTGATCTGCCTCGCCCTGTATATTGCAAACAACATTCAGCAAGTTTGACTTAAATGGATCACTTACATTAGACTACAAACTAGAGGTAGGGTTAATGGTCCCCGACGTAGGCCTATAGCCTACATCGAAGTAGGTTTCCATAGAAAACTTTTTGTCTTAGTTAGCCTACGTCATTTACCTATTAATAACTTTTTTTGTGAATTGAAAATATTATGAACATTTCATATCTAATGGAAAAAGGCACATAACCTTCAAAAAAATTACGGGACACCAAATACGTTTTCCAACTTTTGTCCAATCATGTAAATTTAAATAAATGCGACATATTATTATGCAAACCTATGTACATAGAGCTCAAATTAGAAGTGACCTACAAAATTAATTTTTTTCTACCAATGACAAGAGGGTGTTTTTAATTGAGTTGGGATTGGTCGATTATACACATTAAATAGACGGTGCATCGATTACCGAACATACTGACTTTAAATACAGTGCAGTCAACATATAATAGTTGTGCATTACCGTAATAGTCGTGCCAAGGGTAGAACCATAGATGAAATATACTACATATGTAGTATATTTCATCTATGGTAGAACATTTGAATACTTTTATTGCTTTGTCCTTACTGTTGGGCCTGTTAGTTATACAGTTGTATTTAAGAGTCATCTTCACCCCTGTGCTGGTAGCCCATTGTTGCGCAGTCGGCAATGTTAATCATACGGCTTTTAATGCAAAACATGGTATAGCATTCCCCTGTTTCGGACGCCGTTTTTCAACCGAATTTCTTTAAACTTGGTAAGTGTTTAGTTGAATAGTTATACTATGTCGCTCATACCTCGGAATTTTGAAAATTTAACAAATATTACTCTTTGAGACGTCACAAAGTAACTCGATTTTCCTTAGTAATATTTGTTAAATTTTCAAAATTCCGAGGTATGAGC
This sequence comes from Neoaliturus tenellus, assembly GCA_030545055.2. NCBI lineage: Eukaryota > Metazoa > Arthropoda > Insecta > Hemiptera > Cicadellidae > Neoaliturus > Neoaliturus tenellus. The sequence continues at coordinate 230,353,152 of CM061532.1, forward strand.
GACATAGTATAACTATTCAACTAAACACTTACCAAGTTTAAAGAAATTCGGTTGAAAAATGGCGTCCGAAACAGGGGAATGCTATACCATGTTTTGCATTAAAAGCCGTATGATTAACATTGCCGACTGCTGGCAACAACAATGGGCTGGTGGATCATAGGTGAAGATGACTCTTAAAGGACACATTAATACACAACGAAACAAAAATATTGTTTTTTCATGGATTAATATAAAAACATTTTAGTAGTGGGGTTTGGTTACTTTCAAAACGGAAGTCGTGCCAATTGCCAGCCGCTGCCGGCCAGCTGCCATCGGCCAGCTGCCAAATCAGTCGCTGCCGCCATATGCCATGCCATATAGCTTCAGGTGGGGAGAGGCTAAATCAAATGAAAGGGTGGAGAAGGGGTGAGGAGATGGTGTTAATTTTTGAAGTAGGAGTTAGTGTATAAAGGAGAGGGGATAATTGCTTCAAGGTCATATGGAGGGGGTTTTAAAAAGACTGAACTCTAAGAGTTCAGTTTATCGGTGATCATCATACAGGTCAGTCGAAACCGACAAGGGATTGAAGAATAGCTTCTACATCATTTATTGTTGTAGAAGATACATCTGGAACTTGTACAGGGTTCTGAGGAGTTGTTGAAGTTGAATTTCTAGAAGGATTTTCCCTTGGATGAGTTGTTGATGATATTTCATGAACTTGAACATTTTCTTGGTTGGTTTCCATTATTATTGTAGTGTGAATTAGAGTGGAGATGTTGTTAGCTGAAGAGCATAGAAGATAATGAAGTAGGAATTATTGTCGGGGCCCTTATATAGGGAATGGTGGGGGTAAAATAAAAAACTTGTTGAACACAGTCGATAGGTGTAACAAGTTCTAAGTTATTTAAGTGTAACATAGAATGTAAAATGTCGTAAATAACACTATCATCAACATTAACCTGAGAAGTTGTTGAACAGTATAATGGGTTAAAACTGTACTTCTTCCTAACTCTATTTAAATTAGTTTTACACTTTGAAATTGAAGGTTTAGAAGTACTTCGTAATATGTGTTGTGTTCGCAAAAGCTTTAATTTTAAACATTGTGCAGTCATTATAATCGATGTGTTAAGTTCAGAAGTTAAAAGAAGACTGAGATATAAAATGAAGTGTAAAAGAAATTGAAAGAGAAAGTGAAAGTAGTAATTTTATAGGTTAGAATTTACAAAGGCTATTTCATGGATAATTCTAACCTCAAACCTATTAAGTGAAGTAGTCATAACATAAAACTAACGAGAGATGATGACCGAGCGGATGCGAGGCAATGAATGTTTGTAGCGAGATAAACTACCCACCTTTATAGAGGCAATAACTCCAGCCAGATGGCGGCAGATGGCAAGCAAATGACTGGTTGACCGACTTTCACTTGAGTAGTAAGAGAAGTAGGGTTCTGTGTTTATCCCTACTCCTTGGGGTCAATGACCGACCGGAAAGGTCAATGACCCCCCCCCCCCCGAAAAAATGGAGCCCCCCCCCCCCCCGAAAAAATGGAGCCCCCCCCCCTTCCCCTACTATTTCCCCCACTCCTTCCCCCACTCTTCCAGGTCAATGGCCGGTCACCACCGGTTGTTGACTTTATGTGGTGAAACCAGACTAAATATGGCAGCTGCCATGGATAATTCTAACCTCAAACCTGCTGCGCATGCAACGAGTTCTCAGGATGGGAATAGTGACTATGCTATTGCGCATGCGCCTAGTCCTGTATTACTCACTTTAGCGCTACTGCACATGGATAATTCTAACCTCAAACCTTGGTTTTGCGTTGCTGTGCATATGCTGCTCCCCACTCCTTCGCCTTCCTTTTACACTGCTGCGAATTGGACTGGATTGAACACTGTACTGGAGTGAAACAACTTCCCCACTCCTTGAAAACCCGAGGAGCGATAGGAGCTATATCTTTGCTTCAGTCGCCAACAAACTTTCATAGCGAAAGGTTGTTGGCAACTCAGCAAGAGGTTTCAAATATATAGTAGGCCTATATATATTTGAACTTCTTCTACTATGTTGCGTTTTTTAATGCAATGTGGTATGTGTGTGTGTGTTTAGTTTTAAGGTGTATTTAATTTAAGAAATAATTTGCGCATTGCGATGTTAGTTATAAGTTGGGTTTAGCATTAAGGTGTATTAATTTTTAAGAATAATGATGGTATTTGGTTGTGTTGAATTATTTGGTTTTTAATAATGATGTGTTGGTACTAATAATTTATGTTTGTTTTGTGCATTTGTTTTGCCTTACAGCTAGATGTTAGGGGGTAGATTAACTGTAAATTCAGAAGTTCAGTTGAACTTCATTTAAAATGGGTGGGACATCCGCAAGTCGGACTTTTTTTTGCATTTTGTTTAGGAATATGATGGGTGGGATTAGTTTGGGTGGGGTTAGAGTTGCGTTTCTGCATTAACTGTTCCAGTTTCCTGAAATTAATGGTTACGCTTTGATGCGGACGGGAAGTTACGCTTTGATGCGGACGGCCCAGGGACCTCCCTTGCAGAACGTAACTAGTGGGTTGGGAGTGGGAACCGTTAGGCAAACAGGGTGGTGGGAACAGTATTACTGTTTCCATCACCTTGGATCATTATAAATCTTGAATGACCTTGACCCACTTTTGGAAAGGTCAATGACCCCCCCCCCCCCCCGAAAAAATGGAGCCCCCCCCCCCCCCCCGAAAAAATGGAGCCCCCCCCCCCCTTCCCCACTCCTTCCCCCACCTCCTTCCCCCACCTCCCGGGCCAATGACCGGTCATGACCGGCTGCTAACCCCTCTCATTTGCATACCGTTATAAAAGCCGAGCCAGCCGCGGCCAGTGTTTCATTCTGATTCCAGACGTTACGCTGCGAACTTGGAGTTATAACCATGTCTTCTGTACCGACTACTACTTCTACTTCGACTTCTATTTCTACTACAGCTGTTCTGCACCTAAGAAAACTCTTCGCCTGAAAAACCTTCCTGATTGCTACAAGAACCGACTTGCATCTGAACCTTCAACTTCTAGAGCTATTCTTCCGCCAACTAACACTTCTAGACTTCGTAGTATTTTTTCACCGCCTTCGCCTTCGCCTTCAAAGGACTCTGTACCACCATCAACTACTATGCCGCCACCACCATCAACTACTATGCCGCCACCGCAGAAGCCAGTTCATCACTATCCTAATACCCCTTCCGTTGAAACCATTGTTCATCGTCTTAGCACACCTATTATCCCACTATCACCATTGCCTCCTACCCCACCACTTAGTACACCTAAAGATCATACCTATCATAAAACTGATTCCTCTCAATCTGCTACTAAACCATCTCCTAAATCAGCTCCTAAACCAGCTCCTAAACCTACTCCTAAACCTACTCCTAAACCCGCTCCTTCAGAGCAATTTCAATTATTACAAGAAGAGCGTCGTAGGGCATTTAGCCGTCCCACTACTTGCCCTGAAATGCTTACTAGGGGAATTAAGAAAGGATCACCTTGTGGGAGGAAATGTGTAAAAAACGAAAGTTTTTGCCGTGTACATGTCGTAAAACACATTTCTGAACCACAAGTGACAGAAACCCCCACTGTTGAATACCAATCCAAAATTATTGGTGTGAAAGGAAATAGGCTTAAGAGAGGTTGTGTTTATTTTTTTGAACGTGTTATTGACAACGAACACATTTTGGCAACTTGTAACGGCTTAAGATATAATATTAAAGTGATTGAATCCTTGCGCAAAGAGAAATCAGTTTATGAGTTAGACTCTAAAGACTATCTCCTCAGACACAAACTGGATGGTATTACAAGGTGGGGGCGTAGCAAGTAAATTCACATAGCTTTTTCCAAATTATTGCTTAAAAAATACTGGGGGAGAAACACAACGCGTTATAGCGTTGTGTTTCTCCCCCATTATTTTTTAACACTCTAAGTCTCGTGACCTACTTTCATGTGAGTAGTGAGTAAAGGATGGTTCTGTGTCTGTGTGCATTCCTTCGGGTCAATGACCGGACCTGAAAGGTCAATGACCCCCCCCCCCCCCCCGAAAAATGGAACCCCCCCCCCCCCGAAAAAATGGAACCCCCCCCCCCCCTTTCCCCCACCACTCCTTCCCCACCATTCTTTCCCCTACCACTCCTCTGGGTGAATGGCCGGTCATGACCGGTTGTCTACCTACATCTAACCGTTATACTAGCTACTCCAGAGTCTTCATTCCAATCCGTGAGACCACTGCTGCAACATGCCTACTCTATTAGAATTATGTTTGCGACAGATAGTTTCAAATATAGTGTTGGCGGAACTTGCATTTGAAGATGGAAACCTTCCACTAACACTACGTCAAGAAGTGTATTCTTTTTATAGGGAAAATTTTGACTTTTTCATTATCTTCAGTATAAATTTATGGATGGAACAAATATGTGTCCAGAATGTGGTTCGGCTGCAATAGGAAATGGATTATTGGATTTTACAATAGATGGTGGAATTTATGAATACAAATGTTACTTGTCATATAAGTTTATCATCCCAGAAGAAGAAAAATGTGATATTTGTGCAATTAATTTGTACAAGTTTACACAAGCCGATCCTGCTGAAATCCATTTGGAAAACAACATTGAAGTCCCTTATTTTTTTATGCGTTAAGCTCCATAGCAGTCCACCAAACCCAGCCAAACGGCCCTTTTCAGGGCCACCTAAGACTTAAATTTAGGGATGTAAGCTATTTAGCTTACATGCGACTTAGCAGAAATAAGTTCTGGTACATGGCTAGTTTGATCCGTGTAGTAGTAAGCAAAGGAGGGTTCTGTCCATCCCCACTCCTTAGGGTCAATGACCGGACCTGAAAGGTCAATGACCCCCCCCCCCCCCCCCGAAAAAATGGAGCCCCCCCCCCCCCGAAAAAATGGAGCCCCCCCCCCCCCCCCCGAAAAAATGGAGCCCCCCCCCCCCCCGAAAAAATGGAGCCCCCCCCCCCCCCACTCCTTCCCCCACTCCTTCCCCCACCTCCCGGGCCAATGACCGGTCATGGCCGGCTGCTAACCCCTCTCATTTGCATACCGTTATAAAAGACGCGCCGGCTATGGCTAGTGTTTCATTCTGGTTTCTTCCACCACTCTCGTTGCTTCGCCGCTCTTGTTGCTTTGTTCCTGCCAGTTTTAATATCTTTATTTTTAAAATGCTTCCTTACTTTAATGAAAATTTTAATCCTTCAGAAAATGCAGATGTTTTTCAACCACCTGAAGATGGTTTCCAACATCATGAAGAAAATGCTTTCCAAGAACATGAAGAAGATGTGATAGAAGACATGGATAATAGCAGTGAAGATGAAAGTGAAGATGACAGTGAAGATGAAATTGAAATTAATGAACAATTCAAAGTATATTTTATAGAAACACAATTCCCTTTTGATGTAGTTGAAAGATTTATTTTTGAAGCACATAGATGGCTAAATTTAGGATTCAACATTATAATTGGTTCACCTATTGTCTACAATAACAGTAACTTCTTCGTTGTAACTCCAAATGATCGAGAACAAATTCTTACTTGGCAGGACGATGTGATGAGATCATACGAACTGAACATTGGTGTTGGGTACTTTGTTGCAAGAGTAGCTTAATAACCACATTACCCTTCCCCCACCTCCACCCTATCCCTTCCCAATCCTTATTCCTTCCCCCTCCCCATATTTAAAATTTATAAAAGTGGGGCTATGAACCTTCAGGTTTCTAGTCTGTACTCGCACTTTGTGCCGTGAAGTACATCTCTTGTATTTTTTTCTCCACCTTTTAAAATATTATTTATTTGAAAAAATGCCTCCTAATGTGAATTACCATTTTAATTCTTCCGAAATTTCCGATGTTTTTGTACAACCTGAAGACATTTTAAATAATGATAGTGAGAGTGAGAGTGAAGAAGATGATGATTATAGTGTTGAACTTAGTGAAGAACGTAAAGTTATAGCAATTGATCCACAATTTCCATTTGATACAATAGAAAACTTTTTGGTTGAAGCTAATAAATGGTTAAATTTAGGATGTTATATACGAATTGACTCTTTTATATTGTATGGTGATAGTCATTCTTTCCTTGTCACACCAAATGACAGAGACCGCATGTTGCAGTGGGCACAATCTATGATGGAGTGCTATGAACAAGGTGTGGACACTGGTGGCTATTTTCTTGCACAAGTAGTGTAATAACAAAATTACTTTTCCCCCCACCCTATACCCTATCCCTTCCCAATCCTTATTCCTTCCCCCTCCCCATTTTTAAAATTGATGAAAAGGCAGGCTATGAACGTCCAAGTTTCTAGTCTGTACCCACACCTTGTAGCATTAAGATGCTTACCAGACTTGATGGTTTTATAGCCAATGATATTAATATATGGAGTTTAATAACAAACTTACGGATAAAAATTGAAGAAAAAATTATGGGAAACAATGAGCTAGGAGTTATTGTTTTTGTTTCATTAGTAGAACATTTTGAAATTTTGTATAGTATAAAAGTAACAATTAACAATATTAATGAACTATTTCCTTGGACAATATTTATTCGCAATAAAATTGAAGAGCAGAAAATTATAGTAGATGTGACAGCAATGAAATATAACCTAGATAGAGAAGAATAGATACTAACCCCCTTCCTATTCCTTTGTTTTGCAAAAATAGTGGGGGTAGGAGTATATATAAGACTAAGTAAGCGATACATAGTTTGTTATTTGAAGTAAAAGAAGTAGTAAAGAAACATGTTGTCTAGAGATACTCCATTTATTAATTATTCTCAAGTTAAAGATGTTTTTGAAAGCACAAATGAAATACAGGAAGAAAACATAGAGGAAACTTATGACGAAACTGATAATGATTCTATGATGGAAGAGGAAGAAATGGTACAGATTGAACAAGAACTATTTGAAGAAATGATAAATGATAGTGATGAAGATATAATTAAGGAAGCTATTGAAATATTTATATTGGATTCATCATTGGAATCACCCATATCACCTTTACTGTCTTCTGAATCTGAATCTGAATTGGACTAAGGTACCCCCACTATTTTGAAGAAGTAGTGGAGGGAAAATATCCCCACCACAAGTTAAAAGTTGGTGGGGGAATGTTTATAAATGTGTTAAATATTTGTGCAGGAGATCAGTCTTAAAGAGACTAGTGACCGAAGATGTTTCGTAAAATACCTTTTGATCCTTCATACTACAATCTGTTTGATATACATCGTTTTCCAGACATTGAGGAGAAATTGTACAAGAAATTTTGTTCTCTACTGGATAAACCACAAAAACTACCACCTAATACTTTTACCTACAAGCTACCTATCATGGACAAGGACGATGTAAGCAAAATACCATTGGTTCAAGTCAAATTTTTGGAAGAAAAAATTCTTGTTTGTGTCAGGGAAGTATTTCACAATGATTATTCAAAAAAATTGGCTTTCAACTTTATTCAAGAACATGCGGGATCTGAAAGAGAACAGTATCCCGAACCATATTACAAATATCTTTTCGAGAATGGAGCGAGTGTAACTGTAGAAATAACCATTACATTAGTATAACTCTCCCCACCACTGACGTCTCCCCACCATTGGCATCTCCCCACTACTGACTTAAATTTGGTGGGGGAATGTGGATAAATGTGTTGACTATCTGTGTAGAAGCTTACTCTTCGAGAAATTGTTGATCAAAATGTTTCATCATGTACCTTGTGATCCGACTTCTTCCTTCAGGGAAAAACAAAGATTAAAACGACTAGAAAAAGAAAGACAAGACCGAGAAGATATGAAGATGGAATTTAATAGACTACAATTTCAAATACCAGGAATTGAACTTGGAGCACCAAGATTGAAAACTCTCCACTGGGCTGGAAGTTATATCAAATTTTTGAAAGTACAAGTTGAAGCAAGAGATCTAAAATTGAAAACATTAGAAATGGAAAATCGAGAATTGAAGAAATTAATATCACACATGTCTGGTAATACAACTGTTCAAGAAGGTGAAGAAGAAGGAAAAGAAATTTTAGGAATCTAAATTATCAGCACCCCTTTTAGAGAATAGGGAATAGATCACTTTGTGGTAATGTAATAACATGCCGCTTAGTGATCTATTCCCAGTTCTCGCTTAATATCCGATGACCTTGACCTACATAAAAGTGGTGGGGGTAAGAGCATATAAAGAGATAGTTATGGATATAACTTTCAGTACAAGTCTAACACTATGGACAGCTTGTTAGTTTTGTGTTTACAACAAATTATCAATAATGGGTTTCTTTACCGTTATATAATAACATCAAATAAATGTGAAATACCTCAACCAATTCGTGAAATGGTCATGAAATTTAAGAAGGACAATAGTGGATTTGGTATTTATCTTGCTTTTATTTTTGAAGATGGAACAAAAATGTGTCATGATTGTGGAAAAGCATCTGTTTTAGACTTTGAACAATTTGAAGATGATGGAGGTAAATTAGTTCACCTTGTAAAAGGCCAAGTGATGAAATTTGAAACAGTCAAGAAAAAATGTAACATTTGTGCACAAAACTTGTTTGAATTTATTAAGTATAGTGCATTAAAATCATGATATCCCTTCTACATATGAAGAAGGTGGGGAAGAAAAAGAGTGGGGATTATAAAGTGGTGGGAGAACTTGTATAAATGTAGGCTGTTTGAAGAGACTTTTAATATTGTTGCAGCATTTGTTGAAACAACATGCAGTTCGAAATTTGCCATTTTAAAATTAAATATGAAGATTGGAGCTCAGTTGCAGGATTTGTCAAGTCTAAAGAAGAAAATCAAAAATTGCTAAATGTACATTGCTATATTCACAATGAAGAAAGTCATGACAAAATAATGGCATATTTAAACACACCTAATGTAACATCAGAAAGCTCTGCATTTATAAAATATTTAAAAGAAGAAGATTTGGATGTGACCCTAGAAGTTTGGTATCTAATTTAAATTATTGTGGTGGGGGAAATGTAGAAGTTATTGGTGGGGGAAATGAGATAAAACCAGCAAAATTGTAGAACAGAATTCACTCTATACAACGATGGAGCATCCTTCCACAACACCTGTATTGGCATCTGTGGATTGGCATCAAAATTATCAACTAAATACTTCAAGTTCAAATTGTTATGAAAATCATCAGCCTAGCACTTCAAATTCAAATTGGTATGAAAATCAGCTGCCTAGTACTTCAAGTTCAATTTGGTATGAAAATCAGCAACCGGCCACTTCAAGTATAAATTGTTATGGAAATCAGCAAACTATTACTTCAACACAAAATTTCTATGAAAATCAACAGCCGACAACATCAACTAATTTTTGTACATCAGTATTTAAAGTATCAAAACCCCATTTGGAGTGTAATAAGTTAATATCAGCTCAATCAGGAAGAATCAGGAAAAACACATACATGAGAGAAAGGTGCAAGAGAGAAAGGATAGAATTTACAAAATTACAGTTAACAGTTCCCTCTATTAAAGTGGGATGTACTAGAATACAAACTTTGCAAGCAACCAATGCATATTTGTTGGAATTGTTAGAAAAAATTGAAAAGTTGGAGAAGAAGAATGAACATTGTAAGAAGTAAACACTCATTCCCCCCAAGAAAAACAAAAAAAATAATAAAATAGTAAAATGAAAAAAAAAAGTAGATGTAGAATAGAGAGCGAGGAATAGATCACTTTGTGGTAATGGACTAACATGCCACTTAGTGCTCTATTCCTCGTTCTCGCGTTATATTGGATGACCTTGACCTACATTAGTAGGGTGGGGGAAATTGAAAATGGTGGGGGAAAGTGTATAAAGGAGAAGCCTACTGTAGAGGAATCACTCTGAAAGTAAACTTGTCAGAAGTATGGACTTGACCACAAGCAAAGGAGAAGATAGAAAACAAAGATTTCGAGAAATGGCTAAAGTAAGAGAGTCAAGAATAAGGTTGAGATTTTACAAACTACAGAGATTGATTCCTGGTGTTAAGTTAGGAGAAATAAGATCAAGAACGGTAGACATGGCGGCTGATTACATCAGTTACTTACAATCGGAATTAATGATAAAGGAAGCAAGAATAGAAGAGCTGGAGCACAAGATAAAACAACATATTGAAACATCGTACAATGAACCTATAAATTGTGTAATAAAAGAAGAAGATGTAAAAGACTTAAATTAAACAAAAAAAAAATGAATTTGGACTTTGGTTATTGATTGGACACTTCTTAGAGAATGGGGAATAGATCACTTTGTAGTAATGAATCATCATGCTGCTTAGTGATCTATTCCCAGTTCTCGCTTGATCAAAAATGACCTTGACATACTTAGCAAAATATCATATAAGCCGGATCAAAAACAGTTATTCCTCATTTACTGGAAATGGCTCCTGTAGACAACACCGATTATCCAAGGAAATCTATGATTGAAATATTGTATAAAATTCAATTAGAGGATTTAAATATGGAAGAAGATGAAAATAATAGCGAAACTTCAGAAGTAGAAACTATAAATGATATGGATGTGGATGTAACAACATCAGAAGAAGAAAATGCCAATGATGTGGAGAATGAAAATTTGGATATGGATGTAGTAATATCAGAGTCTTCGTCATCATTTGAATATGAAGAAATACATATTGAAACTCCAATTCATATAGAGAATATTAATGAAGAATCTGTTAGTAGAAGATTAATATTTTGTCCAAGACGTTTGTTTTCTTCTGAAAGTGAAGAAGAAGAAGATGAAATAGTAGTGGGGGAACTATTATAAAAGAAGGAAAGGGAGAGCTCATTTCATTTATTGGCGAAATTTTGAAGAGTGAACACCACCAAACATGTATCATTGCGATAAATGTTTGGAATCGTTTAATGATGATATTCTGTTAGAAATACATAAGGAACTAATTCACAACAACATAGAAGAACAAGAAGAACAAGAAGAACAAAATGAAATAACAGCAAGACCTACAACAACTTTACCAAATTTACAAGTATCAGCTTTACCCGGAAAGGTAGTAATGCATCATAAGATTCAAAATGAAGATTTAAACTTAGAAGAATTTATTAGAGAAGCAAAACCAATCATCAGTAGAACTTTAAAAGAAGAATTAAAAAGATTGAATTTTCTCAAATTTGGATTACTACTAGAAGCTATGTTTATAAATGTACAAGAAGAATTATCACCAAGAGGATTTATAACTAAAAATCAAACTATCATAGGAAGTTCAGACATTGATTCAATAGTTGAAAAATGTATAGAAGAAATATTAACTAAAATTCAGGAACATGAAGGACGAGGATCAGGGTGGAGTCTTATAAGTATTGAAGGATTAAATATAAGAGTTCATAAACATGGATATGGACTAATGGGATCTAGTTATATTCGTTTACCAAAAATAATTGAAGATACAAGATCATGTGTTAATGTGAAAAATCAAGATAACGAATGTTTTAGATATGCGATGACATGTAAATTTGTACCAAATCATTGTAATGAACCAAACCAGCACTATGAAAATCAAAGATATAGATATAACTTTCAAGGAATTAGTTATCCTGTATCACTAAAAGATATATCAAAATTTGAGAAGAAAAATCCCGGCACATCTATTAATGTTTTTGGATTAGATAGTTCAAATAAAGTTTATCCTTTACGTATTGCTAAAGAAGAACTAGCAGATCATACAGATTTACTACTACTAACACAAGGAGATGTATCTCATTATGTGTATATAAAGAAATTTGACTCTCTTGTTAATAAACAACTTTCAAAAAATCGAAACAAAAAGCTGATCTGCAAAAGATGTTTTAATTTCCAACGAGAAGGAAGACAAGGAATGGAATGGTTACAAGAGCACAAAAGATTATGTAACAATAATTATGAAGCAAAAATTATTTTACCTTCAGAAAGCAGAGCATTTATTACATTTCAAAAAGTTCATCATCAATATCGTATCCCTATAGTTGTATATGCTGATTTTGAATCAACACTAATTCCTATAGAAGATGAAAATTGTGAAGCTAGAAAAAGTGTCAAATATCAAATGCATAAACCAAATAGTTTTTGTTTAATGGTTAAATCAACATTATCAGAAGAACATTTAAACCAATATGGATTAACTTCAGAACCTCTAGTATATCGTGGTGAAAATGTGGAAACAATATTTCTTGACCATTTATATTTAATAGCTGAAAATGTACAAAGATTATATACAAATATTATACCAATGAAACCGATGGAGGAAGAAGAGGAAATTCAACATGAAAATGCAACTCATTGTTTCTTATGTAAAAATGAATTTACCATTGACAATTATAAAGTTAAAGATCATGACCACCTTACAGGTTATTACAGGGGTGCTGCTTGTAATAAATGTAATTTGAGCTATCGTTTACCACTATTTATTCCTGTGGTTCTCCATAACCTCAGTGGGTATGATGCTCATTTTATAATACCTGAATTAGGAAGAGACGATGGTTCGATAGATGTATTGGCTGAAACTTCAGAAAAATTTATAAGTTTTTCTAAAACAGTTGGAAATGTCAAATTAAGATTTTTAGACTCCTACCGATTTATGCCGTCGAGTTTGTCTAAACTTTCTGAAAATTTAAGGAAACAAGATTTTATTGAAACAAAAAAGATTGTAAGTAACGACAAACTGGATCTCGTACTTCGGAAAGGTGTTTTCCCATATGATTATATAGACAGTTTAGAAAAGTTTAATGAAACATCACTTCCGCCAAAAGAAGAATTTAAAAGTAAACTATACGACATGGACATATCTCAAGAGGATTATGATCATGCATGTAAAGTATGGAATGAATTAGGATTTACAACATTGGGAGAATATTCAGATTTTTATGTTAAATTAGATGTAACTTTATTATGTGATATAATGGAAGAATTTAGAAATACATGTTTTGCAGCATATGGATTGGACCCTCTTCATTCATACACTTCACCTGGACTAGCATGGCAAGCCATGTTGAAAGAAACAAATTGTAAATTACAACTTCTTACTGATATAGATATGGTTTTAATGTTAGAATCAGGAGTTCGAGGGGGATTGACACAAAGTGTAACCAGACATGTTAAGGCTAATAATAAGTATCTGCCCGATTATGATGCATCAAAACCAACAACATTTCTAGGTTATTTCGATGCAAATAACTTATACGGATGGGCAATGTCAAATCCCCTTCCATATGATAATTTTAAATGGATAGATCCAGAATCAATTGGAAACATAATGGATATACCAAAGCATGGTGAAACTGGTTACATTTTTGATGTCGATTTTGAATATCCTGAACATCTTCATGATCATCATTACGATTTACCACTTCTTCCAAAGACTGAAATTTCCCCTACTGGAAGATGGCCAAAATTATTAATGACTTTAAACAATAAGTCTAGGTATGTTGGACATTATTGGATGATACAACAGGCTTTAGACTTGGGATTAAAAATTACAAAAATTAATCGAATACTACAATTCTCTCAATCTTGTTGGCTGAAACCGTACATCGACAACAACACAAGAAGAAGAGCTGCTGCTACATCAAGTTTTCAAAAAGATTTTTTCAAACTGATGAACAATGCAATATTTGGCAAAACTTTAGAAAACAAAAGGAAACATAAGAATATCAAATTAGTAACTGATCCAGTAAAATTACAGAAACTAGTGCAACAACCAAACTTTGGTTCATCGGTAATTATAAATGAAAATCTTGTCGTCATTTCTATGAACAAAAAATCAGTTGTATTGGATCGTCCTTTATATCTTGGAATGTCAATATTGGATATTTCTAAAACACACATGTACGAGTTTCATTATAAGAAGATGGTTAATTATTATGGAAGAGATAACATTGGTATTGTATATATGGATACGGATGCACTTATTTACTGGATTAAAACAAATGACATGTATGAGGATTTACGGACCTTTGTATATAAAGATGATTTTGATTTTTCCGATTATCCTAAGGACCATCCAAATTACGACTATGACAAAAACAAAAAAGTATTGGGAAAATTTAAAGATGAAACAAATGGTGTGCCGATGATGGAAATTGTAGCATTAATGTCTAAACTCTATTCATTTCAACTGTACATAAATGAAAGGAATGAATATCAAGTCACAAAAAAAGCTAAAGGAATAAAGACATCTTTCCTAAAGAAGAACGTACAGTTTCAACATTATAAAAGATGTTTGTTTGAAAATGTTGAAACAACTGCAACATTTAACACTATTAGAAGTTATAACCACCAACTTTTTAGTGTCAAACAAACAAAGTGGGCATTAAGCTACAAAGATGACAAGCGACATATTTTAGAAGATAAAATTAATACTCTACCATTTGGCCACTATTCCTTAAACCCTATCGACCAGTAAACCTATTCTTCGTCCTTTACCTTCTTCCTTTTTCCTTTCCGTAAAAAAGAGGGGACATGGCAAGCTCAATGCCATGTTCCCTCTTTTTTACACTAATATTAAATGACCTTGACCTATATTTCAACTATATATAACAGAGAATAAACCATTGTATGGATCAGTATTTCTACAAACAGTGTGCAAGCAACACTTTAAGATGGAAAGTGTAAAGGATAAGATTGTAAATGAACTACATAAACCAGCAAGAAGAAGATTTCCAAGAAGAAGTACAATCATTAAAGGAATGAATGATCTTTACCAAGCTGATCTTATTGAAATGATACCACACAGTAAATTAAACAAAGGATTTAAATATATTTTAACAATTATAGACTGTTTTACTAAAATAGCTGATGCTTTACCCTTGAAGGACAAGACTGGTAAAAGTGTTACCAAAGCTATGGAGACAACAATACAAAGAAATAAATTTAAAATTAAACATTTACAAACGGATGATGGAAAAGAATATTTTAATAAAGATTTTGGAGCTTTGATGAAAAAATATAAAATAAATCATTATTCTACAAATTCTGAAGTTAAAGCTTCAATAATTGAAAGATTTAATAGAACATTAAAAGGAGCTATGTATAAACAATTTTCAAAACGAGGATCATATGTGTGGTATGACATATTACCACAACTTATAAAAGAGTATAACAACAAATATCATCGCACCATTGGAATGAAACCTATCCAAGTAAACAGTGCTAATGCTAAAATTGTATTACAACGCATCAAAAATAATACAACACCAAAAATAGAAAAGTTACAACCAAAAAAGTTTAAGGTTAATGATAAAGTTCGTATAAGTAAATACAAAGGTGTATTTAGTAAAAGATATCTGCCAAATTGGACTAATGAAGTATTTACAATTTATAAAGTGCAACCAACTATACCTGAAACTTACATTTTAAAGGATAATAAGGGTGAATTACTTCAAGGTGGATTCTATGGACATGAGTTGTTAAAATCAACAGTTGGTGATGTATATCTTGTTGAAAAGGTTTTACAAAGGAAAAAGGATATGGTTAAAGTTAGGTGGTTAGGATTTGATAAAAGTGAAGACTCTTGGATTCCTTCAAAAGACTTGGTATAGTTATTAAATAGCTCATTATGTGTTTAACCTTTAAACAAGATGGAGATTGTACAACAAAAAGATCGATTTAATATTAATAATATTGATGAATTGACAGTTGACAATAATAAGTTAAATCATGGTAAACATGGTGAATTACTACCAAATACTATAAGATGTTTAATAACTGGTCCTTCAAATTGTGGAAAAACTAATGTTGTCTTTAACCTTATAACTAATCCTAAAGGTTTACGCTTTAACAATATATATATTTTTTCAAAATCATTGCAACAACCAAAATATCAATTATTAGATAAAATACTTGCAAGTGTACCTGAAGTGAATTTCTACAAGTTTAATGCTAGTGAAACAATAATGCAACCAGGTGAAGCAAAACCATTTTCCATTTTTATATTTGACGATGTTTCTTGTGAAAATCATGATACTATAAGAAATTATTTTGCTATGGGAAGACATAATAATATTGATAGCATTTATATTGGTCAAACATACAGTAAAATTCCAAAACAACTTATAAGAGACAATGCAAATATGTTGATCATCTTTAAGCAAGATGAGACAAATTTAAAGCATATATATAATGATCATGTTAATGCGGATATGCCATTTGATAAATTTAAAGAAATGTGTGGTAAAGCATGGAATGAAAAATATGGATTTCTCGTTATTATGAAAGAAGAAGATATTAAAAATGGTAGATATCGTATAGGATTGGATAAATTTGTATTAATACGTTGAACTACCTATGCTACATCTAGTAACACTTTGAACTTCACAGTGTAAACATGGTGAATCAAGAAAAACTATTAAAAGAAATAAAATCACTCAGTGATTCTATTAGGATAAAGAATCGTGCATTAAGGATGGGTTTAAGTGAAAGAGAAGAATTTTTAGAGAATACATTTAAACCTATCACAGAACCTTTAAAACAGATATCAGAAACTATTGGTAAACCTCGTTATGAAGGAGATGTTTTACTACCAGTTTCTAAACAAGAAGTACAAGCATTAAAAAAAGAAGATGATGATGATGATTCATATACAAGTGCTAGTGAACAAGAAGAAACAAAAAATGAAGAAGAATCAATTGTTGAAAAGGAAGACCAGCCAATACCTGAAGCAGAACAATCTATTCCAAATTTAACTCAATTGAGTAGTGATATATTACAACATGGACCTCTTGGACGAAAATATATAATGAAAATGCTACATGACATGAAATCAAATCCAAATTTAAGTAAATCACATGTATATGGAGCAAGAATTGATGGAAATGAATTGAAAATTGGTAACTCTAAGCTTGAAGTAACTCAAGACGATTATATCATTATTGGTGACCATAGATATAAAGGAACAAAAGGATTATATGAATTAATTTTTAAAAATATACCAATAAAATATTCAGCAAAAGATTTAAATACTTTTAAAGAAATTTTACAAAATACTAACGCTCATAAAAGAAACTACTCAAAGGATGGAATGATTAATCGTTCACGTGCAACAAAATATAGTATTGTTATAAAAAAATTGTTTCCTCCACGAAAATTACCAACATTACGTACCACACCAGCTGTGAGACAACCTTTAAAAAGAAAATCTTTATCACTTATGGATTTATCACTTCTTGAACAACATGGTAAAAAGAGTAAAGGAGATACTTCAACATCTGGTAAAGGATTAATGAAAAATCTATACAATACAAATGTTATCTATTACAACGACATCAATAAATTAGTTGACAGAATGAGACTATTGCATGAAGCTATGGAAGCCGGTCATACTGGTTTAAATAATGAATGGGTGGCTCTGGTTGATGAACTTAAAAATCGTGGTATAATTGTATAATTGTCCGCAAATATAAAGAAGTTACAAGTATAAGATGTATCAGTTCTAACATGAGCGTCGACAAGTTCGGACGCTACTCCGCATTAGGAGTGCAAGTTGGAGAAGACAGAAAAAGAAGCGGATTACCGCAAACACCTGAAGGTGACTATAACATAAGTAATAAACGTTTAAAATTAGTTAAAGATCCAGAAGAAGATACTGATGGAGCAAATTTAAAGACAGTAAAAGAAGCTACTTCAACATCATTGAAATTACATAAGAATACTTATGATGTTGAATCACATAGATTAATTAATGTTGGTAAACCAACTGAAGGTTCCGATGCAATTACTAAAGAGTACTTATCATCTGAACTTTCAAATACTTTAAAATTGCAATGGGGTAACAACTTAAAAGATGGACAAACATATGATGCTGGAAATTATAGAATAACCAACGTGGGAAATCCCAAAAATGATAAAGATTCAGTTAATAAAGAATATTTACATTCTATAATACCGGAAAAAACTGAACATGGATATTCTTTTTATAAATTTATTATAAATGACATTGGATACCCAAAGGAAGACGGTGATGCTGTAAACCTAAAATACATCAAGGACAACTGTATTTTACAAGATGTTAATGAAATCGATTGTCATGGTAAAACATTGACAAATGTAAAGTTTGGTTCTCAACCAAAAGATGCTGTTACTATAGAACAATTATCTAAAGAATTAAAAAAGGAAACATCCAATTTTGTAAAACATGAAGATGCCGTATTAAAGCGGGGAGATAAATTTATACATGGAAATGAAAAGTTTGATTTAATGCAAGGAAATAATGATGAATGGAATGCAGGACGTAAAACAATAACAAATGGAAGATTTGGTATAAAAGATACAGATGTACCTCTAATGGTGCAAACATTAATTGCTACTGGTGGTACATTAGGTACATACAATGGTCGTAATAGAAGAATAAAAGATATTTATCCTGGTTACGAAGCAAATGATTGTGTTACAATGAAACAAACAATAACTTGGGATAAACACTTTGGGACCAAATATGATGCAAAGATGAAGAAAATAATTAATATTTTACCAGGCGAAGATTCAAATGATGCTGCTACTATTGGACAAGTCATAAAAACATCAAAAAGTGATTCAACAGCTTACACATGTAATGATAAACGTATTATGCAATTACATGATCCTCAACATCCAAAAGATGCTGTAAATTTAGATTGTTTAATAAGAATAGTGGGCAATTTACTTATTGATACCCATAATCATATAGCTAGTACAAAGAGTCATGTGATAATTCAACCCGATGAACGGGAAGCTTGGATTAAAAATAGAATTATAAATCAATATATAATTAATTTGAATAACTAAGTGTTTAAATATAAAAAATTATACATAACTTATTCATTTATGTAATGTATCTTGTGGAGTAAACACACCAGTTTATATAAGACTACATAATGAAGGCCGTATCACTCAGTCATCATCAAGACAGCAACAAGAGAGGACGTGGTATAACTTCAACTGCGTTATCCCTGCTTAGACGGATACCTATTGGTGCTGTTGTAAATCGAGCAATAGACGCTTTACCATACGAATTACATATTCCTGGAGGTTATCAATATTGTGGACCTGGAACTAAGTTGGCAAAACGTTTAGCAAGAGGAGATCCTGGAATTAATAAATTAGATCAAGCTTGCAAACAACACGATATAGCATATTCAAAGTTTAAAGATTCAACAAATAGATCAATAGCAGATAAAATTCTAGCAGAAAAAGCTTGGCAAAGAGTAAAATCAAGTGACGCAAGTATTGCAGAAAAAGCAGCGGCTTGGGCAGTAACAACAGCCATGAAGACAAAAGCTAAGTTTGGTGGTGGAAGACGACGTCGCAGAGGAAGACCTGCAAAAAGAAGAGCTCCCAAAAAAGGTGGAAATATTAGAAAGAGACGTCGTAGAACTCGTAAAGCAAAAGTAAAAAAGGCTTCTGTTTGGTCAATGGTAAAAAACGGAGCAGGTTTATACCTAAGACCGTACCGTGTGTACTAAATAAAAAAAATCAATTGATAATTCCAAATAAAGCCTTAACTAATCATCAGTTAAATGATTATGTAAAATGTTTGAAAATACCATTCTTTCGAGGAGTTTTTATGAAAGATGCATTACCAACTAAAATATGGAAAAATGAAACTGGAATAGTAAATTTGGATTCCACCTATGGTCCAGGCACTCATTGGGTATGCTATAAAAAGCTCGGACAAACCGTTTACTACTTTGACAGTTTTGGCAATCTACCACCACCTAAAGAACTTCAACATTATTTTCAAAACTCCAAAAACATTTTTTACAATTACAAAAGAGAACAACCTAACAATACTGAAATATGTGGACATTTATGTTTGGAGTTTCTAGCGAAAAGTGTCAGTCACCTTTAAGATGTCATCGTATACAGTGTCACTGAGTGGAAATTCATCCACATTAAAAAGTACTCTATTCCCAGCATTGCGTTTATCCAAAGAAAGATTATGGGAAGCTGCATTACTTGATTTGACTACCTACAATTCAATTCCTAATGTTACAGAAGGAAAAAACAATTTACTACATTATTATGAAACTAAGGATGCTGCAGGAAAATACTCAGAATTGAAAATAATTACATTTCCTACTGGAGCTTATGAAATTGATGATATAAACCAATTACTACAGAAAAAACTCGGAGAAGAAAATATCACCGTTAAAGGAAACAATAATACTTTAAAAGCAGAAATAACTTCAAAATATTATATCGATGTCGGAATGAAAAACTCTATTGGCAGTTTACTTGGATTTACAGATACAAAAAAGAAAATCTTAACTCCTGAAACTACTCATTCAGGTAATACAACTGTTACAATATTAAAAGTAAATAGTATTGATGTAACATGTAATATTATACATGGATCATATAGAGAAGGAGTAAATCAGCATATTTTACATACATTTTATCCAACAGTTGCTCCAGGTTTTAAAATTGTTGAGAAGCCACAAAACTTGATATACCTACCGTTAAACACCAGTTTCATTTCAGACATCGTGCTGAACATATTGGATCAAGACGGTCATAGTGTTGACTTTAGAGGAGAAACAATTACTATACGAATACACATCAGAGCGGCGACATAAAAATCAACATGGGATTATCATTTAAACCACAACGGAAGAGTCGGGAGCTCAGTAGCTCCTCGACATTGGAAGAGTTAACATCAGACAACATTCGTTTTCTACAAAAGATTGGATTGAAACTTAACAACGATGGATATCCTGGATATATCTCAAGGACCGACATTCGACGAAACACTATGGGAGAAGGAATATCACACACACAACCCTTACACTTCATCAAAATTAAACAATAATGATGAAATAAGAATTCCCATTCAACAACAAGATATTTACACATTACCATGTGAAAGTTATTTGTACATCGAAGGAAGGGTATTAAAATTGGATGGAAAAACTGCTTCAACAGTTCCTTTTATAAATAACCCAATGGCATATCTTTTTGATGAAATAAGATATGAGATATCAGGGGTGACAGTTGATTCAACAAAAAAGGTTGGTATAACAACTACATTAAAAGGATTAACATCATTAACACCACATGAGAAGAATTCAATAGTCACCGCCGGATGGGTTGCTCCCGATAAAGACACTA
The DNA here is from genome assembly GCA_030545055.2 of Neoaliturus tenellus. Taxonomy (NCBI): domain Eukaryota; kingdom Metazoa; phylum Arthropoda; class Insecta; order Hemiptera; family Cicadellidae; genus Neoaliturus; species Neoaliturus tenellus. Next base: position 230,374,215 of record CM061532.1, read on the forward strand.
TAACACCTGCTTCCAACGGTCATTTTGATTTTCATGTACCTTTACGATTGCTTTTAGGATTTGCTGAAGATTACAAAAGGGTTATAATAAATGTTAAACAAGAATTAGTATTACTCAGATCTTCAACTAATAAGGACTTAATACTTGCAGACCCTGCAACTACGGAAGATAAACTGGAATGGCAACTACAATTGGATAAAGTTGTTTGGAGAGTACCTCATGTAAGATTGGCTGATGAACATAGAATCGTATTGTTAAGAAAGTTAAAATCTGACCGTGACATTGTAATGCCATTCCGAAGTTGGGAATTTCATGAATACCCTACATTACCTCAAACAGAACGACAAACATGGACCGTCAAAACATCAACTTACTTGGAACGTGCAAGGTACATAATACTCGGTTTTCAAACTAAGCGAAAAGATGTTATTACTGCAAATGCTGGTCAATTTGATCACTGTAAAATAAAGAATTGTAAAGTTTTCTTAAACTCTCAATTCTTTCCATATGACAATTTAAATGTCATGTTTAGCAAAAAACGTTTTTCCATTTTATATGATATGTATGCAAGATTTCAATCATCATATTATGGAAAGACTAATACACCACTATTATCACCTGATCAGTATTATTCCAAAGCTCCAATAATTGTAATCGATTGTTCAAAACAAAATGAATCAGTAAAATCATCAAGTGTGGATATAAAAATTGAAATGGAATTTGAAGAACCAGTAGCGGATGGAACTTCGGCATACTGTCTAATTCTACATGATAAAATAGTTACTTACACACCACTGACCGGAATAGTGAAGAATGTACTTTAAGAATAATTAGTACAACTACTGCAAAATATTGAGGTTAGAATTATCTTCCTCAATTTTTAAGGTTAGAATTTTGTTTATAAAACACAAGTTCAAAATAAACAATTATGTAATTGTATAAATTTCAAAAATTTTACAAAAAATATAAAAGCAGGAAATTACCTAGTAGAAACTTCATTCTATCTTCAACCGTCGTTTGGGAAACATCGTTCGCAAGATGAATTCTACTAACGGAGAAGAAAATACACCTCTAATGGATGAAAATAGTTCTGATATAGAAAAGCAAGTTGAACAAGAAATGGATGAATTCCTCAAGTTTAACAAACATAAGAAGAAAGAAGAAGAAGGAGAAGATGAAAAAGACGTAAAAAGAAAAAAGGTTGAAGTTAACATTACAACAAATATTTTAACAGAAGTATTTCTTCGAATTTTCTACCCTATTTCTTCATGCATGACAAAAAGTATATCTGTTGGAATTGTAAAATCATTGGATTATTCACCAATTGTTATGTTAAATCAAGGAAGTAAAATGGTTATCTTTACTGAAACTTCTTGGGATTCTCTAATGAAACATTTACATCTTTTGGAATGTTATTTAACTAACAACACATTTGGAAAAAGAACAAGATTAAGTTTATTAGAATCAAATATTGAAGTTGATATAATCAAACATCGTGGGGGACAAGTTGTTCGCTTCAAAGATTTAACTAGACATGATGTAAAATTACATTTCACTAAAGAAGAATTTTACACTTTAAGTTGTACTACCGGTCCTGTCACTAGATACTTAAAACAACTAGTATTTTCAAGTACAATAATTAAAGATTATCTAATCGATACATTGGACAGACAACCATTCATTCCAATTTTATATGGTCCTGTGGATACTTCAATTTTTAATCGAATACCTCAAGAAGTGGATATGTGGAGACAATTAAACAACTATCACACCAATTTTAATATAAACGAAGAAGCACAAGAAATAAAAGAAGAACAATCGTGTTTGTAATAACAGTCAGTTGTGGATGAGACTTCATCATGAACAAACGGGTTTCGTTTTCTACTGCATCACAGTTAATGGAAGTTAAAAGAGGTATAATTGAATTTCAAGCTTTTCGAGGGAATGATGGAAATTTCATTATTAAAGAATTAGTAATTTTAGATATGAACACATCTGTAATTTATCATTACTTGTTCAAACCTCCATTTCCATTCAATAAACTAACAACTAAAGCGAAAGTTACAAACAAATGGTTAAACAAACATTTTCATAACTTAAAATGGGATGAAGGTTTTATTCATTATAACATGATGCCGCATATTATGAATCATTATTGTAAAGAGTTTAAAACTATCTACACAAGAGGATTGGAAAAAGCAAATTGGATACAATCATTTACAAGCAATGAAGTGATAAATGCAATAATAGATAGAGATTTCCAATGCTACTTTAATGAACTTTGTATTTCATCAAAAAGTTTTAAACATCGAAGGTCACAGTGTGCTTTGAAGAATGCCTACCGCTTGAATAATTTCCTTCAACAAAGTGGTGGGGGTAGCATCAGTGGTGGGGGTAGTGTCAGTGGTGGGGGTATTCTCGATAATAAAAGTGAGAGCGCTACCATGACACAGCATGAGTATTACTCGAACCTCCGAAGAGACAACATCTCCAACGGATATTCTTATTAACAAGAAGATTAGCATCAGCAAAAACATTAAGATGGCATCAAACAACTTACTTCAAAATTTAGTTGAACAATTCAACGCTCATTCAAAATCAACAATCTTACCTACAAAAAAATGTTCCGAGCTGAAAGAAGAAAAACACTACATCATTCATACAATAAAGAAGATGGAAACTTCAGTAGGTGATGCTATAAATTGCACATTAAGCGAGGCACCTTATACAATTGGTGATGAAGCAAAATTTCAAATCTTCCTACCAAAGCGCTTCGTACAACTACTACAAAATGAAGATCTTCGTATAATTCAACCCGGCGCACTCTATTTGGTATCACATGGACCAAGTGGAAACAATTCTACTGAACTTACAATTCATGTAACACCTACTACTGATTAGTTTGTACATAAGATTGTAAATATTTCTTTGTATTTGTTTCTCAATAAATATGATATAAACCTAAAAAAAAAAAAAATAAAAAAAGCAACATATTGTAATGTGTTTGTACATTACAATATGTTGCTTTTTTTAAAAATTCCATGGGATGACCTTGACCCAATTTTGTGTGATAATAAAAGTGAAAATCAACTTGTTAAATTCATCAGTCTACGACTACCTTTCGTACCGTACACATCTCACTCTCTATCACTAAATACAAAACTTCAACATGTCCCTAAAGGTTAAGTGTGCATCTTATGATACCAACACCATAACTACTTTTGAACAACTTGAAGATTTAACTAACGAAATGCGAGTTTTACTTACCGGTGGTTATCACTTAACTGTTGATGTTAGTGCTACTAATACAAGGATGTTCACTAAAACAAAATATTGCGATGATGAAATATTTTTTTCTACACAACCTACAACTTCTTCATCGCCAGCTGGTCAACATAACATCAAGTTCCAAAAGTATTACCAATGATGAATAACTTTTAATAAATAAAATTACAACTAAGGAATCACGTGATCAATATCAAGTTCATAAAAAGGATGTAACAGTTTGATAAATAATCATTCGCTTCTCAGCTCTCGCCACAACAAGATCTATTCTACAAAATGTTATACAGAATGATGATTGAACTTGATGGGAAAATCTATGGAAAGGATTATAACACTGTTGAACAAATGACTCAAGATTTAGATGTATTAACTAAAGAAGGATATCAAGCTAAATTAATTTTAAAATTTCCTGAAGTACATCCACTATCAACAGAAGAACTTATTGCTATGGCTAAGGCAGAGAGAGAAAAAAAGTCTGAAGAAAACAAACAGAAACAAACTTCCTAAATTTCAATAATCCTTACACTTGTAAGGTATAATTTTTTAAAACTCCATTTGGATGACCTTGAAATTACCCCTACCACTTTTCATAGTACATAAAACTCGCTATTCATCACTATACAATCTTATTCTTTCACTACACTCCGCAGCGTCAACATGGAAGAGCAAAAATACAAGTACAAACCTCGTTACTGTTGTGAACAACAGTGTACAGATTTAGGACCAATGATGGTGGATGGGTTAGCTTGTACTAAATGTGAATTCTTCGGATCTTGTTATTGCAAATGTAAAACAAAACAACTACCGCCACCGGAATTGCGAACTTTCAAATTTTACAAATCAAGATATTTTCATACATGTTGTCCTCAAAGATGTTTCAAATTTCACCCTCTAGATCTTGCTCATTGTCAACGCACCAAGTCTCATCAAGATGATTTTTGTACACATATGATAAAAAGATGTAAATACAGATCAGATTGGTATTCCGATCCTGTAGAACCATCAAATGTATAATTTCAGTTTTACACTCTTTTTTAAAACTTCAATTGGATGACCTTGAGATTTCCCCCACCATTAGTTCTAATTTTTATATAATATTAAATCATTCCACTTCCAACACTCTAACTAACAACATGGAAGGAAAATTTATCAAGTTTGAACATATAATAACTGACAGGGAGGAGATGGAAGAATTGTTTCAAAACTTACTTTCTGTCATTGACGAATATCCTATAAGATGGTTCAGAATTGTAGTTCAATATTTAAATCCTGGTGAATTGTTTTCTTCATCGAGTGAAGAGGATGAAACAACTACTTCGGTTCAAATAATTGAATTAAAAGACGAAGAAGAAGAAGAACTAAACGTTTTATTCAATCATAAGCTCAAGGTCCCCAATATAGAAGCCCCCTCCCTAAAAAGCCCCCCTCCCTAAACACCTGCTCAAGGTCGCCATTATATAAGCCCCCTTCCCTAGGCGCTAATCCTCATTCGATTGCCAACTCTCTAACGATGAACACTTCTCAATTGGCACGAATGAATGCTAGTTTTGAAATAAACTCAAAAGATGATTTACAAGAAATATTTAATGCTTTAAATGAAATTATAGATAAATTTAACGCTATTACAATGAATTTGGAAATAACTTACGCTTGTCCTATTTGTAATAAGGTTGAAAATTCTGATGAAGACAGTTTACTAAATACTACTCCTCTTACCCCTCTACAGTCGGACACAACTTCTGAGGCAAATGATGAGCAGCATCTTTCCCCCACCACTTCTATGTAACAACGCTCTTTCCCCCCACCACTTCTTTATTTAACCGACATTTCCCTCTTTTAACTCTCATTCCATCCTCGCCTCTTCAACTATCAACATCGCTTCTTTCAAAATTTCAAAAAAACACAAACATGATGGATATGATGGATGAAGTTCCATTTGTAACAAGGATGGAAGAGGATAAATTGAAATTGGAAATCAAACGTTTGGAAATGGAACGGGAAAACCAACTCGAGATGTTACGTTTGTTCAAACTTTTTAAATACATCATCTGGGGACTCTGCGTTTACCTTCTCATCGTCGTCGGTGTTTGTGTTTACAACTCTGTAGTTCATAACAAAACTTCAACTTGTTTAAACACTGCTGTCACACATTGATTGTATGTTTTTCACAAATAAAATTCACAAACCTAATTCTATACCTATCCCGCTATCACCGGAGTTGGTTCCACTCTCCGAACTATTACTCCGGTGGTAGCGGGATAGGGTTTTTTAAAACTTACTCTGGATGACCTTGACATACTTTCCATAACCCAATTGTCAAGTTGAATTTCAAATTTCAAATAACATCTCCTACCCCACCGGAAGCTATATGGCATGGCATATGGCGGCAGCGACTGATTTGGCAGCTGGCCGATGGCAGCTGGCCGGCAGCGGCTGGCAATTGGCACGACTTCCGTTTTGAAAGTAACCAAACCCCACTACTCATTTTGTACTATTAGGCTATAATTTGACTGCTACTTATCCCAGACCCCGGCTATTGCTCTCAGCTTCGTGCGATAGAGAAGCAAAACAATCACCAGGCTTGTTTATATCGGTAATCCAAAATATATAATTTAGTTATTGGCACGAAGGAAATTTGATTTATGAACAGCCTCAGGGAAATAACATTATAGCTCGGTCGCTCGCTGTTGCTTCTTTTTTACTGACAGTTTACACAAACATAAAGAATGAAACACTTTCTTGAAAAATTGTATTATGTTTATTTTATTAAATCTGGTTTATTTGTCTTCAAAACAAACATTTAAACATAGCTATATATAATTTATGTAACTTAACAAACATTTAGATACGCATAAATTTAATTATTTGCGAGTAATTGATTCTTTTAGTAATGTTTTTTACAAAACAAAACCTTCGAGATAGTATTTTGTAAGTTTCTAATGAAATACTTAAGTAATATTTTAGTACTAACTTACTTTTTGCAAGGTTTTAGGTTCACAAGACATGTTTTAAAATTAGTTACAATGCCAACTGAGAAACTGAACATCATATACGCTAAGTATTTATGGAAAACTGTTGATAGTTTTATTGTGATAATCATAATTTGAAATATTTTAAAAATTACTTCATCCCATATACATTCCCATATACATCCCATATATTTCAACTCAACTTCCTTGTCAACGCCACCCGTCTCTTTTGGACTTCTGACGTTCTGTAAAAGTGATCCCGACGTCCTTGTCAACCCCACCCGTCTCTTTTGGACTTCTGACGTCCTGTAAAAGTGATCGCGACGTCCTTGTCAACGCCACCCGTCTCTTTTGGACTTCTAACGTCCTGTAAAAGTGATCCCGACGTTTTTGTCAACGCCACCGTCTCTTTTGGACTTCCGACGTCCTGTAAAAGTGATTGGCAACGTATATTGTTGTAGCGAAAGTGAGTTTTACAGAGTTATTCTATGCTTAAGTAACAGCACTAATTTTCAAATAACACCACTAAAGTGGTTATTCTATCAATGGGCTGATATTTCCAGGACTGGTATGTAGGAGGAAGGTATAGGCCTAAGCGGCAATCACATTACAGCTGTATCGCCAACAATGCCGACACGGTAGGGGTAGGCTAAGGCTGAGGCTGGGGCTGAACTCAGCTGGTGGTGGTGTTATAGCGGACTCGTGCTGCGAGCAAAACACCCTGGGAAATGACATAATAAAACAACCATTACTGGCGAAACCGTGGGCTTACCGTGGGACGTGCTTTATTATACTTACGGATAAAAACAATGGAAGACCCGGGGAAACACCCAAGCAATTTTTACAATCAATCAAATCCTATCCTATACTATAATAATACGGGTAAGGTATATTTGCATGTATGTATATGCACACGGATCTCAAAAACTAGTCGAACGATTTTCTTCAAACTTTGCAAATAACTTAGTTCTGGAATAAAAATAAGGCACAACTTAAAAATATTTTTAACGTTGCATAACTTGTCCTATCTTTTTTTCCCATCTTGATTTTTATAGGTAACAATCTCAACTAATCACTTTAAACTTTCTGTAGCTTTATTTTACTTATATATTACATTCAAAACACATTAGTGAGTTAAAAAAACCAAGGGCCCATATCATAATTATTTTTTTAAACATAATTTGATAGTGATGCAGAGATTATAGAAAATTGTCCTGCTAAGAGTCAAGTTATCATAGCTCCAAGAACAAAATATCGTTACACAAGTTAAATTAAATGTTGAACCGCGGTGAGTTAGGTAACTCCGGCAGTTAGCTTATCTGGCTTCGCACTTAGAAACAATAACTGCCACGAGTTAACAAGACCTGGAGGCGAAAAGAAGATGAATTGCGCCTATGATACCCGTTAATTAATTTGGGATTTAAAGGTAATTTAATCTATAGCTAGTAAATTTATAAAATGCCATGTATATAAAACAGTGGGTGCATATCTATCTCTTGAAGTGAATCAACAATCTATAAGTGAATTAAATGATGGGGTTTCACTTTGTACACTAGATTTTGTGAAGATTAAGTTGTGTGCTTTTAATGATAAGTAATTCCTGTAAAAGTTGGTGCAATGTGTATCATAACAACATTTTTATTTGAATAAGAAAACAAGACAACATAAAGTAAGGTAATGGGAATGGGCATTGTATTTTTATTCTAAAAGAGCCTCAGAGCTCAAACCCAGTTCTGACCTGGTTTGAATTTGTTTACGAATTCGGAAAAAAATGTCCTCGGTCAATCTCTACTTTCACACTCCTCCAAATTCCATCTCTTGATTTCACAAAGCTAAGTTTCAGATTGTAGAATATCTTACCGTAGAACTCATGAAATCAGAATGATGTTTAAGTTTTAAGCCAGTGAAATAAAGTAAAGTGGAATGAGCAAACTTAAAGGAAACAATCTCAATTCCCTTTAAACCTAGTGTATCTACACATTATTATAGTCGGCTTCACCTTTGCAATGAAACCATAAGTTTTGACCTACATCAAAGATCTCTTTTTTCAGAACCATCTCAATCCAATTGACTACAACTATTATTATCGTTTTCCATGCAAATAACTTTTAAAAAGCACTGATAACAATTTGTGTAACGCCGTCCGTCGTCATGCGGCCATATGATTTATTCGTTAATTAATTGTAAAAAATAGATACAGTGGTTTATTAAAATAACGAGCTAGTTCATTAGCATCCTTTAATATCTAGTTGTTATGATATGAGTTGAACAGAAGCTTAATAAATCTTACTCTCTTAGACTGCTTATTCCCAGTGGTTGGTACCAAACATATTGCTTTGAATTGTGAGATATGGAGCAACTTTATTCCTGTGATTTTTGTTCCATAATTTATTTGTTCTTTTTTCGAATTTATACAATAATTGTAAAAAAAAAAAAAACAATAAATATTTCAATGATTTTTATATAACCCATGTTTTGAGTCATGGGTAATCACCCAAATATAAACTAATTAAAAGTCATTTGTGGACGTTTGAAAGTCTTGCATGTTTCAAATTATTGCTTCTAAAATTAGATATACTTACAAACTTTTGAATCTCATAGAGAACTATTTTAAAATCTATTATTTACTAAGACAGGTAATCGAGAGCTGTTTATTAATTTTTGTGACAACGTTGAACATTAAAATGACAGTTACATCGTAAATAAATATTTTGTTATAAATATTGAGTTTGACAAAACTTTTGGCAATTGTGTAGATAGGATATATTTTTATCACTTAGTACTTTTACCACATACGTTTATAGAAGATAAAAATTAATGTTTTAAATGCACGATGAATATTAGATTACGTACTTATAATTTTCTTAACTTAATTATGATGCAATTTATTTTTAAGTACAAGCGTTATGTCCAATTAATTATTAAATTTTTTTTTTTTCAATGAAGTAAACACGTAATGAGTGTAACAAATAGTTTATTTCCCCGACAGACAGCAGAGAGGCGGTTAAGCTCCAAGTGGCGAAACTAAGAAGCTTATTCCGGGGTCTTGCACTAATTGTACATTCAAAAACTCCATTATCTAAATTTGTCGGTTACTCTGAGACGAGGTTTTTCGTTCTCTGAGCACTCAGAACGCTGTAATTCTCAAATAATACGAACACAAAATATTTGGTTAAAACTTCCTCGACTCCTTTCTTTCCCTCTGATTCCTTCTCCTTGATTAGTAAAGATTTAAGAATGGGGCATCTTTGTTTACTAAGCTAATTTATAATAAGAATAATTTTAGACGACACTAATAATTATTTCATTAAGTCAGAGTATCACAGCGAACTGTAATTAAGATGAATTGGCTCGAAAAATAGCTTCACGAAACACTTGGTCCTAACGACCTCTGAAGTATGATTAGTGCTGAGAGTCATTATCTTGATTAATTTGGGCCAGATTGCCGGAAATCTCTCCTCTTTGTCGTAAAAATAAGATGGATCCCCAATTACAAGTATCGCCTGACTATAGTTTTTTTCGCAACGAATAAAACTCCTGTTTGAAAATTTACGAGTTTGATGCACATTATGGCGCAATTAGGTTTGTCAGAAATGCCAACGTCTGTGAAGAACATTGAATTTTTTATTTAAGATAAGAATTTCCAAAACTTCAATGCTCTTGCTCTGGCTTGGTAATTTATTTTATCGTTAAACACGTTAATTACTCTTTAGCTTAGCATGGAAGTACACGTTGTGCATGTATGTGGAATCACAAGGATTGTTATGAAAACTGTTCTGGAATTGTAAGAATTTTATACTATAACAACTATAAAAAATATCTGTAGGGATGTATTTATATTTTATCTAAAAATTTAGCGGGTAGATTTTGTTTAGTATTTGGATTTAAGAGCACTTTGGCCCAAATATAAGTTTAGAATCAGCCCCAACCCCGTAAAAAAATTTTGTCTAAGAAAGAGTTTGAAAATTTCTTTTCTAAACATTGTTCTTATGGCTTGTAATTTTGGTAACGAAATAAAAGAACACTACATACTTTTAAACATTGGTTTTGAAAAAGATGTTAACTGTGAAAAATGTTTAGCTCGTTTTTGGTGTCAACTTAATAGCATGTTTACCATTATACTATAACAAAAGGGAATTAAAACGAGCGATCAAGGACCAGTCAAGCCTGGTACTTTTAATAAAAAAATTATCTCATTAGATAATACGGTAATGGTTTTTGTAATTAACGATTTACAGATGACAAAAAATTTCTTATGTTGAAAGTTCCAGGATTTCACTTCGTAGCGATCTAAACTGATTCTGTTGATTAAACGCGGCGCAGCGAGCGGTCCTGGGCACTGATTGGTGGAACTGCACCAAGAATAACACCCGATCATGGCCAACAGAAAACCATCAGGAACGGTTCGTAACAGGATGTAGTTGGAACAAAAGTAAATCAGCGTTAAGGTTTCAATAAAATATAAAATATTTAAAGCAATCCACATGTTATTTATTTGGTCCAACGATACATTTATATGGAGATCATTATTAATATGGAGATCACATAAAACGATGTATCTAAGCGGTTGAGTTCAAGGTTACACTTAACAATTTTGTGGAATGGGTTTTTTCATTTTAGAGAAACAATAAATTCTTGGGAAATATTTAGTTGAAAAGGAATTTAATCAAGTCTCATATAAAGTTTGGAATGCTAAATATTTACATTATACAAACTTATGCCATATTATTAGTTACAAACCTTAAGAAAATGCTATATTAGACTTAGACGAAATATTTCACTTGAAAGTCATTCAGAAAATGAGTGAATAGAAAGATATCTGATGTATTTGGTAAACCGTCGTTGTAAATATAAAAATATCTTACACGTTTTTGTACGTAAAATTTTGGACACTACCTCTGCAAATTCAGCAAATAAATCCAACTGCAATGAAATGTAACCAGCTAATTGGAAAATAAATTTGAGGCAATTTTAAGGAAAAGAATCATTCTTGTGTCGCTTTGAGAATATCCGACTAAAATTAAAGTGCTCAAAGCACAAGCTGTTATCACCGACAATGTAATCAGATTTTGTATTGGTAAATTGGTAATAACCTGTGTACACTCCAATAGGTTCTCCATGCGTTATATTCTGTATACTTTACATCTTATTCGTTAGTTCTACCACAGAGTAAGTAATACATAATATTACTATTAATATTAATATTAATATTACTTCTCTGTGGTTCTACATACAGTTCGCAGACTGTTATTGTGTTGATCTGGGAAGCCCGACAAGTAACAGTGAGAGTTAGGTAACTTACACAACTCAACTCAACATTCAATTCAAGTTGTGCAACGCCCTTTGGTACTTAGTAAGCGACACTTTGACCCTTCCATTTCGTGCAGGGCTTCTGGTGATGTCAAAATGTTCATTAAAACAATTAGATAAGATACGTTACGAAACACAAGTTATGGTTTGACAAGCTAGATGTGGAATTACTGAGTAATTGTTGACGATTATCGTAAATTTGTAATATATTTACGATAATCGTAATTATTAATACCTCGCATTTAATTTAAAGTTTACCTCAACGCTTTTTTGGGAACGGTGAAATCTGGTACCGACATTTGGGAATTTATTGTCCGCTCGCAGGAATGTATGTATATGCGGTCCATGAAATGAAAAATATTGCCTTTCCTAATTAATAAGTTATTTCCAATAAAGCAGATGCCTGTTATTTTATCAATAAAGAATTAATTACAGAAAACCATCCTTTTCAAATTATAATATAGGAATACCGGTACCTATAGAAATGAAAATATCAGATGATCTATTTAAAATCCACAAGGTTTCAAGGTCAGGCCTATATTTTACACAACAAAGAGGCTTACATGGATATTGCATTCGATGTTAAATTATGTCTTTAATATTGAGATGGAAACCCTTTTACAAATCGAATGCTTCCACTTTATCTGTATTCTGTTCTAAACAATTTCAAATAGTACTAGGTTTAGATTTAATATTATTCTTAACATTTTTAAAATTCACTTTTTAAATTCATTCACTAAAATTTAAATCACCCCAGTTGTCACACTGTGCTTTTCTTAGAAAGTGGGGTAAGTTATTATCAAGTTAGACAACAAGTTTTGAACCATGGTTCTAAGTGTTATTATTTTGTGTTCCATCGTCATGTACTATGTTTTTAATGTGAAATGTGTTCAATGTGAAGAATTTAAATGTAACGAAGTCCACCGGATGGAAAAATTTTAACTAGTCTAGTCAACCTGGTCCTTTAACTGATGATGGGTTTACGAACTCGAAATCGATTTTAAGGGATATTTCCACTAGGATTGTTAAGGTAAGATAACCTATCAACTTCTAAAATTTAACGTTATATTGAATATAAAGACGAAAGTAGCATTTATTACATTTGGCATTGTAAAATGGTGTTAAATGTTAACATTTAGAACAAACTTAAACCGTAATAAATGTATTATCATATAATAATGTTAAAGCGTTAAATCATACTTCCGTCATCCCTAATGAATATTAGCTTTAAAGTGATAATTATCTTTGTAGCACTCTGGGGCTATAAACAGTTTTTTAGTTAAATCAATATATCGTGTTGCAATGACAATCATCATTCTCAGAATTGCAACAATCAACTATTTTGGTTATGTTTGTTTCGACCATACTTGTACACAATTCAGATTCGCTCATTGAATGAAACAAAAAAATCATTTTATTTTTAATGGACTTCGAGAGTCAATAAGTGGAACCACTCCAAAAAATGTGTATAAAAAGACACCAAACTACAATTTATTAAACTATAATTCCTTGCCAAATAACCATTAAAGAATGCAAACTATTAACATGCCTAACTGATGGTTATCAGTTTTAATAATTGAATTGCGTTTAATTAGAATGTAGGCAACAGTCATGTGATAGTGTCCGACGCAACATATTGTGCGTCTAACTTTGTTTGCCACTCAAGTTGATGCTTCGGTCGTAGTCGTTAACACCTTTGATTGTTTTTCCCCAATAAGAGGGTTCAATGCCTCTTACGACGCAGTAAAGTCCTGAACAACCAAATATTACCCTGGGGTTTAATTTTTTATTAATTTTTTAAATAAACAACCCTTACTACAACCCTTACTAAGCAATAACCATCTTTTGTTTCTCAAAGGTTCTCGTTAGCTAGTGAACGATAAATACAGCATTGTAAAATTAATTGTATAACTAAAGTTGTTCGTAAGTGTATTCCTTAGACATACCATATTGCCTCTGAACTGCCATGACATAGGCCTATGTTTTTGAAATAAATAATGTTGGTCACATAAATAATTAAAAACAAACAGTAACTATTTCTAAACGAAAATACCCCCCCGTTGCAGCAGACCTGCGTACTCAGCGAGTTTCCAAATTAGTAATATTAATTTTGACCACATAAAACTGTAAACCAAATAAAATTACATGCTCATAAATAGGCGGGAAATAAATATTCTCCTTGTGATAAATATAGGAAGAGTATGCAGGTATGCTGCCATGGGGAACACTAAAAGTAGATTTTATCATAAAAAAAAATATTTCGACCATATGAAGCCATTTACTAAGTTTCATCCAATATCTGTCCATTGCTAAAGAAGTTTGCCTATTCTCCATATGATAAACATGGGAAAAGAGTATGCAGGTTTGCTGCCATGATAAGCACAAAAACCAAGATTTTTACCATAAATGGATGAATCTCAACCAAATGAAGCTGAATTCCAAGTTTCATTGAAAAATATTGGTTATAAGTGAAATATTAACACATCCCAATCCTCAATAAGATTAAAATTGGAGAACCAAAATACAATGTACTTGTCTGTATAGACTTTTAATATCTCGGTAACCAATGGAGATAGAGCAAAGCTTCACAATACTAAATTGTGTGTTTTTAGCTACATCCAATGGTCAAAATAAATATTTAAAATTTTTTAAATTTACATATGAAAAATGCAAAAAAACTAATTTTCGGGGTATAAAACCCCCCAAAACTACCCCTTCCGGTAGGTCGATATGTCTGGTTTACGAACTCATCCGAATAAACCAAACCAATTTGGTCTCGATCGGACCATTTTTAGGAGAGTTATCGTATCTAGGGACACATACATATATATATAATTTTTAATGACTATTATTTTTGGTCTCTGGGCACCTAAAAACGAAAAAGTAACATGGCCCCGGGCTTAGGTCTTACCCTGAGAAATACGGTAATAGCTTCGGTAATAGCTTCGGTACTACGGTAATGGGAAATTCGCTAAAAGATAAACAAAACTTTTCTTACAATAAAATATTTGCGTCTATGGGATCATTTTAGTCTTTTTAACATTGAAATAACTTGTTGTGAGATTTGTTGAAAATCTTTATAATTTGGAAATATGGTTTATTTAGGTCTGATTGGTGTACATTTTTCAGTGTTAAAGTAAAACGTTTAAGAGTCACATTAAATCCAGTTTCTAGACCGATTAGAGCTCGGCAAATTTGTTTTATAATAGAAATTACACAGTATATCGTAAATAATGATTGCTCCATTATGGTCAATGTTTTAATTTCTTTATAAAAAAAGATTGTATTGCAACTACTATCCCAATTACTCTACACCTGAAAATATGTTGTCACGATTTCTACCACGTATGATCCAAGCGCTATTCATAATATATAAGTTAATTAATGCACTAAAGGTTTTTTTTTTATAGAAAAACTTCTCCTACAACATTCAATCGATTTACAAGTTTCTGGGGTCATTGGTTTCTGGGCTTGGTCTGTAGTTGTTTTCAGCCAAAAAATTATGTAAATCGGATTTAAAATAAGGGCGCTGTCCATTGTTAAAAATTGAAATTTTCCCATTAGAGTAACATTAGGCTTGTGTTTACCTTCAAAAAAAAAAAAAAAAACAAAAAAAAAAACATCTGTTAATGTACAGCTGTAAATAATGTATATTTAGTACTGATAATAAAAAAAATTGGATTGTGAGGGTGTTATTGATTTAAAACTAAATGTAACAATTATAGTGATTAATTTGAAAATCCAGATTAAATTGCTCTATTTCGAGCACCGCGTTTACTATATTAATAAATAGCTAAACATATACAATGTAGTATTTAGGGTTGGAAACAACATTTTCTCTACGATCCTTGGCAAGTTGATAAAGATAATTAGTTTTTCAGTAATTACGCCGGCAGCGTCGTTAGCACAAAGTGTTCCGTGAACCTCGTCTGTTTGTCGAGCCATCACGGGTGTTGTGCTCCTCCTTAAAACTGCTCAATTGCCAGTGTAATATGAAATACAATAATTTTTAATACAAATAAAATGATTTAAAAAATTGTAAAATTGGTTTAAAAGCTTCTTAAAATTGTTAAGTTCAGCCGTTCGACAGATTTTTGTTATAATTTAAAATGATAATTTACCTATATTTGAACAGTGGAACCAGAACTTGTATTTAAGGAACTCGGTGCATATAAATCAATTGGTGTACTTTAAATCTGTCTGCATAACACATGAAGAGGCCTTGATAACATGATAAATAATAAATATCCTCAAGAATGGAGCAATGGATGGACATTTACGCTTTACAGTGTCATTTTTTTTTGTCTCAACTACAAGCTGCTACAAACCTGACCTAAGAAGTTTGAAGAAAATGGATTAAAAGTTTACGATCTATCAAATCTTTATTAGCTGAATTTTTGACCAATGGTCTTTAAAGTTGGTTTGCAGCTTTGTATTTCAATATTTAGCCTTCAATGTTAATGCATATCAACCTATGCATTCTTTAAATATTTACAAACCCTCCATTAAGGAAGGTGAAGTCAACTATTTAAACATTCTTGGAAACCGAATAGTAAAGTAATTAGTCTCCTTCCAATTTTAACATCGAAAATAAAAAGCCTTCTTAAAACATTTAAGCACTTTCACCTATTAATACCGGAAGAATCCTATGAATCATGGCCATTCGCATGATCAATTATTAAGTAAATAAATAAATCGACGTATAAAAGTTCAATCATCAGTTCTTTTGCTAGCCGCCTGTGTTCTCACACTCTGTTGGACTTCAAATTGCATTATCGTTGACCTCGACATGGTGACCTAATTAACTAAAAACGGCAATCTCTGATTGAATTAGCCATCGAATATACTTGAATCTATAATGGCCAAAGTCTCTCAAACCAATGTTAGTTCTTGTAAAGTGTATAATGCTAAGAGAATTAATGTTATTAACTTTGTGATCTAAATGTGAAGCCTAGAAAATCCAAATATAGAATCCTATAGTGATCTCATTTTATAACTTAGGAAAAAATGAATTACAATTAAATAAGTTAATTGTAGCTGAATGGAATGTTCTTAATTTACCATGTGTACTATAAAGTAAGACGCCTACTTTAATCTATTTTAGTCCACGATTACATCATATTTCAGTGAAGTTTAAAGACCAAGTACTGTAATATGCAATGACACTTAAAATTTAAAATAACTTCTCAAAATATAAACACTACCTACCAGTTTTGCTTCCCTGTAAAACTAGAATGAAATGTAATCAATAAGTATGATTAATAACAAACATTAAACCCGTGTAAATATATTATCTAATATTACTTTTTGGTACAATTGACGTATTGTTAACACCCCAGACTGCGTTGCTTGACTCCCGTGCATAGTGCATGTCCTTGTGATATCCCAATATTCACTGCGCGCGAACATTGTTGATATTCCACTTCAAGCTTCAATGTTAAATACAAAGTTCTTCTCTTAAAATTTACAATTATAAGTTTTTGCTGAAATTTTGTTATATTAATTTTACTGATATCTAGCCACTGTATAGTTTTGCGAGGGAGTTAAAGCAATTTCAAAGTGCAGTTAGTTATGTTGTACACATTTGTAATTAATCTTGAATTATTGGAAAGCTGATGTTTAAGTTTAATTATACTTCAGGACCGACAAAGTATATTGGCTTTTTAATTTCCAACGCGATTTCTGTTTAATATCTAATAACAATATAAATTTTTCTCTTTTCAAATATTTCCATACCAGTATTGCTTTCTCATTATTACTAACTACCGTACGTAAATTTCATCAATCATTTGTTTTCTCAGAAACGGGCTGCATTCTGGACATACTAACCGCAATAATGGTTGTAGATGAGATCTGTACTTTAACTGTATTGCGTATATCTCAATAAACAATTTTATAAAAATAAATCAAGGTTCAGTAGTGTGATTTCCTTTAAATTTTCCTTCTAACAGTAACGATTAAAGTGTTGGTGGTATACTGTAGTTTGATGTACAGGTTTCTTTTATTAACTCATTGTATAACAACTACCTAAAACTTATTTTAGCTTGGTGGGTAGTATAACGCCGTAAAGAACTAAGAACTTGTAGCCATGTTGTAGCTTACTGGTTTTTTTCCTACTTTACAGCCGTTTTAATGGCTAAGCCTTTCTTATAAAATACTTTTACAAAACATTTTAAAAGTTTGGTTTAGTTGTTTTTTAAAATCCACTAAAAACACTAAAAATATAGTTACCTGATCAAAAATTTGTAAAACTTTAATTTGAATTCATTTTCAAATTAATCGTTAAATGCCATTGTTTAATTTATCGCTCATTTTTGTTAAATAACTTGGAACTATTCTGTCTGTTTTATACACATGATTTATGACATTCAGTTAACACATCTCAGTATCGGGTTTACCAAGCCTCGCTCGTGGGTTTTAATTTACTTTTGTTATAGTGTCATGGTAACCATACTATTAAGTTTACACCGAAACCTCCTCAGGGTTAACAGCCGTTTATAAAAGAATGTTCTTTAAATATTGTGGGTTCTTTAAATTTGGATTACCTTTCGTTGTTATTTCGTTACCAAAATGGCAACACATAAGACCAACGTTAAAAATCACAATTTGAAAACTTAATTGAGATTTTCCTGGGTTCAGGCTGTTTTTAAACTTATATTTTTGTTACAAATCACTCTGATGTCCATGGTTTAAGCAAAATCTACCCTAGATTTCGAGGTCGTATAAAATACATAGCCACAGACTCTCATCATAAGTCATTATATAGTTATTATATATTATATTAATTAATTTTTATCTGTTAGATTCAATAAACCACTTTTTAAGCACATGCTCCTGCACATGCACATGGCATGCACCTGGTTAAACGTTGATAGTTGCTCTGGAAGTACAAATTCAGTGGTTCGGGGATTACGTGACGACAAAGAGGATTCCCTACTTGTACCAATATTGCTTTCCATATCACATTATACCTGTAATATTGTGCTGCCAACCCTTTTATGTCTTCTTTGCCCTTCCATTATTTTTTATAATTCTTTTAAACTTTTTGAGCCTTTAAATTAGTCGAATTGAACATCATAATGTAATAACATACTTATTGAATTCATTTGCGTATTAAGGATAGTAGTCATGATGTAATGAGAAATATGTAATGAATGAAGAAATTATTGCATTTTGTAAAAATTATACAATCCCTTCAATTTTTGGGTCTTCGATTAGTTCAATAAGAGAACATCTTCTATGTAGCCTATTAGCACCTATAGTGAATTGATTTGTGCATTATTGATGGTAGTCGAGAATCTTCTAAAGGATATGGTTTCTGTAGTATTTTATTTTCAATTTCAAAACAATTTAATTTAGTAAGGGTGATAGTATTTAAATATTTTTTATATATTTAAATACGATCACCCTCTGCTTTATTCTATACCAATTTTTTTGTGAAGTTAACAATCTATTTACAAATATATTTTGAAATATAGATATTCTTGTTTAAAATGGAATGTTGATAATATAATTTAAACAGGCATTTATGCTTCCAAGTGGAACCTTATCCGCCGTTATAAGTGGAGTTCCAGGTACCGTGATGAAGTAGGCCACAATATACCGGCTGCGCTTGCCACAAGGGATTTTCATCGGAATGGTTTATAACCATTCAATTGCATTCCACAATACACGCATTATCTAGTTTCATTGGAAAACTCAGTGATGAAGTATAGAAATTATAGGATTTTCTTGGAAATAGACGAGTCTCAGTTTCGTATAGGCTATGTAGTGACTCACTAAGTAAAGGATATTAAAAAAAGATTTTCCCGGCAGTTTATTAAATATTTATTTCCCAGGGGCAAACCAGTTATTACACTGTTTGTAAACTTGTTGAAGAGATAAAATTTTAATCTATTGTAAACAACTTTAATTGGCAATGATACTTTTTTGCAATCCACTAATATTCTATAATAATACTGTATATTTTTGTTTCAGGACATTCCGGTGAGTAAAGAAAATTACAATTGAAGGTAACGAACAGTATTAACGATTCAGAAACTGTAACAACTTATATTATAATTATAGTTTTATAAGTTTTTGAGGACTAACCTAAATTTGTTTTTATGGTTTGTTAAATGTAGAGTCGAGCCTGCTTGTATGGTATTACATTTTAGTCAATATTTTGTACATCTAACTTTTTAAATAAGATATCAATATTTTAGGAATTAAAAATTTCACATATTTAAAAATATTCTCTATTATTACTTACATCAGAAGTTCAGTGTTGACTTTTAGGTCAAGTTGAAATTGTTTCAGCACTGCGATACCATCATTAAATTTGTCAATTTTGTTTCTTTAAAACTTAAGGGGGCGCTTTACTTGAAGACAAACTAATAATCAGTTTAGCATACCGGGTGTCCCAGACCATCCGTACACCCCTTTTAAAATCTACTCAAATAATTATTCACAAAAACAAATTGTGCCATTATAGGTAAACCGGTTGTGCCCTATCCATTGATGATAAATTCAATGTACAGGGTGTACCAGAAGTAACCTACCCAGACCGGAAGTAATTAATTTTAAATACTAACCTCCACTGTTTATGGTATTTTCTGATTCTAAACATAATTTTAAGACAACTTTACATTTTAATGTGTACCCTAATCCTAACGGGTTGGTAGATAATTTAGGTAGAAGTTTGATTTTTTCCCCATAAGAATAACATGGGGCTAAATTTCACATCCATGTAAATTTTCCGTTAAACTAAAAAGGCCTAGCATAGAAATGCCTCGGCTTCTTCTTTTAAACACTTTAGCATCATAAATCATTAGTTTTGTCATAAATTGTCTTATTTTTCCACAATTTTTTCAAAATGGCGGAGATTATTTTAAATAAGTATAGAACTAAAAGTAATTGTGTAAAAATCGGTAATTTATGATGAAATATTATTTAAAATGATATTATAAGATATTTTTATGCTAAGGCAGTTATGTTCAAGGTAATGTTAATGGAGGCAAGTTAAGGTTCAAGGTTTCAATGTTAATGGATATGAAAATTTGCTGATTGCTCCATGTTATTCTTATGGGGAAAAACAAACCTTCCACCGCCATTATCTCAAAAACCGTTAGGATTACGAGTACAAGTAAAGTTGTCTTTAAATTATGTGTAGAATCCAAAAATACCATAAAAAATGGGGGTTCGTATTGAAAATTAATGACTTCGGCTCTGGATAGGTTACTTCTGGTACACCCTGTACATTGAATTTATCATCAATGGATAGAGCGCAACCGGTTTACCTGTAATGGCACGATTTGTTTTTGTAAATAATTAATTGTGTCGATTTTAAAAGGGGTGTAAGGGTGGTCTGGGACACCCGGTATAATGTAACCTACATACCGGTACTGTATATTAAAAGTTAAGGTATCATAGTGCTGGTGAAAACAAGTACAGCCCATTGGAAGTATTTAAACCCCCTTACTGTCGTTTCATAAAGAATAATCCAGTATTTTTTAAACGTAATTCCAATGTACTGTATCTTTGGCCTTTAAAAATCCAAAAAAATCCATAAATATTCTCTCCGTACCTTGACAAACTACCTTCATCCGGTAAATTGTTCTCAAATTGTTGCGTAAATTTCTGCAAGCGCTCTTTGCTACCGAGCGCCAATATTAAACCAGTGTAACGTAGTGATATTTTCTGTTCCATTCAAGTTGGTTATATGGATAAAATAAATGGATAAAAATTTTATATAAATTAATAATTATGCTTAAAGTTAAATTAAAGGCAAATGTCATTGGTCTTTTTAATCGTTTAATTTATTTACGAATCATTAAATCTTGAATGGCCAAAGGAAAACAAGAAATTGGTTTTAGAAAACAAATCAACTCATACATTCTCGAAAAATTGGTTTCATCTAGCATGTATTTTATTAAGATAAAAGACAACAAATCTTTAAATTCGTAAATAATGAATTTATACTATCTTTTTAAAAGTTTTTACGTCTCAATCTTTTATAAGATAAACTGGATCGTGATCTTATACGTTTACTTTTTTCATTTCATCAAGAAAGTATGCTAAAATTAGGCTACTATAATCAATAAGTATTTATCATATTGAGATGTTTCCTTTGAATAATGAGACATCTTTTTCAAAGCTTACTGAAACCACGAAGCTGAGGATTGCTAGAAGCCTCGAAACCTTGTGTGTGCGATTCCCGTTTACAGCAAGTTTGCATTTATATATTTTCTCTTTCAACCAAGCCCATCACCAGCCCAAATATTTTTGTAATAATAATTGTATTCCTCTCACAAATTCATTTTTATTTATTAATTTTTTTCATAATTTTAACCTCCATTTAATGCTTTTTTCTTCGTTTTTTCTTTCTTCCTTCTTCTTTCTTTTTACTTCTTTCATCAAGACTATATTTTAAAGATTCACTTGTTTTGAGCCTACCGCATCTTTTCCGTTTATTTTTTTAAACTTCCTTCTTTTACACCTTTTATGTCTCTCCACGACTTTAGTCTCAATCTTTATAATTTTTGTTATACTTTGAACCTTTCTTTTATGCTATGCTTTTTCATCATGCAAAGGAATATTCTCAATTCAATTACACAAATTACATACAAATTAGATACACAATTAAAACTAATTATAATAATGAACTTATTAATTAAGTTTATACTAATATACGTGTTGCTCGAAATCGAGCAATTTATTATAATACAATACAAATGTTACTTTTAGCTCTAAATCAATTACATCCGACCAATCCAATATTGTGAATCTTTTTAATCACCAAAACAACACGTCTTTACAGCTGATTATTTTCAGATGTTTAAAATGCTTTATTTAATCCCAATGTTATTTAAATGGGAAAATTTGAGATTTCAATGCCGGATAGCTCCATTATTTTCAGTCCGATTTTTATCAATTTTTGGCGGAAACAACTGCAGTCCAAGCCCTATCCAACGAAAAACCAAAAACTTGAAAATCGGCTGAAAATTGTAGGAGGAGTTCTCAAGACAAAAAACCCCTTAGCGTATTAAATGAGTATAGATTTTTTGAACTATTTGCATTAAATTAACTGGGTCTTTAAAATATCGATTAAAAATTCTGTGATGGATTCGATGTAATTTTCTTCAATATTTAAGTATGCTGAAAATTACCACGCAAAGTCCACATTTATTTTCGAAGGAATTTTCAAATAGGTCATAATTTCCCAATGGTTTTACCGTTAAAATCCTCAATTACTCGCGGGAAATGAGTATTACTAGACTACTTAAATAATCCTGGGATGTTTTGACTTTATTGAAAGATGATTTAATTAACTTGTAACAACATCACAAGATGGCAGTAATTTAATTACTGGTTCAACGGGGCGTAGCATGTGATATTAAACACATCAGGCTTTCGCTTCTCCCCATTTATCAAGTGCCAACACGAATGTTAGGTTAAATAATAACAAAGCTAATACAATGTAAAAGCACAATGTACAATGTAAAAGCTTTGTACAATGTACAAAGCTAATACAATGTAAACATATTTTTTATGTTTTTATCATTAGCATCTCAAATTATATAAATTCACAAAAAAATTGTATCCGTGATGATAGAAAATGTGCCCTATTAGATTGGTCTTAGGATACGCATTTGGTAAATATGGTGGGCTATTAACCCAAATTAGACCAATGACTTCTACACGTTTTCATCAATACAATTATTAAGAGCTTTTAATTTTGAAACAAACACATTTTCTCAATTTTGTACAAATACTTTTACAAATACTGAGTCAAAATGTAGTTTTGACACGATTAGATTCTATGAATATAGAACACGTCTTTACAGCTGATTATTTTCAGATGTTTAAAATGCTTTATTTAATCCCAATGTTATTTAAATGGGAAAATTTGAGATTTCAATGCCGGATAGCTCCATTATTTTCAGTCCGATTTTTATCAATTTTTGGCGGAAACAACTGCAGTCCAAGCCCTATCCAACGAAAAACCAAAAACTTGAAAATCGGCTGAAAATTGTAGGAGGAGTTCTCAAGACAAAAACCCCTTAGCGTATTAAATGAGTATAGATTTTTTGAACTATTTGCATTAAATTAACTGGGTCTTTAAAATATCGATTAAAAATTCTGTGATGGATTCGATGTAATTTTCTTCAATATTTAAGTATGCTGAAAATTACCACGCAAAGTCCACATTTATTTTCGAAGGAATTTTCAAATAGGTCATAATTTCCCAATGGTTTTACCGTTAAAATCCTCAATTACTCGCGGGAAATGAGTATTACTAGACTACTTAAATAATCCTGGGATGTTTTGACTTTATTGAAAGATGATTTAATTAACTTGTAACAACATCACAAGATGGCAGTAATTTAATTACTGGTTCAACGGGGCGTAGCATGTGATATTAAACACATCAGGCTTTCGCTTCTCCCCATTTATCAAGTGCCAACACGAATGTTAGGTTAAATAATAACAAAGCTAATACAATGTAAAAGCACAATGTACAATGTAAAAGCTTTGTACAATGTACAAAGCTAATACAATGTAAACATATTTTTTATGTTTTTATCATTAGCATCTCAAATTATATAAATTCACAAAAAAATTGTATCCGTGATGATAGAAAATGTGCCCTATTAGATTGGTCTTAGGATACGCATTTGGTAAATATGGTGGGCTATTAACCCAAATTAGACCAATGACTTCTACACGTTTTCATCAATACAATTATTAAGAGCTTTTAATTTTGAAACAAACACATTTTCTCAATTTTGTACAAATACTTTTACAAATACTGAGTCAAAATGTAGTTTTGACACGATTAGATTCTATGAATATAGAACACGTCTTTACAGCTGATTATTTTCAGATGTTTAAAATGCTTTATTTAATCCCAATGTTATTTAAATGGGAAAATTTGAGATTTCAATGCCGGATAGCTCCATTATTTTCAGTCCGATTTTTATCAATTTTTGGCGGAAACAACTGCAGTCCAAGCCCTATCCAACGAAAAACCAAAAACTTGAAAATCGGCTGAAAATTGTAGGAGGAGTTCTCAAGACAAAAAACCCCTTAGCGTATTAAATGAGTATAGATTTTTTGAACTATTTGCATTAAATTAACTGGGTCTTTAAAATATCGATTAAAAATTCTGTGATGGATTCGATGTAATTTTCTTCAATATTTAAGTATGCTGAAAATTACCACGCAAAGTCCACATTTATTTTCGAAGGAATTTTCAAATAGGTCATAATTTCCCAATGGTTTTACCGTTAAAATCCTCAATTACTCGCGGGAAATGAGTATTACTAGACTACTTAAATAATCCTGGGATGTTTTGACTTTATTGAAAGATGATTTAATTAACTTGTAACAACATCACAAGATGGCAGTAATTTAATTACTGGTTCAACGGGGCGTAGCATGTGATATTAAACACATCAGGCTTTCGCTTCTCCCCATTTATCAAGTGCCAACACGAATGTTAGGTTAAATAATAACAAAGCTAATACAATGTAAAAGCACAATGTACAATGTAAAAGCTTTGTACAATGTACAAAGCTAATACAATGTAAACATATTTTTTATGTTTTTATCATTAGCATCTCAAATTATATAAATTCACAAAAAAATTGTATCCGTGATGATAGAAAATGTGCCCTATTAGATTGGTCTTAGGATACGCATTTGGTAAATATGGTGGGCTATTAACCCAAATTAGACCAATGACTTCTACACGTTTTCATCAATACAATTATTAAGAGCTTTTAATTTTGAAACAAACACATTTTCTCAATTTTGTACAAATACTTTTACAAATACTGAGTCAAAATGTAGTTTTGACACGATTAGATTCTATGAATATATTTGATACTAGATTGAAGACACTGACTTACCCTGATGCGTATTTTTTGTTAATGACTCAATATGAATGTGAAGAGTGTAATGAACCAGATGAGGTGTAATTGCTAATGACAAAGAGCAGCCGATTGATTTTTCAGTTCCATTAATTAATAATCCAATGAACAAAGGCAGCTGGGTTCAGTTTTGAACCTTCAAAAAACTTCTAAATTTTTCTCACAATCGAACCAAGAACTTTTGGATCCAGCAAATTAAGCGATATTAAGTGAGAGTATTGTTCGGTATATGTTTTATACCTTTGTGGGAGGGAAGAAAATCGTCTTTAATATAGCATTATCAGTTAAAAAAAAACGCTGAGAGAATATCTTGCGTTTATTTTTAACAAGGCCAATTTTAACGTAGCAAAAACGTCTCAGTTTTGTTTAACAATACTTTTACTTAAAGTATTGTTAAACAATACATTAACTTAAGCTGGAAACCGTAAGAAATGTATGAGAAAACTTTGAACAAAAAGTAAATGATGAAGACGTGGTTGAATTTATCGTTTTGTAAACATTCAGCTCTTGCTAATCTATTTGACAAGAGGTAATGCAGTGTGTTTCGTTAAACGTGAGAGGTTCTTTAACGAATGAACACATGTTCAGCGCTTCCGTGGGTGCGTGGGGTGTGTCGCGGGTCGTGGACAACAACTCATCAGTCAACAGACAGCTCAACATTCGTCTTATTTTGGAAAATGGAGTTTCACCTTAGTGTTCTCTTGTTGTCATTCCATTTCCATCACTTTTCCAACAACAAAAGAAATCTATCTTTGTCAATGTTTTTTTTAAATGTATTAATTATTTTATATAGCTCAAACCAAACATGTTAATAACATGTTCAGGGCAATAAGAAAATGAAATCATGTTAATAACGGTGTTATAAAGATTTGTAATATAGTTGCTCTCGTTGCAGTCATAAACTATGTGATGACAAAAATAGGGCGAATCTCATTTAAATTACCCTTGAAACTCAAGATTTACGTGACATAACCCAGCTTTGGAAGGATATATTAATAAAAGATAATAATTACAACATATTTATATAATAAACCTTATATGTCCTCATAATTATAACTTTAAAAAGCACATACAAGCAAGGGATAGCAATAAAGTATAATTAAAGTGTGAGTTTGAAGTGTTTAGCTAAGAAGAAAAGCTGGAAACCGTAAGAAATGTATGAGAAAACTTTGAACAAAAAGTAAATGATTGCCTTCAAAAATATACTACATAGGCCTAACATAAAAAAATCTGTAACCAAACAAATTGTGAATTTTACTTTTCTACTCCTAGGTATTTTCTGACGGACAAACCTGTGTAAACTACGCCCAACTCTGAGTTCGAGCAGGAGGTGTGTTCCAAGTGAACGAAAGAGGATTGGCGGTAAAGGTGTTGCAGTTAAGGAGCTTACTCTGGGGTCGTTCTGAACTATTGGGAAACCATTTCTCGAAATTTTTCTTGTCGAACTCTCCATGTACTTTCAAATTCAAAAGAAAATAATATGATGTTTAAAATATTGCTTTGCCGCAGCTTTTTAACCAAGATCACGCTTCGTCGAAGTCTTCCAACAGTGTATTGTTAAGGGGGTTAAGTAAAAATACTAACTTTAAATACAATGTAGTTTACATTGTGTCACCTATCTGTATTTTATAATAACAATGATTACTTGTTTTAATAGAAAAAATTATCTTTAAAGTGAGATACGTTTTGGATTGGTCATAATTAAAAAAATGCTATCTACAAAATTATATAACTTACTGCTTTGGACAAAGGTCATGGTAAATTTTTTGGATTTTGATGTTGCTGAGCACATTAAAATTTTTCTAAATCGATGCATTTATTAACTCTGAGAAACATTTATTTTAATGGCATATGACATTACTGTAACAGCATTTTCTCTCCTAAAACAAATATTTTGCTATCTTTGTCAAACTCAACATAAAAATATGTGAAAAAATGAAAATCACGTTTTATAGCAAGACAATATTTAAGAGTGGTCCATAGATTGCTGTAGCTTATACAGCACAAAAAATGTTTTTCGCTATTGTGGAATTAAGTGACTCGTAAGCATAAATGAAATTTCTTAAACAGAACAATTTCTTATTGGGTTTTCAGTTCCTGAAAATACCCTACTTGTTGGATTATTCTTTCGCAGTTATTAACAACCCGTAGTAAATTTTTTTTACCATTCCTATAAAATTAATTATGTTATTTATAAACCATTCCGATTGGTTGTTAGAAATTTTTATTGATATCTACATGCGATAGCGTGTGCTTGATTCAATATAGGGTATCCTTAAATTAGCGAGTCAGGTTTAGCTTAACATTTTAGCCCTTTTTTACATATAAGCGAAGTTTTTTGTCTCATATAAATAATTACTTACAATCAAAAAGAAAAAAAATATATTGGGTCGACTTTGCGGATTAGTCTGTACTACACACAGATTTTCAACTTAGTAAAGGAGGCATCGGAATATTTTCAAGGGCAAAATGAAATACACTTCTTCAAAAGGGACAATAGAATAATGTGACACACGGGCATACTGAACCGTTAGTAATTCAATATCCTGGAAAAAGCTTTTGACTGAGCCTGGCAGCGGTTGCTTCTGACTTTGTATCACTCCTTTCACACGCCACGCGTCACTGGTCGGCACGGAGCTCATCTCTCCGCATCCTCTTGAAACTTTATTCTTGAAATCAAGCTATAAATGTTTGTTTTGGATTTTATTGAGCGCACTCAATATTACTGATAGGAACAAATGTTGTCTCTTCATCTATATTATATTGCACTATATTCTATCTTTCTATTTTACATTGGTTAAAAATGAATATTTCGTTTGAGTCAAAAAATTTCAAATTATATGGTTCTAATCTAAAACACGTAAATAAAATAATTGTAGCCACAAAGTTTCTTAGTAGTTCTTTTTACTTCTTACTTTCCCCCTTTTCAGGTCATTGATGATTCCATAAAAAAATTTAACTCTTATGAGAACATGCATGAAAATTTATTGATTAAAACAGGTATGAATAAAGCAAAGAAGAAATATATCTGTTTCAAGTTAGATTTTTTTTATTTCCATCAAAAATTTGTATTTTTGTCGAAGTAGTTAAAAATCTTATATTAGTCAAACGTACATAGAAGAAAGAAACGAAGATTTTAATCACATTAAATATATAAAAAATGCCAGCAAATTTAGAAATAAAATACAATTTACATGCAAATTTTTAGTTGCACTAACTTTGCGTCATCATTATATCTTGCTTTTGCGAGAGACGTGGATTAATGTTCAAATTGAAAAAAATGTTTCTTTTAAACTTTAAGTCCCGGATTGAACAGAAAGATTATTTTAATACGTTAGTGTGTAATACTTAATTATAATCAATCAGTACACTAAGCTCATTTATATTAAAAAAACCACAGAACATTTATCTTTATTTAATAATAAGTATTAGTTAATGCTGATTAGATAGTACCAAAGCTGGGTTTTAGTTGTTGATTTTACTATTTGTGTACAACGGCTCCATATAGCCCTCGAAGTTTTGACAAAATGTATATATAATGTATATAGAATATTTCAATAGTAATTTAACCTATTTTATAATATAGGACTAAAAAACAATCATTGAATTTTAACGATCCACGGGCTAATACTTGGCATAATTAAAAAAGAGGAACAAGGGAGGTTATTTTGTTGATCAACGTTAGAATAACCGTAAGAAGAAACGAGGTAACAACTGTAGCGAAAAACGTGTATGGCGTCTTTTTAATATGCTATTCAATGTTAAAAAAACATCAAAATAAGCCGTTTTGGCGGAAAATCTTTTTAACATCAAACCGAGCAATGCTTATAGGATATACATTTTCATAGTTGATATTTATTCTTTTCTTCTTTCCCAAAAGTGTGGTATTTAGAGGTATGCAGCTTTAAACTTTAAAAAATTGAAATTTCGATTAACTGATACGTCATTAACGAAACTTATAGTTTTATATCACACCTCTATACAACATGACGGCTAGTTTCAATCTGTCGGTAGGGATATTGAACTACGGTTTATAGTTCGCAAAAAATTCCAACTGCATCTCCATGCACTATCCTAACCATAAATTTATAGACACCGGAAGTCTATCGATTGAAGGATGGATATCATGGGCACAATAATGATATATCGATACACATACGGGTCGACGTCATTGGAGACCCCACGTCATCATGGTGCTATGAGGGCGCCGCGGAGAATAATCGAGCTTTACACGCTGCCTCTCGCTTAAGATAAAAAAATATAAAATTCATTTATTAGAATTTTTAGGAATGTTAATATTGTGGAAGACGTTTTAGTCATCTGGGTCAGATAAACATTTTGTGGTAAAAAATGTTTATTAGAGTCAGTGATGTAATAAGTGCGGAGCTTGATCAAGAAACATTTTCAGATTTATTTTAATCTTGAATGAGCTTACGACCCCTAATAAGGTTGAGCATGTATCGGCTTAAAGGCGAAGTAATTAGGATTTTCAAATAATCACAATTTTATATGAAATCGTACATTGTTGTATTAAAAACAGTTTTGCCCTATATTAATCACTCAGTTTGGTGTGATTTGTTGTTTTCATAGTTTACAAATAAATCTAAAAAATATCGTGACTGATTTGATAAAATATACAACTTGATTTGATTGATTTATTGGTAAGCGTTGTAGTTCAATACTGTATTAGATTGGTCATACAAGGTGTTTCTTCGAAAAACTATTATTTATTTATCTGGTCAATATTCTAATAACATTTTATTTTCACTCTTTTTTACAGATAAGCTTGCTAAAATGTTTAATCGTGATTGTATGATATTTTGAGCTTTAAGAAAATCCTTTTGTGGATAAGAATAATGTTGAACAAGAAAATCCTTAACGAATGTAAAGAGAGTCTGGATAGAGAAGGTCGGATCTGTTTATGTTTTATTTTGATTAAAAAATACATTAAACATTACCCTAAAACATTGGGCTGATGGCAATGCACAAGGCAAATTAACTTTATTATTCATGAGTTCGGCCTACTGCTACTGAATACTCAGGGATCTGCGTAGTGCTCAACTTGGACTTGTCACAATTTAGATATAAAATGTATTCTTAGTGTTGCTTTCTCTTTAGCTAATGAAATAAAAATTTAGACATCGAGTAGAAATATCATGTATACGGTATGATTACAAACTAACTAACTCACCCAACAAAAAAGGTCTTTTCCGTTTTTATTGCAGTGAAATAGTTAATAATTATGAAAAGTATCTCTTCAGACAAAGTTTAAAGACTTTAGACTTTTGATTAACATTCATTTACAACACGACAGTTAGGAGGTATGTACTATGGTTTATTCGATTATCTTAATTTTATAATTGATGGAAACATTCAAATATACTGAACTTTACGAGTAACTGATAATAGGTTAGGTTTTAAACTAAGAAAAAATACCAACAACTCTTTAAAAACCAACAACTGTCTCCTACCTAAAAATTAACCAACGCACAGTTCACAAAAGTTTATTTCGTCTTTTGATGAAGAGTTCACTGCCATCGGTTTCTTATTGTGTTTTCTGATGGGGCCTGAACGAACGAGATTAGCAGAGAGAAACTTGAACTAAAATTTAAATAAAATCAATTGGTTCGGCTACTAAATTGTTTATTAAAAAAATAACGAAATTAAACACAATTATTGTTTTCAGTATTTAAATGATTGTTTTTATTTTTAGCGAATTTCCCTATAGGGAATACGCTATTACGGTAGTAGTCACGGTAAGACCTAAGCCCGGGACCACTTTACTTTTTCATTTTGAGGTCCCCAGAAGCCAAAAACACCGTTCGTCCATTTTCATTTATATATATATATATATATATATAAATGAAATTCATTCATTTTATATATATATATATATATATATATATATATATATATATATATATATATATATATGTGTGTGTGTGTGTGTGTGTGTCCGTGGTACAGATAACTTTTGAAGGGGACCTCCGATTTTGATGAAATTTCGTATGAAGGTGTAAGACCAGTTCTATTTTCATGAGTTCGCGAAACAGCACTGTCGGGTTATGGGGTTTTATGGGATTTGAAAGGGGTAAAAAAGGCGTTTTTGGCATTTTTGGACCTCAATTTTCGAAATTAATCAATTTTAACTGAAACCATTTAAAAGAGCTTAAAAAACAAACAATTTGGTATTTTTAATTTTTATCTTAGCATAACTGGTTACGGGGAAAATCCAAAAATATGTTTTCCATGTTATCCTTATGGGTAATCAAGAAAATCCTATATCTAGCTTATTTATTGACATAACTTAATCAAATTTGGTATGTACATTATCGAGATAGGGTTTAACTTATACTTGCTTACAAAACCCATATGGCAGCAAACCTACATACTCAACCCCATAGGGTTTTTATGTGTTTATTTATTCAAAAAAATTTATACAATAGCTACAGGAAATCCCAAAACAGCTATTAAGAAAAAACTTAATCATTTTAAGAATGAATTAAATATAAGTACAATGTATAACATAAATGCAAAAATGTATATTAATTGGCATAAATAAAATAGCAAATTTAATGTACGAGCTTAAAGTAAACAGAAAAAAATGCATTTAGAAAAAAAAAATAGTGAAAACAATGTGGTTACTATTTTTTTTACAGCTAACTATTTTCTTACAACTACATATAACTAAACAATCATATAACAAACAAACCTAACATAAAAATACTCTATTTAATTGATTTATCAACAAATTAAGATTGAAATTAAACATATCTATTTCTGCACTATACATGTTAAGAAAACGTTTTATGGGGAAAATAAAAAACTGCCATAAGCCTGATACAATTTTTGTGTTTACATTCACCAATTATTGATTAACTTAGATTTTCTAACAACACACAATGGCAGCATAGTTACATACTCGATCCTATGGTGTTTTTACGGGGAAATTAAATAATCTGATACTTCATTGGAAATTCGCTGAGTACGCAGGTCTGTTGCGTCGGGGGTATTTTTTTAGATTTCTAGTATTTATTCCGTAGTTGTGAGATTTAAACAAATAATTTTAATTAAATTTAAGTTCTGTAATCAAAAGTAATAAATAAACTATGTTAAGCTACAGAAAGAAAGAAGAAACTGAATTTAATCAACTGTTTTTGCCAGGTTAATTGTATCACAAAGTAAGCTTCTTTGTAATTTTAGTCAAAATACTTCCACCGGCTATTTAAAAGGTATAGTAATTTCATCAAACATTTGTGAGCCAGGTCAAGCCGACTGACCGGCCTCCTCTCAAATTTAATTCCATCCTCGACAATGGCGCAATATATTTCGGATTACAGACTGTGAACAAAGCTCCATAGAGTTTGAAGTTTTGCTTAAGCGTAAAGCTTTTCACATGTTCATATTCATTTACTTAAATAAAAAAACCATTTTCGCTAGCTTGGCAATTTGAGATAAAAGTGTTATTGGGCCATTGATTGAATTTTAAACAGAGGAACCTGAACTGAAAAGGAAAATAATTACTACGCTCTTTTTCGTATAATTTCGATTATAAATTAAAATTGACGTTTTATTTTTTCTCCAGAATCATTCTTCGGAAGGACTTCTTTTAATTGAAAGCGGTATGATAAATCTAACCATTTTTATTATTTTTTTATTTTTAATTTTTTAATAAAACCAATAGACTTGTTAGTTATGATGAGCGTGTGTATAAAATATGTGGATGAAAACCAAACATATAAACAAATGATTGTTAAATTTGTGTAAAATAAATAATTTAAATTCTTAACTTTTACTTTGGAGTCATGCACCATCTATATATTAATAGGCAAGCATGTTTCGTTTCCTCCTTTTTCAGCTTGTGTAAATCGTAGGGAAAAACTGCACATATCGTGCTGTGGATGAGCAGAATCACATTATAATTCACACCGGCGCCCGAGACTACCGGTTTTCGAAGTTTCAATGTTAATCTTATGGAAGAAGGGTATTTCGCTTGAATATTAGAGATATGTTAGTGTTTTTAATAATAAATGCTAGCAAAACTAAATAAAAAACTGACGTAAGAAATTTGATCCGGAGCGATCTCTCGTTTTTTTTTAAAGTTTCTACTGTTAAACTGGTAATATTTTTCACCCTTTAGTCATCATTATAAAACTTATAATATAATCATAATTTATTATAAATATATATATTAATTATATATATTATAATTATATAATATAATTTATTATTAAAAACACTAACATAATGTTAGTGTTTTTAATAATAAATGCTAGCAAAACTAAATAAAAAAACTGACGTTTCAGTTATAACATATTTTTAAGCTAATTAGGTTCAGTCTAACATAACTTTCGGTCGAAATTTGATCTGGAGCGATCTCTCGTTTTTTTAAGTTTCTACTGTTAAACTGGTAATATTTTTTCACCCTTTAGTCATCATTATAATAATATTATACGTAGGCCCTATCTAGGGCCTATATTATGATATATAGTCTCAAAAAAGATCAGATCAGATATTGAACCTAATACATTTGCCATGTTGTGAATTTATTCAGGTTTCAAATTACCTATTAAAATGCCTAATAGGGCAACCATCTTTTACATCTAATAATTTTTCTCTTTCTGTTCTCTCACATTAGACCTGTCAAATCAAGAGTACAGTAATTAACGTGACTGTCAATCTCTGTGGCTAAAGATTAATTGGACATGATTCAAGTAAACGGCCAATTGTTTTGACAATTATCCAATCAGAACAATTGGTCTTGCAGTGGTCAACTAATCCCGGCCTGTTTGCGTTCACCGGCTCGTTATGTAATGTTGTGCTTCCACCGAGTATATTTACCGGCCCAACTAACTACCAACGCGTAAATAAGTCGTTTTGGAAACATATTCAAAGCATAACAAAATGAATTTTTTCTATCCTTTGCATTGTTGGTGACTTACCAAGATGAACCACGAGCTCCTCTGTCGTCTGTCTGCGAGCTTCGAAAAGAATAGATTGTATATAAATCATTATCATGACGATGTGGATTTGACTTATACTGAATTTGGTTGTATTTATGATTGCAATTTATTGCTGACTTGAATCTTGGTTTAAGTGATCTTAAGTTACAAACTAACTTATGCCTATGTGGACTTAAAAACGATGAAAACCACGTAATTCTACAAACTGCTGTTTTAACTTTACTATGTTGTATGAATTATAAAATTTAAATAAAAGTTTTTGTAGTTTATAGCATGTAAAATCAACAACAAGCTACTAGAAATATGGATAAATTGGTTATAATTTGTG
The DNA here is from genome assembly GCA_030545055.2 of Neoaliturus tenellus. NCBI lineage: Eukaryota > Metazoa > Arthropoda > Insecta > Hemiptera > Cicadellidae > Neoaliturus > Neoaliturus tenellus. The sequence goes on from CM061532.1 coordinate 230,408,983, forward strand.
TTGTGTCGTAGAAGTAGAAAACAACAATACACTATATCCAAGATAAATACTAACGTATTTTTTGGATAATAAGGTGAACTGTTTGTTTAGCGATATTTGTTGAAAATTATATATTCATCTTTATCTGCATAAATCGTGTGCTTTTTAACATCGCTGCTGTAAAATACTGGAAGGATAGATTTTATTTGGTTGGAGGTTTGACGCCCTAGGTTGGAGGTTTGAATTAAGAACCTGCGAATTAAAAATTTTCGTCATCGACGTCAATTTTTATTAACAGCTGAAATCAGTTCAACTACAAAATAAACAAATAACAACATAAAAGAGGGTATATAGGTCCAAATTTATTGACTTTTACCCAAACTGTATATTTATTAAAGGTGATATGATGAAAAGTACCGTTTGTAACTCGTCCGAAAGTGGTATACCAGTGCTTGATCGAACTCAAGTACTTGGATTCACCTCGTACATGAAACTCGATCTTGCACCGGAAACGGTCACATTTCAGTGGCGAAATACACTATATCGATAGTATTACAACGAACGTTTGAAAGGACATTAAATAAATTTAACCCCCCCCCCCTTATCCCTATAAAAATTTATATGGGCTAACTTTGTAACGGTCACAAGCTACTCAATACGTAAATGCATTTTGTTGGGTGCAAAATGCTTAAAAAAACCTCAGTTGCAAAAATAATTAATTTTATTGTACTTGGTGAATTTATACTATACAATTTTTTATCTTTGGTTTAACATACAAGTGATTTTAACAATCCTTTTAGCATAGGACGTATTATATTGTGCAAAGACTGTGGGATTGGTGCAGTGTTGGAGCTCTTTGCAAATTATCCCCAGGGATGTTGAGTGAATGACGGCACTTAGATCGGTCTGATCCCTCATAGACACTCAAATAGAAAGAGTCCACTTTCTTAGAAAATCACAAACCTCCTAATGTACAAACCTAATTAATGTCTCTTTGAGGGGTTTGGACCACTTGCCCTAAAAGCGTTGGTGACTCTTAACAAAAATGCCACCGACGTTAATACAAAAAAGTTAAAAAACATGTTATTGTTAGATTGTTATCATAACCTCGCCATAATCCAACGAATACGGAACTGGAATAGTATATTTCGTCACAAGGGCCGAAAGTGGCGTTTTGCCGGCCCCGAGATCGTGTTTCAAGTTCGAGACGAAGTCGAGAACTTGAAACGATCGAGGGTTGGCAAAACGCTTTCGGCCCGAGTTACGAACGATATTTTTCATCACACTACACAATGCAATAAATATTGTACTAATGAAAAAATATTTTATTCAGAGCCAAACAACTAAGCCAAGCATAACTACTAACCTAATCTAGCGGGATGCAATGTGTTTCCGGTCGCTAGGCAACCAATTCATTTCATTGTTGCAGTCACATGTTTTTGTGATACAACGTGTTGTGAATGTTTTTATGTAAGGTTTAGGCCAGCTGATTTTGCAGGCATAGGCCGGAAAATTTTGCCGGCCTAGGCCGGCAAAACAGGTGTTTCGACGGTAGAAATGAGGGTCGAAAACAGGTGATATCGATGTAGTGTGATGAAAAAGTTCTAATCAGCGATGTTATCATAATTTCATTATGTTTGACACTATATTATTATGAATTACTCAATTCATGATACATTACATGTTATATCAATTAAAAGTTATCATTCAGAAGGTAGTTTTTATAAAAAAAATCCATACATTTTTAAATCTATACTATAGTATGATAAGCTATAATAAGGAGAAAGCCTACCCATCCATTTAATCTATTCTTATAATAATTCAGTTTTGAAAATCTTGGCAGAATTGATTCTGGAGTTCCACTGGACCGATTTTAATTTTTAAGATGTCGTTGGAAAGCTCTCATCCTGTAGATTTGCTAAAAAATATGAAAGTTTCATGTTTTTTAGTATTTATGGTGAAAAAATAAAAAACGTGGTTTTTACGATTTTTTCATATGAAGGCAATTTTTGGCTGCCTTTATTGCGGTTATTTGAGAAATGCTTAATAGCAATTTGTAGGAAATTTAATTCTCTTTCAGAAAATCTCCATCCTTTTTGGCCGATTTCCTCACCATTCAAAAGTTATTTACAAAAAACCAAAGCTACTACCAGTTTTGTTTGCGTTTCAAAAATACTGAGTTAAGAGAAATCTTTGGGCAATCGAATCTGGAGTTCCACTGGACCGATTTTAATTTTCAAGATGTCTTTGGAAAGCTTTCATCCTGTATATTTGCCAAAAATTATGAAAGATTTATATTTTTTTATATAAAAAAAAATGTTTTTCATAAAAAATACATTGAGAACGGGGTTTTACAAATGTCTTATTTAAAAGCAATTTTTGGCTGTATTTATTGTGGTTGTTCAAGAAATTTTTGAGAATATATTGTGGGAAATTTAATTCTCTTTCAGAAAATCACCATCCACTTTGGTCGATTTCCTCACCGTTTTTAAGTTATTTATAAAAAACCAAAGCTACTACCAATTTATTTGCGTTGAAAATTCAGTTTTGAAAATCTTTGGGCAATTGAATCTGGAGTTCCACTGGACCGATTTTAATTTTTAAGATGTCGTTGGAAATCTCTCATCCTGTAGATTTGCTAAAAAATATGAAAGTTTGGTGTTTTTAGTATTTATGGTGAAAAAATAAAGAAACGTGGTTTTTACGATTTTTTCATTTGAAGGCAATTTTTGGCTGCTTTTATTGCTGTTATTCAAGAAATGCTTAAGAGTATTTTGTAGGAAATTTAATTTTCTTTCAGAAAATTTGTTTGTCTACCAATTTGTTTGCGTTGAAAAAATACTGTGGTAGCGATATTTTTATTAAACTTTGTACAGCTAAATCTAGAGTACTGGACTGATTTTAATAATCTTTTATGTGTTGCCGAAAAGCTTCGTCTATGTATATTTACTAAAAGATGTGAAGGTTTGATGTTTTGCTTTGGAGTTATGGTGAAAAAGTTAAAAAGTTAAACAGTTTTTTTCCTTTAAACTGTGTCTGATCACATGGAACACATGTTAAATTTAACAGCTGATTGATGCATTGTCGTGTCCTTGACTTTTCTTTGTTTGCATTTTGTTGTTTACATTTGGGATTTGTGTTCCTTACGTTTTATTGGCGTTTAAAGAGAGTTACAGTATGTGCTAAAGCAGTGTGTGGTTTTAAGCGGTATGTGATTTTTACAATCATAAATTGTTATTTCAAAAACTAAATTAAATCAAACTAAATTAATATAAAACTGAACTAAATTTAATAATTACAAGTATGAATTTTTTATTGTTCTGAAAATGAATAATTTCACCATTTATAATATAGATCGCGATGGAAACTGTTTGTTTAGAAGTTTATCTTTTCTATGCCATTCAACACAATCTAGGTACGCTTAAAAACGAACCAAAATAATTGATGAAGTAGTAAGTAACTGGTACTACTATTGAACTTTTACAGTAGGAGATAAAACATATAGATTACCAATACAAAATGCAACAGATTAAAAATCGAATGACTGAAGATGGGGAATATGCCGGTAATGTCGAAATTGAAGCTGCAGCAAGACTTTTTGACTGCCAGTTCAAAATTTATGCAGAGAACCTGAATTCTAATGTAACAGTTGGTGAGGGCACAGCAGTATACAAACTACTATTCTCAGGGAATTATCTAATAGAAAATATCTTTTTCCTCAAATATTCTTTCTTTCAGTATTGAAAACAAATACTACAATTTTTTTATTTATTTCACCGGAAATAGCATATATCTACAATTTTTCTAGAGACCGTTGTATTTAACCACAACGGGCTTTGTTCCTAGTGTACTATAACTACCTAAAATGTATCATTTACGGCCTAAAACTTACATTAGACTTTGATTTATTTTAAGTGATATCATCTGTCATCTAACTTCCTGTTTGACTTCTATCATGAAGATACTTTTTGAATTCATTTATATGTGTCTGTCAATATGTTAACTAAGTTTGGCTTGGGGTTTTTAGAATAAACAAATGAATAAAATACGTTGTGTAGGCATCTCGCTAGACTTACGATTTAACATGTTCTGTTTGACGATTAAAACGATTTAACGTCTTGGAATTCGGTTCAAGAGGTCACGGGTTCCATTCCCGGGATGTCCACCACACTGATGGGTTTGGACCGCTTTCCCTTAAAAGCGTTTCTGGTACTCTGTACATTCCTTCAAGTAAAAAGGCGTAAACACAAGCAAAAAAATAAAAAATATATAAAAAATAAAAGAAAGTAAGTTTTAATTGCACGCTCATCCTGATCGATGTTTAAATGCATGGATGTAGTTGCCGCGGCTAAGCATCCGTCATGGGATTGCGGACAGGAACGGGAGGGGCGCTCCCCCGGCGAGGCTGGGCAGGGCTGATCCCTGCACTAGAGCTTCCGAATGACGTCATTAAGTGCCTTATTACCCCCCCCCCCCCCAACCATCTTTGACGGTTCTTTCTCATCTACCATCTTATAGGTATTTTGGTTGTTGGGTTTCGTCAAGGTCCTGCATAAAGGATTCTGCAACGAGGTTAAACTACATATAGAGCGATAAACATATATTAATTTGTTCCTCCCTGTCGATTGATGCCATTTTACCCACAATTCCAGCCGTTTCCTTGGTAACTATTCCACACTTTACCCTCCTTTCCTTGGTTACCAGCTTTAGCTCTTCTGATTGGTCACAGCAATCTTCAAAAATTACAGATTATACTTTTAAAACATCTAATCATTTGTTATTTGTTTTTAAACCACTTTGATTTGATAGTCTGTGAGTAGGCTATTGAGTTAGTTGCCATAAAAACGTCGGATTAATAAGTTTAAACAAAGGACTGGTTACCAAGGAAACAGGACTTGTGGGTAAAATGGCGGCAATCAACAGGGGGAAACTCCCTATTTTTGTAGCACTCTATATAGTTTGTTCTCGTTTGGATCCTCCTTCTACAGCTTTAGGGGAGACCGGGGATGGTTGTCACACTTTTTAGATTGTTAATTTTTACAAAGTTATTCGTAAGCTTAGTTTATCAAAAATATATTTATCATTTGAAATAAACTTTCCTTTACACTATATATTATTTTCAAATTGAAATCTATACGACAGATATTTATAAAAAATGTTTAAAAAGAGCATTGCAAGTGTGTCAACCAGCCCCTACGGCGGGGCATGTTGTCACAACGTATGGGGTTGGTTGTCCCTAGTATTTCTTATGGATAAAAAAAGAACATGTACAAATTATTGATATGGGTAAAATCAAACAAAACATTCAAAAGTAACAATATTTTAATAGAAAAATGATACTTAAAATAAATTACAGTAAATTCAAGTAGTTTTGAAAACGTAAAACAGTAGTGTGTTTTTGCGGTTGCTGGCTCAGTTCAATGACCTCTGAGGAATGTGATGACGTCATCGCCAAGGTCAACGACCCCGATGACGTCATCGATGACGTAATCGATGACGTCATCGATGATGACGCAATCGATGACGTCATACCCATGACGTCATCAAAATGACGTCATCGATGACGTAATTGATGACGTCACCATCGATGACGTCATTTCCGTGACGTCAAACCCATGACGTTACAGAAATGACATGCTGATGACGTCATCATCCATTACATCATCAAAATGACGTCACTGACACTGTTAAGGTCAAGGTCACGCCGAAACTCAAAATTTTTTGGCACTTTTGCCGTTTCTCGCACTACGCTCCGAGTTTCAGTCAGAGTCCACGTGACCTTGACGACTTGGAGCGAATTTGCGATGAGAAACAGCAAAAAGTGCCAAGTCAAACTCGAGTTTGCGACATGACCTTGCTTAAACCGTCATCCACTAGTCCTCAGAGGCCATTGAACAAGCACAACATCCGCAATTTCATATTACTGTGACCTTGAACACTTAACAACTACAGAGCGCCGACACCGATGCGCACCCCACGACAGCCACCGAGTGACTGACAGTCAGGCTCCGTGTACTCTAGGTATATGGGGAAGTGGAGGGGGAAATCTCAAGGTCACCCAAATGGAGTTTTAAAAAAGTAAAAGAGTAGAAAGACTACTCTTGTGCTTCCTGGGCGACCTCATCAATTTCTAACGGACTTGTAAACCAATCCGATCTGTAGCGGCAGGAGTCCAGAAAACAGGTGCACCACCCATCAGGTTGTCCGTAGCACTTCCGACAATTGGTAAGATTGGAGAAGTGAAACTTAATACACCGCTGCGGACAACAAGTATAAAAGTATTTGGATTTGTAGATTTTGAAAGTTTGTAGTACAGGTGGTGGCAGCTGTTGGTTCTTGCATCTACACCTGCAACATCCGAAGCATTCGCATTGCCGGCAGGCCAGCCCATCCACGTGCCACTTTGGTAAGAGGAAACACTTATCCTCACAGCAATAGGTTGTCCCCGTCTCTTCCTCCCAACGCTTCTTTGCACAATACGTGACGCCTTGTATCTCCAAACACCTATGCTCGCAACATGAGACACGCTTAGTTTCCATACTTGATGTTGCTTCGGCGAGGGAGCAAGATGAAGTGATGCCGTGGTCAGCGTGAATGGAGCTTATATAAACTAAGGTGAGTGGAGGGGGAAAGGTCAAGGCCATCCAAATGGAGTTTTAAAAAAAGTCAAAGAGTAGAAAGACTACTCTTGTGAGTCTATAGCGATTTCATTGATAGTGAGTGCTTCGGTATGCCAAGTTGATCTGTACGGGCATGCTCCTAAATAATGTTTGCAAAAACCTGCAAAATGATTGTTGCACATTTTGCAGCCAGTTAGCTGTCTTAGTGTGAATTCAATGCAACGTTCAGGGCAACAAGTGTACTTATGCCCTCTCATCTGGTACACATGGAATGTCTTCAACTCTGGTTTAGGCTTCTTCCAAGACTTGCACTTGCACATGCACTGACCAAAAGCTTCACATTTTCTACACGCCAGGCCATCCACCACATCAATGTCATTTGGCCATGAAAAACATTTCTGTTCGCAACAGTAGTTGAGTTGACTCTCCATGTTGCTGTAGTGAAGGCGCGCGATGAAATGATGCTGCAGTCAGTGAGAGTGCACTTTAAATAAACTCAGTGGAGGGGGAAAGGTCAAGGCCATCCAAACGGAGTTTTAAAAAAGATAACTAGTCGTCCTCCTCCTCCTCGTCCGTTGTACTTGGAGAGCTGTCAGACGAAGAGCCCCGTGCAGGTGCTCCCCAGATGAAAAACAAATCAATTTTAAAACGAAGACCAGGATCTTGCATCATCAATTCCTTTAATTTGTCACATACTAAGTCGACCTTGTGTAAGGTGTCAACAACAAGCTTCCAATTTGTTGGCTCAATATAACTTGTAGTAGAGTCCGCCTCGCTGATAACCACATCCTCCGGCCGTATTGGAGTGTAAAGATGTGTAAAGTTCTTTGGCTGAAGCTGAGGCTCAGGCTGGCTTGAAGTGGAAGGTTGAGTGTGGACCCCTGTCGCATCGAAATCCATAGTCATTCTACATTCAATGTTGGGGTTTTCGTTTAATACATACACCAATTTCTCATGCAACATATCCACTTCTGCCGAGTCTTGCAAATGAACATTCCAGGAAAATGGCCATTCTTCATCCGTAGTGGAGTCAACTCGAGAAAGAGTGCTGTCCGCCATGATAGCTAAGCAAGGAATGATGTGAGCTACAGACTGTGGTAACAGTATTGAAAAGTAGAGGGGGTAAACCAAAAGTACGTGGAGGGGGTATTTTCAAGGTCATTTAATTTGGGTTTAAAAAAAAGGAAATAGTGGAGGGGGAATTCTCAAGGTCATCCAATTTAGGTTTTAAAAAAAAGGAATGAAGCTTACTCCTCTTCAGCCTCGTTGTCCCCTGCATCTTCATCAGCCTCATCTTCATCGACGTCAGACTCGCCGTAAGGGTAGATCGGGGACATGGGCGAATATTGTGGAGATTGTTGACCGTTGTTGTCGTCCCCTCCGTGCATTCTAACTTGGGACCAATCATAATTTAAATTCATTTGTATTATGATCCCAGGGTTGTCCCGCAGTATTTCCTTCATACGTTCGCAAATCGACTCCAAATAGTGTACACTATCGATCGACAGTGTCCAACCCGTACTTGTACCGACATCAGTAGTGGAGTCAGCTTGGCTGATGGTGTTGTCTGCCATGGTTGCTTGTCGGACAAGGAATGACGGTTGATGTGATGCTCATGCAGGAACATGGTGAAGTGGTGGGGGGCGTGGTGTAGTAGTGGGGGAAGTTTCAAGGTCATCCAAACGGAGTTTTAAAAAAAAGGAAAACCTACAAAGTAACATTAAAACTTTCCAATTGATGGTGGCGGGCGTTTTCTTCCGCAACCTTGCCGACACATGTGACTATGCCATACAGTATGAAAAGTACAACCATAATAAGGCCGAACAATAAAAGATAGCCGTTGACTATCATGATATTTTCTGAGTGGATCTGCTTTCTTCTTATCGCCCTCTCCTGCATCCTCTTCTCCAACTCGTGGACGAAGTCACAACATGCGTGAGGACATCTTTCATCTGTTGGTAGGTTTGCCATTGTTGATGTTGTCGGTGTGGCTGTTGAAGATGGAATGAGGTTTCCAATTGCGATGTGCCATGTACACCAATAGTCAAGTGGTGGGGGTAACAAAGCAGTGGAGGGGGAAGTTTCAAGGTCATCCAAATTGTGTTTTAAAAAAACCTATCTTGTTACTGAGCTTATATGTCAGTAACAAGATAGGTGTTTTTGCTCTTTTACTTCTTTAATATAATGAAAAAATATACATATTCTACAATGGTTAGGACAAGAAATACAACTGCTAGTCAGCTGAAGTAGTCCAAGTTGTCTGGCTCGGTCTTCATGGACGCTGGTGAGGAAGCCGTTGAGGAGTGTCCAGGCTCTTCCTTTGACTGCCGGGTGTTTCGTATATTGCAAGCGTAAACTTGCACATTTATACGGTAGCCTCGTGCCACCATCAGCTGCAACTCCTTGTATAAGTCGTTTAGCTCCTGCTGAGTCTTGATGCTCACCTCCTCGTAACTTGCGCAACTACGTTGAGAGACATCCTGATGTTGCTAGGTTGGCTGCTGGAGTAGAAATGAAGCCGAGGCACAGCGTTTGGAGGTACATGGAAAAGTGGTGGGGGTAATGGTGGTGGGGGTATGGAAGATGCAATTAAACACTTCTAAACTTTTTCCATTGATACAAAGGGATGGAACAAATAGCACAGGTGTCCTTGTAGTTTTCAAATCTAAACATTGGTGCTAGAAATCCAAACTGTTTTCTACCACCTTCCTGTACGAACCGTCGAAGGTCTCTGACGGCAGCATTGCCACAAGGCCTACAAAACTTTTCCTCGTCTTGGAACCTATACCAGGAGTATCCCGAATACCCTCTATTATCTTTCTTGTACTCTTCGATATCCTGTTTTACTGTTATAGGGATATTATCTCGTAAAGCCGTCTGGAATAAAGATGCGTCAGTTATAACTCGTTGTAAGCAAAGCTCGTACAAGGTGCTCATCGTTTGCTAGTTGGCAACAGAATGACCGTTTTTCGCATCCAAGCAGGTTTGAATCCTAGTGCGGTAGTGGGGGTAATTACGGTAGTGGGGGTAGTTGTGAAATGCAAAGGTCAAAGGTCAAGGTCACCCGCGAAGTTTAAAAAAAATGCAACATATCAATACGTGAAGTTTGTCACATATTGATATGTTGCATTTTTTGTTTTTTTAATTTTTTTTGTCTTTTATGATTCGTTTATTTATAAAACATTACAACAACAACATATGTACAACATTAAAACTTAAATCTAACACTGCTGCTTGTCAGCGATGTGGATGGTCAACTCTGTAGAATTGCTACCCGTGCAGCCGTGCGACACCAGGTATAGACACCCGGGTTGAATAGAGCGAAGATCCTCGTTTTGTAGAAGATGGACGAATCTCTTGGGCAGGTACACCTGGAACTTTGGTTCATCCCCCGGAGTAAACGGCGCCTCGCTGAGACTGCAGCAGATGGCCTCCCCAACTGTAGTCTCCATCTTCTTCATAGCATGGATTATGTAGTGCTTCTCGTCTTTTAGTTCCGAGCACTTCTTTACAGGTAATATTGTTGACTTGGAGTGAGCATTGAACTGCTCGACCAAAGTCTGAAGGAACTGGTGAGATGCCATGGTCAGGTTACAGATCGTCTTCTTGCTCGGAGATGTTGTCGTCTCGGAATCTCGAGTAATACTCATGCCAGGTCCCTGTCTGCTCCCCGCTTATATACTCTCCGTTACCCCCACCACTCCCCACTTCCCCATTTTGAAGGTAAGAGGCGAGTTTATAGGCATTTTTCAAAGCGCAATGTCTATCTTTATCATGTTCTGGGCTTTTTGTACAAATACATATGGTTTCCAGCATGTATTGATAATTCTTATCCAATTCCACATCATTAACCGGAACATGAGGAAATCCTTCGATCCATCTTTTCTTTTCCAGCCCCTTTGTGTAAATATTGGTAAACTTGTCTGAAAAGTGATGCATAATGTGATACAAGTCCGTGTAACTTGTAAAACCATCATACCAATCGATATGATGGAAGTGTTTTGAAATCCATCTGTTGGTAGTAGCGGCTTTACTAGTTAAAGACGAATAAGAACATGGTGGTTTAAATAAAAACGAATAAGGAACACTTGTATTCATGTCCAAAAACACAAGTTCTTTTATAATGAATCTATCATCATTACCACGAAACGCTTGAAACTCAATAATACCAGGCTTGGACTTTACTTGTTGTTCTTCTCCCTTGTCCATTTTGAAGGTCACACGTCTGCTCATTACGAAGTCAGGAGGTCAACTGATTTCCACACCACGGTAGGTACTACTTTTATACCCGGCCGTACAGTTGTTGGCGCGTTGGTGTATATTTAACGTGGGCACCGTCCCCAATAGGCCTAACCCCACAAGATTTTGGTTATTGTTTTAAAAACTAACCATTGTTATTTAAGTTTCCATCTTTATATTTTCCTTGTTTTCATTTTCATCACTAACACTTGATTCTTCTCCTCCATCTTCCTCTTCTTCCTGTTTTACTGATTTCTTATGTAGTTGAGCGTACTTTTCCAATTGTCTCCACATCTGTACTTCATGAGGAACTCTATTAAATATAGAAGTATCTACAGGTCCGTATAATATAGGTGCGTCCGGTTGTTTGTCCAAAGTGTCTTCCAAATAATCTTTAATAATCGAACTTGAAAACACCAGTTGTCTCAAGTATCTTGTTATAGATTCAGTAGCACAAGTTAAAATGAAAAACTCCTCTCGATTAAGTTGAATTTTGTTATCATGTCTTGTTGTGTCTCTAAACCGTAGCTGATGATCACCACGTTGTTTAATAATATCAATTTCCACATTTGAATCCAAAAGTCCTACCCTTGTCTTTCTTCCAAACCTGTTACTACTTAAATAGCATTCTAGTAGATGCAAATGTTTCATAAACGATTCCCAAGCACTGTCCGTAAACAAAATCATTTTGGGTCCATGAGTTAAAATTACAGTAGGGGAATAATCTGTAGATTTCATAACACCGATTAAAACACTTTTATCCAAACTGGAAGAGATTGGGTAAAATATTCGCAAAAATACCTCACTTAATATGTTTGGAGAAATATTATCTTCAATATCCCTTTTTCTCTTTTGTATAGTCTTTCTTCTTTTACCTTTTTCTTCAACATTATTACTGGCGTGAAGTTGTCCGCAAACGTTTTGTTCACCTCCTTCCTGGTGACCTTGAGGATCTAAAAACTCAGATATCTCCTTCTCAATATCTACCACATTTTCAGGTGTACCACTAGGAGAAGCCATATTGAATACGATGCTACCCATACAACAGTAGGCAACAAACTGATGAGGAGCGGTCTGTACGCTCTGCTTTTATACTCGCGGAATGAAACAAAACCGGTTCTTACAATACATTTTTAACAATTCCAGTTAAAGGTGTGTATGTTACGATTTTATCATGTAGAATTAAACAGTATGCAGTTGTATTAGCCGGTATAGCATCGTTGAATTCCATTTCTATTTTTATATCCACACTTGATGACTTTACTGATTCATTTTGTTTAGAACAATCGATTACAACTATTGGGTAGGCATCGAAATATTTGTCAGGTGATAATAAAGGTGTATTTGTTTTACCGTAATATGAACTTTGGAATCTCGCGTACATATCGTACAATATACTGTATTTCTTCTTAGTGAATGACACATTTAAATTGTCGTATGGAAAGAATTGTGAATTTAAATAAACTTTAATATTTTTCAAGTCACAATGATCAAATTGTCCTGCATGTTTAGTAATGGCGTCTCTTCTACCTGTTTGTAAACCAAATATAATATACCTGGCTCGTTCTACATAATTCGATGTTTTAACAGTCCAAGTGTGTCGATCCGTAGTAGGTAAACTGGGATGCTCATGAAATTCCCAACTTCTAAATGGAATAACAATATCACGATCGGCTTTTAATTTTCTTAAAAGTAGCATTCTATGCTCGTCAGCCAATTTAACATGTGGAACTCTCCATACAATTTTGTCTAATTTTAATTTCCATTCTAAAGTCGCATCTGTAGTAGCATCTGCAGCTTTAATAATGTCTTTATCGTTAGAAGATCTCAACAAAACTAATTCTTGTTTAACGTTTAATATTATTTTCCTATAATCTTCAGCAAAACCAAGCAGCAAACGTAATGGAATATGAAAATCAAAATATCCATTTGGATTTGGAGTGATCGTGTCAATCGTAGGTAATACCCATCCGGCAGGTTTAAGTAAATTGGTTTCATTGGGTGTTATAGATGTTAATCCTTTTAAAGTTGTCGTAATACCTACTTTTTTAGTGGAATCAACTGTTACACCTGATATTTCATATCTAATTTCATCAAATAGGAAAGCCATAGGATTATTTATAAATGGAACTGTTGTACCAACAGTAGTACCGTCCTTTTTAGTAACTTGTCCTTCAATATACAAGTAACTTTCACATGGTAGTGTGTAAATGTCTTGATTTTGTATGGGAATACGAATTTCATCGTTATTGTTTAATTTCGATGAAGTGTAAGGGTTGTGGGTGTGATATTCTTTTTCCCATAGGGTTTCGTCGAATGTTGGACCCTGCGCTATATCCAGTATATCCATACTCGGTTAATTTTAATCCAATTCTCTCTAAGAAACGAATGTTCTCGCGTGTTAACTCCTCCACAGCTGAAGAGCTACTAATGCGGTTTCCCGTAGGTTGTTCGCTTTTAAATGTTAAACCCATGGTTTTGTATTAAAGTGTCGATTTTAAATGTAATCTAATCGTAATAGGCTCTTCTCTGAAGTCTACCAAGTTACCGTCTTGATCCAATACGCTCAACACGATGTCTGAAATGAAAGTGGTGTTCAACGGTAGATATACCAGGTTTTGTGGCTTTTCAACAATTTTAAATCCAGGTGGTACACTTGGGTAAAAAGTATGTATGATGTGGGTGTTAGCCCCATCCCTGTAAGCACCTTGTATAGTGTTACAAGTTATGTCTATACTATTGACTTTTAATATTGTTACTGTTTTCTTACCGGAATGTGTTACATCTGGTTCTAATACAGGCCCATCGTTGGAAAATCCTAATAAATCACCAATTGAGTTTGGTTGAGTGAAATCTATATAATATTTGGAAGTAATTTCAGCTTTCATCGTATTATTATTACCTTTTAATGTTATATTGTCTTTTCCCATTTTAGTTTGCAAAAATTAATTTATATGATCAATTTCATAAGAACCTGTGGGTAACCTGCACTCTTGTAAGTCTGTAAATTTTCCACTGGCATCCTTTCCCTTATAATAATGCAATATGTTATTTTTACCTTCCGTAACATTGGGAATAGAGTTGTACGTTGTAAAATCCAATAGTGCCGCCTCCCAAAACCTTCCTTTTTGCAAGCGTAACGCTGGAAAAAGGATACTTCGTAAAGTGGACGATTTTCCTGTTAATGATACCGTATAGGAAGACATCTCAATAGTGACTGATACTTTTAGCTAGAAATTCCAAACATAAATGGCCGCATATTGAAGTATTATCAGGTTGTTCTCTTTTATAGTTATAATATATGTTTTTAGCAGATTTAAAGTAATTTTGAAGTTCTTTTGGTGGTGGCAAATTACCGAAACTATCAAAATATACATTGTTATTTAGTTTCTTATAACAAACCCAATGGGTGCCAGGCCCTTCAGTATTATCCAAATTTACAATTCCAGTCTCATTTTGCCACATTTTCTTTGGTAAACTGTCTTTCATAAACACACCGCGAAAAAATGGTATTTTTAAACAGGAAATATATTTAAATAATTCAATATTGGTTAATGCTTTATGTGGTATGACCAATTGATTTCTTTCATTTAATATGCACGATAAGGTCTTAGGTAAAGACCTGCCCCGTTTTTTACCATTGACCACACGGTGGGCTTCTTCCTGCCTTTTCTTGTAGATCGTCGTCTTCTTTTTATATTTCCTCCATGTTTTCTTGTGGTTGACCTCCTTTTTACTCTCCTTCTCCTCCTTCTTCCACCTCCTACTGCTGTTTTAGCCTTCATACCTGCTGTTACTGCTAAAGCTGCTGCTTTTTCTGCTATGCTAGCGTCACTTGATTTTACTCGTTGCCAAGCTATGTCCGCAAGCTTTTTGTCAGCTATTGATCTATTTTTTGAATCGGCAAACGTGGAATATGCGATATCGTGTTCTTTACAAGCCTGATCTAACTTGTTTATGCCAGGATCGCCTCTTTCCAGTCGTTTTTTCAATTTAGTTCCTGGTCCGCAATACTGATAACCTCCTGGTATATGAAATTCGTATGGTAATGCGTCTATTGCTCTATTTACTATGGATCCTACTGGAATTTGTTTTAAAGCTTTACTTAACAGAGAAACCGCTGTGGACGTGATCCCACCTCCTTTTCTTGCAGTGTCTCGATATGGACTGATGTACTTGAACGTCATTATTGTCCTTTTATAATGGCAATGTGCAACTCATGTGTTAACTCTATGACAGGTTGCACATAAATGAAGTCATTTATTGAGTTATTTACTTAAATATCAATATCACCCCAATCTGATGATCTAAACTGTTTCGTTTTAGGGTTAATAAAGTATTTATTATAAATTTCTCGTTTAATATACTCACCTCTCATGGATTCAGCATAAGTATTATGACCTGATTTTCCTTGAAGAATATCTGGTGTAAAATGATTGTGTAAATCAAATATCGCATTACCTAAAACTTTTACAAGAAAATTAACAGTGACAGCATTATCTACATGTTCAGGGTCTTTAAGGTTTGTTATACGTTTATTATTACAATCATACACTTTACTATCCTTTAATGACGTTGTAATGGTCTGTCCTACAGTTGCAGCATCATTTGCTTCTCTTCCTTGTGCCAAGTCTCTTATCACTCTATTATTACATGTAAACCATCTAAAATATTTATCTGGATCTAGATGTACGGTTTGTGATAAAGCAGCTGCATCATGTTTTTCATAACCCCATCCCATATTTGATAACTTTTTATCCATGCAATCCCAAGCATCATTTTTGTATGTTAATAAATTAAATTTTTCATTACCTTGAACAAATTCATCCCCTTGCTTCGATACTACTTGATCTTGTTTTACAAAAGAGGTTGTTTCTTGTTTTAAGGTTTCCATCATTTGACCCACTGTTGCACCATCTGATGGCGCCGAACCATCTTTAACATTTGCTAAACAATTATTAAAACAATCTATAACCCCTACATCACGTATGATGCAATGATCTTTAATATATTTTAGATTTACAGCATCGTTTTCAGTTTTTGGATAGCCTATATCATTAATAACAAATTTATAAAAAGAAAATCCATCTTTTGTCTTTTCAGGTATCAAAGAATGTAAATAGCGTCTATTTACGCTGTCTTTTGCATCTTTAGGGTCATCTACGTTGGATATACGTTTATTGTTAGCACTATACGTTTTCCCATTGAATTTTAACGTATTTTTTAATTCAGATGACAAATAACCTTTGTTTATTGCATCACCGTTTTGATTTGGTTTACCAACGTTGATGATTCTATGATCTTCTGCGTCATATGTGTTATTTTGTAGTCTTAATGTTGGCGATATCTTTTCCTTTAATATTTTTAAATTTATTGCATCGTTTTCATCCGTAGGATCTTTTATGTTTTTTAACCTTTTATTACTCATATCATAATCTCCATCAGGTGTTTGTGGTAAACCAGCACTTCTTTTTAAACTATTGGCATAATATAACCCATCCGAGGAGTAACGTCCGAACTTGTCAACACTCATGGTGCAACTGAATAGCATTTTAGGGGGTAACGCATTTTTATGAGATTACCCCACGGTTTCGGAGTTCATCCACTAAAGCCACCCATTCGTTTTCCAATCCAGTATGACCCGCTTCTTTAGCTTCATGTATTAGTTTCATTCTATCCACCAATTTATTGATATTATTGTAATAAATCACATTTGTGTTATATAGTTTCTTCATTAAACCTGTACCTGTAACAGACTTGTTTCTTTTTCTTGGTTCTGGAGCACTTATATCCAAAGTGGATGACACAAACCTTCGTTTTACAGGTTTTCTTGGTATTATTGGCATTGGTTGTCTTCTCGTTGTTGGTATTAACCTGGATACAAATTCTCTATATTTTAAAGACTTTGATCTAAAAACAGGTTGGTCAGCTGAATACTTCCTCCTGTATGCATTAGTTTGTTCCAAAATCTTTTTATATGCTTCCATGTCTTTTTCTTTAACTAACAATTCTAAAGGCTTATTTTCAAATAATAATTCAAATAATCCCCTTGTGCCCTTATATCTTTGATTACCAACAATAATATTATCATGTTCATCAATGTTTACCGGGCTATTACCAACCATTAAACCGTCTTCTGTTAGTCTTACCCCATAACTATGGTAGTTTTTATTAGGATTTGTTCCAGCTAACATTTTTATCATGTATTTCCTTCCTAAAGGTCCTTTGTTATGAATGTTTTCACCCAACAAGCTTATGTTTGACGGACCTTCCCTTGTCTCTTCTTCTTTTTCCTCTTCACTAGCAGTTGATACAACTTCATGTCCTCTTTTGGCTTTTACTTCATATAATTCTCTTATTCCACTATAGTCCGGTGATTCTAGCTCTCTTTCAGGTTCTCCACCGGTAAAACCACTATACGTAGAGGATTCCGGGTCTTCATCACTAAACTCTTCTGATTTTACATTTTCTCTTTCAAACTTCGTAATAGGTGCAATCGCATCTCCTTCCAATACAGGTTTAGCAAATTTTTTGTTTAATTGTTTCAAGGGTTCAGTAATAGGTTTAAAAGTAGATTCAAGGAATTTCTCCCTCTCGCTAATACCTAGTTTCAATGCTCTGTTTTTAGCCCGAATAGAATCACTAAGTGATTTTATTTCTTTTACTAATTTTTCTTGGTTAACCATGTTTGTAGCAAGACGTGTTGTACAACAATGAATGTGTTATACCGCATTTAATGTATTAATATAAATTTATCAAATCCTATCCTGTATCGACCATTGTTTAGCGGTTGTTCCTTCATAATTGTTAGGAACCCATACTTTTCAGCCCAAGCCTTTCCACACAACTCTTTAAATCGTTCAAATGTCATATCCGCATTTACATGATCAAAATATATATGTTTTAGGTTGGTTTCGTCCTGTTTAAATACAATTAACATGTTTGCATTGTCTCTAATGAGTTGTTTAGGTATTTTGCTGTAAGTTTGGCCAATATAAATGCTATCTATGTTGTTATGTCGACCCATAGCGAAGTAATTCCGTATTGTGTTTTGGTTTTCACAAGATACATCGTCGAATATAAACACGGAGAATGGTTTAGCTTCTTGTGGCTGCATGACACTCTCGCTTGCATTAAACTTTAAATATTTAACTTCAGGCACATTAGTCAGTATCTTTTCCAATAATTGATACTTTGGTTGTTGTAGTGATTTTGAAAATACATATAGATTGTTAAATCGTAATCCTTTAGGGTTTGTAATCAAATTGAATACTACATTAGTTTTTCCACAGTTGGAAGGTCCGGTAACCAGACAACGAACGGTGTTTGGTAACAAATTGCCATGTTTCCCACTATTGAATTCTGAATTATCCACTGTGAGTTCATCTATATTATTAATAGTAAAACTCTCTTTTTGTGGTACTATCTCCATCCTTTGTAATGGTTCAACCTAAAATGATTCTCTATCGTTATATCAAATCCTTTTTAGGTATCCAAGAATCTTCCGTCTTATTAAATCCTAACCATCGTACTTTGACCTTATCTTTTTTCCGTTGCAACACCTTTTCAACTAAATATACATCGCCTACTGTTGATTTTAACATTTCATGTCCATAAAACCCTCCTTCAAGCAATTGTCCTTTATTATCTTTTAAAATATATGTCTCAGGTACTGTAGGTTGTACTTTGAATACAGTAAAAACCTCATTGGTCCAATTTGGCAGGTATCTTTTACTGAATACACCTTTATATTTACTTATTCGCACTTTATCACCCACATTAAATTTTTTAGGCTTTAGTTTTTCAACTTTTGGTTTAGTATTCGTTTTTATACGTTTTAATACAAGGTTTTCATTTTTACTAGTTACTTGGTTTGGTTTCATCCTGATAGTCCTATGAAATTTGTTATTGTAATCGTTTATAAGTTTTGGTAACATATCAATCCATATGTGCGATCCTCTGTTGGAAAACATTTTATACATTGCACTTTTTAAAGTTCTGTTGAATCTTTCGATTATTGAGGCTTTTACTTCTGAATTGGTTGAATAATGGTTTATATTGTGTTTTTTCATTAAATTTGCAAATTCCTTATTAAAATATTCTTTTCCATCATCTGTTTGTAAATGTTTAATAGTATGTTTGTCTCTTTGTATAGCTGTTTCCATTGCTTTTGTAACACTTTTGCCACTTTTATCTTTTAGTGGTAAAGCATCTGCCATTTTTGAAAAACAGTTAATAACAGTCAATATGTATTTATATCCTTTATTTTGTTTGCTATAAGGAATCATTTCGATTAAATCCGCTTGATATAAATCATTAATTCCTTTTATCACCGTATTTCTTCGTGGAAACTTTCTTCTTGCAGGTTTATGAAGTTCGTTGACAATTTGTTGCTTCAAGTCCTTCATATTGCAGGTTTCAATGTTTGTTGTATCACATGTATAATCACAATGAATGTTGTTTTAAATATTCACATCATTTATATGGGTCAAGGTCATCCAAACTTGTGTAAAAAAATGGGGAACACGGCGTTGGACTTGCCGTGTTCCCCATTTTTTTACGGAAGGAGAAAGGAATAAGGTCGAAGTTGTAGAAGGACGAAGAATAGGTTACTAGTTGATAGGGTTTAAGGAGTAATGGCCGAAAGGAAGAGTGTGGATTTTGTCGGGCAAAATATGTCTTTTATCATCCCGAGCTGACAGTGCTTTTTTAATTTCGGTGACACTGTAGACTTGATGCTTGAAGCTTCGGATATTGTTGAATGTTGCTGATATCGTAGTATCTTCAAACAAACAAGTCTTGTAGTGGTCAAATGTTACGTGTTTTTTCAAATAAGATGTCTTCACTCCTTTTGCTTTCTTGACTGTCGGTGTGTTGTTCTCGTGGTACATCTTAAATGAATACAATTTCGCCATCAGCGCTACTATTTCTTCTAAAGGCATTCCATTTGCTTCATCTTTGAATTTTCCAATTACTTTTTTATTTTTTTCATTGAAATTTGGATGGTTCTTCGGATAGTCAGAAAAGTCGAAATCTTCTTTGTATGGAAAAGTCCTTAGGTCTTCATACATGTCCAAAGTCTTTATCCAGTAGATAAACGCGTCCGTATCCATGTATGCGACTCCAATGTTTTCCCTTCCGTAGTGTTTAACCATTTTGTTATAATCGAAATCATACATCAGGGTTTTACTTATGTCCAAAATCGACATACCTATGTATAACGGACGGTCCATGACTATTGTTGTTTTCTTCATACTGACAGCGACTAGATTTTCGTTTATAATCATGGATGTTCCGAAATTTGGTTTTTGCACTAATTTTTCCAATTTCCTAGGATCACTCACTAATTTTACATTTTTGTGTTTTCTTTTGTTCTCCAAGGTCTTCCCAAAGATGGCATTGTTCATTAATTTATAGAAGTCCTTTTCAAATGCTGTTGTCGCTGCAGCTCTTCTTGTAGTGTTGGAATCAATATATGGTTTCAACCAACAAGACTGGGTGAATTCAATTGCTCTATGAATTCTCACTATACGTAGACCCAATTCGAGAGCCTGTTGAACTACCCAGTAGTGAGCCACATAGCGATCTTTATTCTCCAAGGTCATCATCAATTTTGGCCATCTTCCTGTCGGTGAAACTTCAGTCTTGGCTAGGAGATGCAAGTCGTAGTGATGGTCATGAAGGTGCTCCGGGTATTCAAAATCACAGTCCAAAATATAGCCTTTTGGACCATCCTTTGGAATCTGTGAGATGTCTCCGATGGTGGCCGGGTCGATCCATTTGAAGTCAGCGTAGGGAAGCGGATTTGACATTGCCCAACCATAAAGGTTGTTTGCGTCAAAGTAGCCAAGGTAGACCGATGGTTGTTGCTCGTCGAAGCCGGGGATGTACTTGTTGTTGGCTTTGACATGACGTGTTACAGCTTGTGTCAAACCGCCCCGTACACCAGATTCCATCATGAGCACCATATCAATATCCGTTAGAAGTTCCAGTCGACAGTTGGTTGACTTTAGCATAGCTTGCCATGCTAATCCTGGAGATGTGTACGAGTGTAGAGGGTCCAGTCCATAGGCGGAGAAGCAGGTGTTTCGAAATTCTTCCATCACATCGCACAGCAGAGTTACGTCCAATTTTATATAAAAGTCAGAATATTCCCCTAAGGTTTGAATGTTTAGTTGGTTCCAAACATTACAAGCATGATTGTAGTCTTCAACGGAGATTTCACTTTCGTTTAATTTGCTGTTGAAGGCTTCAATCGGTGGTAGACTGGTTTCTTCAAATTTTTCTGTAGAAGTTATGTAATCGTAGGGGAACACTCCTTTACGTAATACTAAGTCCAATTTATCTTCAGGTACAATCTTGCTGGTTTCTTTTAAGTCTTCTCTTCGTAGATTCTCAGACAATCTGCTCAAACTAGATGCCATAAATCTATAAGAGTCTACAAAGCGAAGTTTAATTTTACCTACTGTTTTTGAGAAACTGATATACTTTTCCAATGTTGTAGCAAGAACATCGATTTTACCATTATCTCTTCCTAATTCTGGAATAATGAAGTGGGAGTCGTAGCCGCTAAGATTGTGTAACACTACAGGGATAAAGTTTGGCAGTTTGTAATTTATATTGCATGAATTACAAGCAGGTCCTCTGTATAACCCTGTGAGGTGATCATGATCTCTTACTTTTGGATTTTCTTCACTGAAGCTCTTCTTACATAGATAACATCTTGTTGCTGAAATGTATTCTTCTTGTTGATTTTGGTTCAAAGGTTCCATGGGTAAAACATTACCGTATAAGCGTTCCGCCTTTTCAGCAATCTCATACAACTGGTCTACAAAATACTTAGCAGCTTCTTCCCCACGGTAGAGTATCGGAGTGGATGTTAAGCCATAGTCTTGCAATTGTTCTTCAGGTAAAGTAGATTTCACCAATAAGCAAAAACTGTTAGGTTGATGCAATTGATATTTGGTTCTTCTAGTTACTTCACCATCCGGAAGTTCCTGCGGCACTAACGTGGATTCAAAGTCAGCATAGATAACTAGTGGAATCCGGTATTGGTGAACTGTTTTATTGAACTGGATATATGTTCTAGATGGTGGTGGCAGACTAATCTTCACTTCATAGTTGTCATTACAAAGCCGCTGGTGTTCCGACAACCACTCCGATCCTCCACGTCTCAACTCTTTATATGTGAAACAGAAACATCTTTTACACACTGTTAACCTACGTTTCTGTTTTGATAATTGATTTTTAACCAAGGCTGCAAAGTCCTTTATCCACACATAATGTGAAATTTCACCCTTAGTTATCAATAACAGATCCGTGTGGTTTCTTTCCTCAACTTTTGATACTCTCAGAGGATAAACACTATTGGAATCATCTAAACCAAACACATTTACAGAAACACCTGGGTTTTGTTTCTCAAAATTACCAATACTTTTAACACTAACAGGGTATGACAAACCTCGAAAGTTGTAGCGGTGTTGGACATTTTGATACGCTCTGCTAACTCTACAAGGATTTTCTTGCACATATTTTGTTAGCATAGCATATTTAAAGCATTCATTGTCCTCATTTTGCACATTGATACAAGATTTGGTAGCTTGTATCTTCTTTGGCAAAGGTATATAACTACTACCCCTTATACCATATCCGTGCTTGTGAACCCTTACATCCATACCTTCAATCGATGACAGACTCCAGCCGGATCCTCTTCCTTCATGTTCTTGCAGTTTAACTAGCAGTTCATGCAAACATTCTTCAATAATTTCATTGATATCAGATTCAGTTGTAAGGGTTCGGTTTTTGGTAATGAATGCTCTTAATGCCGTTTCACCATCAGTATTGGTAAACTTTGATTCTAACACCAGTCCAAATTTAATGAAGTTCAATCTCTGTAATTCTTCTTTTAGCGTTTTTCCAACAAGTACTCTGGCCTGGGTTATAAAATTATCTAATTCCAATTGCACATTATCAATTTTAAAATGTGTTACAACTTGTCCTGGTAAGGCCGTGGTGCGCAGTTGTCTCACATCTTCCAGTTCTTCTTCCGTGTCCTCTTCTTCCGTGTCCTCTTCTTGCATATCCTCTTCTTCAATAGGTCTTCTAGTAGTGGATGGTCCAGCACCAGCAAATTGGATCACACTAGGTCTTCTTCTTTGCATTTGCTGTAGATAGCTGTCGTAGTAGTCCATCTGCTTCTGATGCTCTTCCAAAAACCGGTCAATTGAGTCTAAGTCTATTTCATCGATGATAATATCTTCTTTTCCATCTTCTTCTTCATGTAATTCTCTGTGTATGGTGAAAAGATCTTCGTCTTGAAAGATTTCCCCACAAATGTCGCAAAGAGCCATTTCAAACAGTTTGGCTTTGAATGCACACTCTGTGAATGTCCACACAATAATGAGCAGCGCGCTCCACCGGGACCCTTTATATCCGAGGCAGATAGGTGGGGAAAGTGACGTCATATAGAAACAGGTTATCACTCATGTGCTAAATTTAGCCTTTACACAACCGTTTGTAATACATTTATCAGTAGGCTTGATAAATTGATGATATTTGGTCTAGATTCAATAATTTGTACATGTTTTTCAAAGACATCTGTTTGAGCAAGTTTATATAGGTCAAGGCCATTTAGAATTATTATTTTGAGCGGGGGATAGAGCACTAAGCAGCATCATTTACTACAAAGTGCTCTATCCCCCGCTCACATTCTTTTTTTTAACTTTTTGTTTAAGCTTTTACAAAGGTGAAACATCACCATCAGAGTCGGAATCATCCTCATCACGGAATAGGCAGCGATGACAATACATAATTCTTCTGGCAACTAACATCCTATCCATTGGACGATGAGGAGTGTCTTGTTCTTCTTCTTCTTCTTCAATTTCCAATTGGAATTCCATTTCCGACTCAGATGATGACTCTAATGTTTCGTAGGCGTGCAAGTCCACTTCATTGTCCGTTGAACCAGCTTCGTCAGAGTCCGTTTCAATATCCATTATCTCTTCCTCCTCTTCTTGATCAACCGCAGGTAGTTGGTCCTCTACTTCTATAATTTCTAGAGGTATTACCTCCAGAATAGAGACAGTTCTGTTGCGATGGAACACGGTGTTGTCAAGTGGAGCCATGGTATGGAAGTGTTGTATCCATCCAATTTGCTTACCCTTTTTATACCCCCCACCAACTATACAATTTATGTGGGTCAAGGTCACGTAAAGATACCCTTTGAGCGGGGGATAGACCACTAAGCAGCATGCTAGTCCATTGCCGCAAAGTGATCTATCCCCCGCTCTGTTCTACAAAACCTCAATCAAGTCCAAGTCCAAGTCCTGTTTAACACATTTTATTCTAATTCCATATCCAATTTAAAAATTTCAATTTCACATGGTTTACATTCCTGATGTATCAAACACTCCAGCTCCCTAAACATATCGTCCAGTTCGTCCAAATTATGATGTCCTACTTTTAACACATGAAGGTGGTTCATGCTTCGCATTGTAGCATGACCATCAACAAACAAGTTTCTTTTCCACGCTAACATAAATTGGCAGTTTTCTTGAAAGATTTTTCTCACCAAACAATCATACACAGCCGTCAACATGTCTCTACAATCTTCATAGTGTACCATCACAGAATACCTGTCCAAGTTAGCACCAAGCAGCGATCCACTCATTGTTTCTAGCGTTCCACTGGAAGGTCCAAAGCAGAATGAAGTCGAGATGTATAGACCCCCTCTTTTATACCAGTTAACCGGTTGTCCTTGCTGTAAAGTGGGTCAAGGTCATCCAATGCTACCCTTTGAGCGGGGGATAGACCACTAGGCAGCATGCTAGTCCATTGCCGCAAAGTAGTCTATCCCCCGCTCTGTATTCTACACACACACACACACCTATACGCGCATATAAGTCGCAACGAGATCCATGTAAAAATCCAGCGGAATGAGATCCACTAGAAGGAGTGGTTTTTTTAATAAAATAAGTGACACTTTTCTTCCCTGTAGTTTGTACAATACGCCAGTCTCGTCAGATTTGGGATAGCTTCAAATTTAACCATACGTTTTTTGCGGTCAAAGTGAGATCCGGTATGTAAGGTCACAGTGAGGTCCATTTTGACCTTGGCTATACACACTTTAACTACCACGGTCACACTGAGATCCGTCTGCAACTCCCCGATTATTGTTCGACCGTCTCGCTGGTGTTTACACACACTCTATCTGGTTGCGGTCGAAGTGAGATCCTTTACGGTTTGCATGCGTAATTTAATATACTGTAAGAACAAATTGATACATTATGGTATTTTAGTTTTGCAGATTAATAGTATAGTGATTACGCAGCTCTGTTAAGAAATATAAGTCATATTGCTTGGTGTGCCGTATCGTATAGTGTACTAAACGTTTAATCTATATTTATAAAGTAGAATGCGTGTATGTATTTGTCCCGAATGGGTGCGAAAACGACTCGACCTAAACGGTTGTCCAGCAATACTTATTTAACCTAAAAGAAAGTTCGGCCTATTCTACTGTAATTGTTTCCTACGCTTTAGTACTCTGAGTCAGTGGCCTTGCAAGTTCCAATGTTTTTTTTATCTACAAAATATTTTTATAGAACTGTATAAAAACAAATTTAGTAATAAGTTGAAACTTTAACATGTACACAAAAGAATGTTGTGAATGAACAGTAACTGGTAACATACAAGTAGTTTGAATCATACTCTAGTACCAGGTTAACCGAGCCTTGCTTGTTGGTTTTAATTTAGTTTTGATATATTAAATTTCCCCCAACAACCAACTATACCTCTTCACTGTTAACAGCTGTTTCAAAAAGTCTGCTTAACATTAATGTTCCTTTATTTTTGTATACCTTTCGTTGTTATTTCGCTACCAAAATAGCAACCCATAAGACCAATGTTAAAAATTACGATTTTTAAACCTAAATTTAGACAAAATTAGATTTTTTGGGTTTGAGGCCTTTTCTAAACTTATTTTTGGCCAAAACACTCTTAAATGCAAAGTTTAAACGAAATCTACCCGCTAGTTTTCGAGATCGTTGAACACACATCCCTCCAGATATTATTCGTATTATAGTATAGGATATAAAAGAAATTCGTGTTGGTTACACTGTATTGAGTTTTAAAACGGCTGAACTGATTTGGCTGATAATTGGTGGTGAGGTAGCTTAGAACGAGGAGACGGACATATTTTTTCCCCATTTGCGTGGTATGTTACAAGCTTTATTACCGTCATAAACGTACCCATGTAAGGTTTTCTTGGTGTATTTTATCCGATTTTTAATGAACGCAACGTATAGAAATAAATGTTTCTTTGCAATTAATTCTATAAACATACATTCTCATTTAAAGTATTAGGGTAAGTTTCATTTTTTAAGTATTGAAGAAAGATTCGTTATAACAAAAACTAGAGGTCCACATTTAGGAGGTGAAAATGACTTAAGTTACCGTAGAAGATCACCTAAACGGCAAAGATTCTCAGGTTGGGATAACAAAGCATGCCGGATAACAGATAGTATACAAAAAAATTTTTTTTTTTATTTCCCACAGTAAGAAGCGTTTCAAAGTGTAAACTTTTTTATTTGAACCACGATTGTGTTTCTTCATTATTTTCAACCTCAAATTTTATTAAATTTGTTATTCTTACTAATAATTAATAATAAATCCTGTTGTATGAATGACTGTAAACAAAATGAAATCTTAAAGTTTTTGTGAAAAATTAATAATTTTGCTTTTTTATGAGTTTAAAATTGTACAATTGATTGAAATTGTACACTATTGAAAAAATCTTACTAAAGTTAATAGCAGAACACGCGATTCAAGTGACTATGGCCATAGTGATACATAAATACATGACCGTGCGTAGAGATTATTTGGCACCCACTACTTCCGAAACAGACTCATTTTTCTCTGAATACGAACAACAAAAAGTAAAATTGTTTCAAAGATGACTCATGTAACAGCTTTAAACTTCGTCTTAAGTAAACAAAAAAATAATTTATATTAATACAATTTAATCAGGGTCATTCTTGAACTAGGATAATCGACGATATTACCGAGCATAAGACTGAATTATACAACAACAAAATGGAACTCATGGTCCACACGGCAGGGCGCGGGGCGCCCTCGGCCAGCCAGTGATGAGAGCTCAAGAAGGAGGTTGGGGTGGAATGAGAGTCTGCCATTGCCCTCTTCATTTCGTCTGCCTGTTGATATTTTTCGCATTAATTAGTGTCAATAGCCTCACATAGTATGCCTATTTGTGACATGTCAGTGTGGTATATTATTCTGTGATCCATAGTCCTTCTTGTGCAAGTTTCTATAATTATTTATAATAAAGGAAGCTTAAGTGTGTCGTGGTTTTTCTGTTGTTTATATTAAGGCTAGAACAACGAGGTTAACCAAGATATAGAGTGCTACAAAGATAGGGAAATTTGCCTCCTGTTGGTTTTCGCCATTTCAACCACCTTTTCCGCCGTTCCCTTGGTTAAAAATTCTTAGTTTTCAGTTTCCCATCTGGTACGTGCCATTTTACTCATGACTTAAATAGCCTGCTCACTGACCATAAAATCGAAGTGGTTCTAAACAACAAATAATGAGATGTTTAAAAGTATAATCTATAATTTTTTAATCATGTTGTGGTCAACCCGAATAGCTTAAAGTGGTTACCAAGGAAACAAGGGTAAATGTGAGATGGTTACCGAGGAAACAGTGCGAACAGGGGACAAAAAGTAACATGTTTATCTCTCTCTAATATGAAGTTTAACCTCATTGGGCTGGACACTATCTCAGAAGAATCTCTCTCGCCATAAGGCCCTTATTAGACGAGGCAGCCAAGTTGCGCAACCAGTCGGGCTGCCAGTCGCTTACCCCGTCGCCGGGCATTGGTTCTTATGGGAGTTATTACACGAAGGCAGCCAGTCGAGCAGCCACTCTCTGGCTGCCGGCTGGTTGTCGAGCCCGGCGACCACACCGGCGACCACTGCCCAGATAGCAAGCTTTCTTGATTCAAGGATAGGTGTTTACTTGAATTTGTCTTGCCAATCAAGCATGAATTTGCGGAGACCAAATCAAGAACAAATAAAGGATCCGCCGATCAAGCACGAATTTGCGTAGACCGAATCAAGAACAAATCAAGGATCCCCGCCAACCCTAGCTCTTGCTTCGTGCTTGAATTGTTGTCTACGAAACGTGCCACGTACCGACCAATGAGACGCCGAGACTGTTTTACCCACAATGCTCTTCTCGCATCGTCTGCGTCTGCGCCCCGCTCAGACCAGACCCCGGTCCACTCCAGTATTCGCCATTTTAGTTGTGCTTGTGTTCAATTAATTAATTGATAGTTCTTTGCTGGATGGATGTGTTTGAAGCTATTGTTATCAAGTATCAAGAACATCTTTGAGTAATAGAGGTAAGTGTTCAAATTATACCAATGATTATTAGTCTTAAGAGCCAGTCAGACGTAACATACGATTTAAACAAGAAATCTGAAGTTAACTCTGCTTATTTTACCAGGAGTGTTGAACCAGTATAAAAATTGATGTAACCGGCTTTATGTAAAAGATTTCTTGCATTTATGAATATTGCATAGTTAGTACTCATGGGAGTTTTGCGCCAGCAATTTTTAAAATCAAAATCACGGCCAGGCGACTTGCATCATTTGGTATTTGTCAGTTTTCTTTAGTGAGGAGGTTAGGCCTAAACTTACAGGTTGGATTTTTTTAAAGCCTAGGTTTTTCTTAATTAACAAAATATATAGGTAACAAAAGATATAACTGTAGTGCATCATCACTTGATAACTTGCTTTCATTTTGGCCAAGAGAGCTTTCTTTTGTTAACTTGCTCTTTTTTGGTTAGACAATTAATAGACAATATTTACTTATTTATAGTTCAACATAACAATTCAATAGATCACGTCACATAAATACTTGGCTTTCTAGACTACAGAAGTCTTACACACTGTGTAAAGTTCGTGGTTATTATGATAACTTAAATTCTAATACTTTTTGTAGGCGGTGGGCATTGAATATAACTTATGTTATTTAATGCGGTGGGTGGGTATTAAAAAGTTGTAGGCCTATTGAAAATGGCTGACTTCTTAACTTATGCTTAAAGCTGAAGGTCAGTTACCAAGTTTATGTTGTGAGGTAGAAATGTAAGTTATCCTAACTCAGGTATATAAGATTATTTATTTCATGTAAAATTACTAAAACAACAATTTAAATTAGTTAGTTACATAAAAAACTTTTGAGTAAGCAAGGCCTAGGCTATGTGATGTTTTTAACTCCCTGAACCTGAAAATTTAAAATATTTTTTTGCTAGGACTAAGTTTTTACCTCAGCTTATTAATTATAGGCCTATTAATTCTTATAAGTTGTCCCTACACTACATAGCCTAAATAAGTTAGAACCCAAAAACCTTCTTCAGGTCGCCGTCGCAGAAACATGAGATAACTTAAATGGAATTCTTGCATGACATTTACACAAAAACATTTGAAACGGTACAGTTAAAGGCCTTTAAATTATTCGACCCTGCATTTTGATGATGCACTAACTTAATTAAGCTAAATGCACTCCCTCATACAATCCATGTAAAAGACGTAAAAGCTATAACTATTGTTATTTATCAATGACAACACAATAAATATTACTGTATTATTATATACACAGTGATGTGGCGTATTCATTCGTGGGAACACTCTTTGTTTTGGAAGAGATACCTATGGTGCCAAATAGTCTAATATTTAACACGAAAAACAATAGATAACACTCGGCAATAAAACGGAAACACAATATTGGACTGAAACAAAAATAAATTTCATTAATGTAGTGTTACGGTATAAAAACCCTAACCCCGGAAACAAATAATAAGCATCCTAGGCTACCTAGTTTAATTGAGATTCTAAACCAAATTAAACTATTGTGTGAAAATTTAAATAGCTGTTGTTGCCAGTCGCGTAGTTGTGCTTACAGCTCCAGGGTGGCTCACGTCAGGGGGGATAGTAATTATATATAGGGGTTTTTCTTCACAGACATAACTCAATGACGGCTGGATGTATTTTGACGTTTAAGATATCAAATTGAAATAAATGTTTTGTAGATTTGCCATTATGTCTCGGGATTTTGAAACATCGCATCACTTAAGTACAGTAAAATGCTGAACTTTCAGACCTGTGGCTCTATCTGAAGCCCCACAGACATCCAGCGGATTATTTAAGATTTTAATGGGGATTAAATTTACTGTGCTGCGCTCTGTTGTTAACCTTACAAACTGTTTGAAGCGGGTAGTAATTTTTTATACCAGACTTAAGTTAGCTTAATAAACAACTGTTCATATATAATTGTACTTTAAGAAAGTTTAGTATGAACCAACGTTGACAGATAGAGCCATAGTTCCGAAAGTTCAGCATTTTACTGTACTTAAGTGATGTGCTGTTTCAAAATCCTGAAACATATTGGCAAATCTACAACCAAATTATTTCAATTTGATATCTTAAACGTCAAAATACGTCCAGCCGTCATTGAGTTATGTCTGTGAAGAAAAACCCCCTATATATAATTATTATCCCCCCTGACGTGAGCCAACCTGGCGCTGTAAGCACAACTACGCGACTGGCAACAACAGCTGTTTAAATTTTCACACAATAGTTTAATTTGGTTTAGAAGCTCAATTAAACTAGGTAGCCTAGGATGCTTATTATTTGTTTCCGGGGTTAGGGTTTGTAAACCGTAACACTACATTAATGAAATTTATTTTTGTCTCAGTCCAATATTGTGTTTCCGTTTTATTGCCGAGCGTTATCTATTGTTTTTCATGTTAAATATTAGACTATTTGGCACCGTAGGTATCTCTTCCAAAACAAAGAGTGTTCCCACAAATGAATACGCCACGTCACTGTGTATATAATAATACAGTAATATTTATTGTGTTGTCATTGGTAAATAACAATAGTTATAGCTTTTATAACTGAAGTATAGATTGTATAAGGAGTAAATTTAGCTTAATTAGTGCATCATCAAAATGCAGTGTCGAATAATTTACAGGCATTTAATTGTACCGTTTCAAATGTGTTTTGTATAAATGTCATTCAAGAATTCCATTTGTCTCATGTTTCTGCGACGACGACCTGAAGAAGGTTTTTGGGTTCTAACTTATTTAGGCTAGGTAGGGACAACTTATAAACCTAATAACCTAAATAGGTCTTAGGTACGTAAGTCCTAAACCGATGTACATTTGATAGTCTTAGTTACGAAAGTATGAGTCGGGTTAGATTCATTTTCAGATGAAAGTGTCTAGTAGTCTATAATCTAAAATCAATGAAATCATGTGAGTATTGTTTCCTGCGTGATGTAATGTGACATAGTTGTATTTTGTAAGGTTACGGGCAATTGCCATACTGTTTACAAGAAATTACATGATTGTAATAATTTTAGTTATATTTTTCCGCAATATTGTCAAAGAGAAAGAGTACCCCGACTTGTTTGTAAGATTTGATGACGGACAGGGCCGCCGAGAGGGGGGGGGGGGGCAGGGGGGGCAGTTTGCCCCGGGCCTCAAGAGACAGGGGGCCTCATCTTCAGGCTTTTTTTTTCATCTATGGTAGCAAAATTTAATCTCTGCATAGGCTATGTAGTAACACAATGTATTTTTGAAGACCTATCTTCTAACCGTAACAAAGTATAGCCTATGACCTTATATACAGGCCTATCAGTCTGTATCTATGAGTCTCCATGGTTTTGAGCTCTGTGTCGGTGAACAGACGCCGCGGCGCCGCGCCCGCCGCCTCGTGCTGTGCCGGTATTTGACAGCTATACCATTGTAAAAATATTATATTTTGCAACCGATCCGTCACGGCTTTGGCTAATATTGTCGTGCCTGCGTTTGTTGGTCCATCCATACATAAGATAGAAGAAATATATAAAAGTGTCTTTTAATAATGTCATCAATGAATTTGCCATATTGAAGGCAAGAAAGAAATGTTTGCGAGTTGGTAGCTTTTGTGAACGCTACTTAGTTTTGGTTAAGAACCAACACTGAATTATCTAATGTCTTAGGGGTGAAGTTGAGGGTTAGTCTTGAGTAGGCCTAAATAGGACCTTGCGTAATTCTTTCAATTTTATAAATTAATTATAAAGCAAAAGCAACTAATTATAAATTCAAAAAGCAAAGTAAACAAAAAAATGTAATTAATTAACCATTTAAAAATCAAATGCATTTTTATATTTTCCCTGTAAGCTTAGCCATTTTAAAATAGGCCTACTTAAGTTAGGCCTAAAACCATGCTGTAGCTCTCCAATAAGGACTCTCAAACTCAGCCAAAGTGCGACTTTGATCAAATTATTTCATGTAGGCCTACTGTAAACCTAAGTACATTTATCCAAGCTTATATCTTAGAATAATACAAATAAAATATTTATGAATCACTTAAGAAAAGAAAGCAAATTGTGTGCATGAATAGAAAATAAATATCCAAAGAAATAAAAATAAAAAGGTGTAGCCTATATTGCATTTGGTTCGAACACAGACTGCGACGGGCAGGGATTCACCGACCCGGGGGGGGGGGGGGGCTCACACTGGAACTCTGCCCCGGGCCACAAAAATTCTTTCGGCGGCCCTGATGACGGACAGTGAGGTGACGAAGGAGAGACAATTTAGTTGGGCTTAGAGGAACTCAAGTTGACCCTCCAAGCCTTTCAGTGTTCTCCTAAAGCATTTACCTTTTGAGCAATTTTACAAAATTTTGTCGGTTATTACGAAATTGTTAACTATTTCCCTATAACTAATCAACCTCACCCAACCTGGAATTATATATATATATAGTATGTAGGCTAAATAAAATGAATTTCACCTTAGTGAATGTGCATACCAAATTTTACCAAGTTCTGTCAATAAACAAGCTAGATACAGGGTTTTATTGATTTCCCTGAAGGTTGTTCGACATGGGAAACCTGTTTTTAGCTTTTCTCCGGAATCTGTTAAGTTAAGTTAAAAATTCAAAACACTAAATTGTTTGTTTTATAAGCTCTTTTAAATGGTTTTAGTTAAAATTCTTGAATTTTGAATATTGAGGTACAAAAATGATAAACCCTATTTTTGACCGCTTTGAAACCTCATAAACCCATTCCCATAACCCGACAATGCTGGTTCACGAACTCATGAAAATAGACTTGGTTTTACACCTTCATACCAAATTTAATCAAAATCGGAGTTTCCCTTCAAAAGTTATCAGTACCACGGACACATACATATATGAAAATGAACGAATGGTGTTTTTGGCTTCTGGGAACCTCAAAATGAAAAAGTAAAGTGGTCCCAGGCTTAGGTCTTACCATGGCTACTACCGTAATAGCGTATTCCCTATTGGGAAATTCGCCAAAATATAAAGTAGCTCATCTCTCCTTGTTGAGCGGTGGAAAAGAAACTAACAAGGATTCACTCAGTAGCAGCGAGCGAACCGGGAAGAGCCCTTGTCATATTTATAGTTTCTGACGGTCAATATGTTTTTTCCTATAAAATGTTATAAACGCATTACTGCTGATGAAGATGGCCATAAAAGAATAAATTTCAAAAGAGTATAAAGAAACGGTTAGCGTTTTAGAATGATTTTACATCTTCTATTGGAAATGAAAATTAATGTATAAAGATGAATTTTTGCTTGAATTTGAATTGTGAGAATTGTTGCCTCAAACTTCTGTGTTTGCTCACATTTTTTTATAAATCATTGTTTTGATGAAAACTGAACACCTTTTACATAGTCCCGTTTTGAAATTCTAATTTTTTTTCCATCCATAAATAGTGTCATTCTTCAATTTTGGCCACTTTTTGGTTGTCTCATATGCATTACAACTTATGTTGCAGTCGCAGTTAGGAAGAGATACGAGAATTCAACTGAGTCGCTGGTGAAAAGCTTCATTAGCCTGTGGTTGCAGCAGGCAAAATGGAGGATAACTAGGAGGTTAGTTTTGTACAATGTACGTTACGTTAAGTATTTAAGTATTTTTTTGGAATAGCATGTGTCGGTGGATGGATTATCCTATTTACATATAAATAAATCACTGCGTATGTTAATAAGTGAGACCGTTCACACCACACATGGAAGACATGTGAATGCGTTGCAGAGGATTGCTCGCAGTAAGGTTTTGTAGAAATGTAGCGACTTTTCACGTCTATGCAGGTGCACATTGAACAACTTTGTAATCTCATGCTCCGGCTTCTCTCAGTACTATCCGGTCAGTAGAGATATTAGGATGCAATTAATTTTTTCTTTAAAAAATGTGTCATGGACTGAAAAGAAATAAAATGTTAACCGTTGGTTTAAAAGGTAGGGAGATGTCAGTAATCGGATTGTAGGCCTACATAAACTACCGCAATTGCAATTTCTTTCAAAATGTGTAAATGTGTAAAATGTGTTATTTTTGTTTACGAGACAACAATAGAAACCATACAGAGCTAATCAAACTGTTGTGGGTACAAAAATGTTCATTCACTTTACCCTGTGGTGGCATTCAAAGCTCCTGTTCACCTAAATTCTTATGGCAGCTTAATGGATAACAAGATTTATAATTCCCCTCGCAGCAAATTTATGTACTGAGAGAAGAACGCTGTTATAATTATTTTTTTTACCATTTTTTTTTTTAATTTCAAAATATTTGTTTCAGGAAAAAGGAGCCGGCCCCAGTTAGTTGTCAATGAGGCAGATCTAGAAGAACCTTAACTAAAGAAATAGGCCCTATATGTTATGGTTGACAATAGAAATTGTTGTTAATTTTCATAACGTGGATGACACGGAGAAGTATCTTGCCATGATGAGGTATAAATTAAATCTTCCGTATTTGGAAATTATGTAGAATCCTAAATTTAAATATTAAAGCCTTTAAATATTTACAAAACTGCAATGTAGTTGTGAAATTAGTTGCTATAACTAGGCTAATAAATGTTCATTTAATTTAATGTTGTATGTTTTTCACAAAAGGAAGTCTGATAGAAAATCCTTAAATAGTGTGTGTTAACTTTGTTAATATGTATAGAATTTATTATTTAAGAAAGTAGCCTGTATTAATTGGTGTGACTTTTTACCCCTGTTTTATGTTTAATTGGTATCAAACCTGTTCAAATGTAAATAGCAATGACATTCTTTATTAATTGTTGATGTTCCCGGTCTAAACTTTTATTTAGTACTTGTTACCTATTTTAATTGTTGAGACTTTCTACTCCACCTTCATCTTTGTTCTTATTAGAAGTATTTAAATTGTAAATAATAATTTATGTTTTGTAATTTTTAATTTATTTTCACTTACTAAAACTAATATTTAGTATACATTTACCAACTTATTCCTGACCCATTTAAATTTTTAAGACTCTATTGTTGTTTTATCCATTTTTACTAACCAAAACTTGTATTATTACTTTGTATCAAGTTTGTAATTTAACTTTGTTTGTACTTAAGGTATTCAGTAGGCCTTTACTACTTTCAGAATTGTTTGTGAGAAACCAAGATGTTTTTGTCATAAATGGTTTGTGGCCTGATCGCAAAATAAAGTCTCGATTAAAATTTATTGAGTCTTATTGAATGTGAATCCCATAACTTATGATTTACCTTTGATGTTACTAGAAATGATTTATAGTTTGTTGAAGGGACTGCTAACGTGTTCAATAAAATCTAGCAACTTGAAAACATTCAACAGAATGATGGACTTATTTAATGTTATATTTTTTATCATCTTACAGTTTTAAATTGAAGTGTGTATTGATAAAATATTTAACCTTTGAAAACAATTCCAAGGTTTGATTGTTAAATAACACTTTTTAGGATGTTATTCTAAAATGATTTGCATATTTACGTCTTCCTTTACTTTTTGTTTTACTCGTACTTGTACATCTAAAACCAATTAATAACAAACTTCAAAGTAATATTGTTACTAATCTAAACATTACAAAGTAATCATGCAAGAAAATTATTTGTTATGCTTCAAGCATTAACTTCTTTTCAAAAACTAACAAGGAAAAACCTAATTTAATGCACAATGAGCCGTGTTACCACATGGTGTTCTATTGTTTTTGCCTTTGTTTTATTGAGGTGTGAAGATGTAAATCAAATGAGTTGAAGACAATCGCTAGACTAATTTCTCCTTTAGGGACAGTTTTACTGTCTATTGAATACAAATTTTTAGGGTGATTGGTTGGAATCAGTAATTATTTGTGTCTTTAATTTTTATTAAGTACCTACAATTTTTACCTATATTTCAAAGTAGACATTATTTTTATGATAAACATTTCTATATTTTTTTAGTTCATTACATGATAATCATGGTTACATGGTTGACAAATACTTAATAGTTTACAAATGGTTTATTTTTATTGTGGAATTGCAATGGGTTATACGCTATTGTTTTTATTTGTCATTGTTTAGCTACCGATGGATACCCTTGACTATAATGTGGGAGCGGTATGTAACCAGATTGGAAAAAATCTTCTGTTTAGGAATTCGGTAGGTTCACGTTCAGATGCTCCGTAGGATGGTAAGTTCACGTTCAGCCACTCCCATCATTTTCTTTAGCCATAGCCACAGGTGGATGCGGCTGAACGGGACCATTGAATCTTGAATTTATCTTGTTTTCTTCATGATAATACCTTGATTTTATTCTTGATTTAACCTTGAAGTAAGTCACAATCTATCCTTGAATTAATCATGGTTCATTCTTGAATTAATCATGATTCAACCTTGAATAAGTCATGATTTTACCTTGATTTGATACTGATGCCTTGAATAGGTATTGTTGAATCAAGCAGAAAATTCAAGATTGATTCAAGCTCCGAAAGTGTTGAGTTGAACTCTTGAATCAAGCATGAAACATTGATAATGCCTTGATTCTTCATGCTTTATTCATGCTTGCAATCTTGAATATTCATTATTGATTCATGCATAAATCAATACAATTTTGCTATCTGGGCTGGCTGCTCAGTCTGGTTGCTCTCCTTTGTAGCATACGGATCTTATTACACTGAGCAGCCAATCGCCCGCCACCTCACAGAAATTTTGTCAATCCTTGGGAAGTATTGATTGCTCGCCATTTTGTTAATCTTTGTTATTGGTGTTGGTTTTGCATTACGTATTCCAGCTAACAAAAAATTTGATTTGGATATAAAAGTATTGAAAAACTTATTTTCGTATGCACATCAAAGAGTGTGTACGAAGGACCCACATAGCACAAAATATTTATTTTAGGTAAATAAGTAGGCCTACAAAATTTCAAACTACGTCGAATAACATTTTTTATTTATTTTATGTTTATTTGTAGGTTTATTAAAAATATGGGTCAAATAAAATATTTATTTTACTTTAAAATCGTCTAAGTCAAATACAACATCATTCCCCCCCCCCATTTATTGAAAACTTAGGCTACTTGAATAATAATTTTAACAGTAAACGTATATAGGCCTAATTTATTATTCGGATCAAAATTAATTGCCAAGAGACTGTTAATTTCTTAATGGAAACTTCATATTATATTTAATTTAAAAGAAAACAGTTTTAAATATATATAAGAAATAGAAAAATTAGTGTCTGAAAATGTAGTATAAAAAATGGTGAAATGGAAATAAGTGCAAAAACTTGAAATCTTTTGTAAATTAAATTGCATGGTAAAACTTTGCCAGAGAAATAAAATCATGATTACGAAAAAAATTATGTCAATAAAAAAATCGATTGAGTTATTACAGTTAAGTTTATTCATACGAATTTAATTCATATTCTTGAGGTGTTAAAAATATAAAAATTCTAATTCAATTCAATTTTTAACAGTCTAAAAGTTTTGTTATGTTTAAAACGCCTGAAAATATGCATGATAATGATCAGCAAAAGAAGTAGCAAATATCTATATCTCATCTTGCCGGTCACACAGCGAACTGAGCTAGTTGGTGACTCTCGATCTGGCTGCTCTACTGGTCGCTCCGTTTGGCAGCCAGACTGGCGACTGGCTGCCCGACTGGTTGCGCGACCTGGCTGCCTCGTCTAATAAGGCCCTAAGGTTAATTAAAATGAGAGTTGTTAACTAATATTAACTGTAATGATGGCGGCTACTACTTATACTCTTCCTAAAGTTATTAATTATGAACAATAAAACTGAATTTATACTATTAAAAATTAAAAATAGCGGAATAACATTTTTAAATTCCATCGCACAATTTGTGTTTTTAGTGCAAACTGCATTGTTGCCAATCAGTTGTGCTTAGGTGTTAACATATTAATGAGAAAATACTATAGATTACCTTCAAAACAAGAAAGGTTAGATGCGTGTGGCTATAATGGTGTCTTTACAGCAAGGCTATGTAATCAGTGCAAGACTGTGGATACATGGAATATATTTTTAATTTTGAATGTTTGTTTACCTGATCTAGAAAGGCAGGTAACATTAACTTTTCATTGTTATTTGAAGGCTAAATCACTGCAATAGTAGAGGCTGCAAAGCACCCAATGATAGAAAGTGAATAAAATATGAACAAGGATCGAACCCGTTGCCGAATCTGCCGCAAGGTGACTGGCACGCGGCAGGAAGACGTTTAGAGTAGTTTGCCATCGGCGCCGGGTCACCGCTCCCCATAGTCACCGCGAGCGCCGAGCGCCCAATGGTGAAGGAAACTGTGAACTGTGTATACTGTGATCGGTAACTGTGATTTTGAAGTTTTATGACTCGATGAAAAATATTACCAGTCATATCGCGTTGAATCGTCCACACACATTGGCTGTTGGGCTATGAATTAACAGTCCTGTCGAAGGAGAATGTCGGCCTTAGTAAGTAACAAGACTACAAGATTGGGCCACAATCATCCTACACTCATCTCTGATTCATACTTGGCTTTAAACTACTTATTTAGTTAGGTAACCATTTCAGTAAAGGTGTTAATAAGGTGTTAAAAGTGTTGTGTGCTCAGTGTTATATTAGGCCTAAATAGAGAAATTATTTAGTAAATTCTGGCAGTTTTTTTTCTTCTGACTGGTATGTTATCGAATAAATGTCTTTACTTGTTGTAGTTGTTACTTTATTGTTGCAGTAGTATTTTATTTATGTTTAGTTTTAAGAAATTAATTAGTAAATTCTAGTACATGTAACTTAAAAAATATATGTATAAAATATTTACATTTATTAATTAAGTGTTGTGTTAGTTTTTCCATAGAACTCTATAAATACACCTAGAACGCTCACGCAAGGCAAAACTCGAACTATAAACCGCAACTCGTGTTATGAAGATCAGGCAAAAACACAAATGAGCATCGCAAAGCACCTCATTGCTAACTCAAATTGCTCGAGTTAATCGGGAGTGCACCGAACTCCTAGATTTTTTGGACGATGATTTTTAACTAGGCCTATTGCAATGAGTTGTAATAAGCTAAGGAAATTATTATTGTTGGATAAAATACTCTAGCTTTTAAGCCTTAAAATGTAACGATGCTATTGTGCGCGCGCTCACTTGTACGCTTCTCTACTGTTTGCAAATTCATTGAAACATATATGTTTTTAAAGAAAAGTTTTGCTGATTGTGACTGTGTAAATATCTTAGCCATTAAATTTAAACTAGAAAACTCTATGATCAAAATCGTACATCAATAGACAAGTAGAATAGGAAAAAGTTACTAAGCGTAAACTTTTTTTATTCGTTGGCAAAGAAAAAAACTTCAAGCGACAAAGTTGTAGATAATGAAATTAATTTTAATCTTTACATTTAACATTTATTTTTAAAGCGAATAATTTTCTTGGAAAAATGTGAAAACATGTCCGTGGCGGGTTGCTGAGAATTTCGGAGAATGGCGTCTTCATTTTCAATGTCCGGAATCATGTCTAAACCATTTTATGAACCCTTTCTTACAATGTAGAGTGTTTTACTTATTCTCAGTACAAATTTATTATTAATTTAGCTATTAAATAAACATGCCAGATAATAATTAACGCACCCGATTAAACGTTTTGTATAGCGATGCAGCGGCAAAGAATGGTGTTGCATAACCACTAGTGTGGCAGCGGGAGAAAACCCCTTAACTACTGCTTTGAGCTCGATTATTAGACAAACTAAAAATATTACGATAAAAATTTAAATGTAAACTTTTTAGATCACCTCATAATCCGAAACTTTGCTGCTGAAAGTTTTTACCTATAGCCCAAAAATAAAAAATTTTCTCGCTTAGAAACTTTTCATGTCACGTTTCAAAAATTATTTGTTTTAATATTATTTATACTTTCATTATATGCAATATACCAAATATTTTTATACCGTTGGAATCAGCAACTTATGTAGATTAAGAATACATAAAGTGGATCTAAAGCTAGCAAATTGTTTGAGATGTGTGTTTAAGGATTAACATTCCAAAATATAGTCAATAAATTCCACACTCTAAGACTCTTGGTAATTTCTCCTTGCGACTAATCATATGTTTCATAAAAAATTATTGATGTAAATATTACTAGGAATACGCTCCGATGTCCGTCCCGTACGAGAATTTTTACTCACTTTTTAAGTTATTAGGTGACGCTTTTTATGATTCTTTTTTTTTTTTTTTTTTTTTTTTGAGGGTGACGTGAGAAAAATGCATTGCACACAGGTGGCAAGCCTGTAGTGTGGGGTTCCCCTAAAAACGGGGTTTCCCACTAAAAAACCTCCTCTACTCTTTAGGATTCTAACCTGGAATTGTTTATCACATTACGTCAGGCTAGGCCTAAATTTTAACTGACGCCGGTGGGGCTCACTCCTTATCCAGCCACTCAATCAAGGGATCTGGGCCACTTCACTTCGCGGTCCAGATCGGGTTTCTTTCCCAGGAGGATGCCCCGGACGAACTGTGATAAACAATCCCACTTGCCCTCATCCTCCAAGATCTATTGGCAGACCGAGTCCACCGAAAATGCACTAAACATTTGTGTGGCCTTCAGGCGGGCCCATCCCAACGGGGGCAGCGGAAGAATGTGTGTTCCGCATCGTCGGGAACGCCTGGGCAATAAATGCATTCCGGTGGACCGGCCTTGCCCATCCGGTTCAGGTATGACCGAAAATAGCCGTGAATTGTCAAGAATTGGCCGCCGTTCCACCCATGGTTGGACGTGCTTGATAAGTCGCGCAGTCCATCGTCCTCGGGTGTCGTGCTCCCAGCTATGTTGCCACTGCTGGAAGGTTCGGGAGCGCTTTGCTGTTCTTGCCGTGTCCTTGCCAATCTCGTCTTGTCTCTGATAAATTGCCTTACTCTCTCCTGCCAAGAGCTTGACAGGGATAACTCCCCAGTGACCACCAGGATGGCAGGCTCGGACATTGTCCGGTAGGCGGAACACACCCCGAGCGCCGCTCGACGTTGAACTCGTTCGAGTCGCAACCTGTACTACTCTTTATCGAGAGCGTCTGCCCACACCTCTGCTCCATAAAGAAGCACGAACTGAACCGCGGACATCAACAGACGTCTTCTGTTGGATCGTGGAACCCCGACATTGGCCATCAGCCTACTAAGGTAAGAGACTACCTTAGCGGCCTTGTCCGCTGTACGGAAGATCTGATCCCTCCAGCTTAACTTGGTGTCCACCATAATCCCGAAGTACTTAGCAGCACGAGTTGATTGGACCACCTCCCTTCCCACTCCGAACAGAACGACGGTGTCTATCCTCTTCTTCGTAAGGATTACAATCTCCGTCTTACGGAGAGCAAGCGAGAGACCGTGATCGGACATCCATGTGTTGACCACACGCATGACTTGGTTCAACTTTAGTTGGGCCAGCTCAACGTTGCGTGCGACAATGAGAGCTGCGACATCATCGGCGTACCCAACCAAAGTGGTTTCCTCAGGCATCTCCGACCTCATTAGGCTGTCATAGGCAACGTTCCAGAGATCCTGGCCGAGTATTGAATCTTGCGTGGCACCAGAAGTGACTTCCATCGTCCACGTTCTGTCCCTTGTGTCGTAAATAAGGCTTTGAGAGCGGAGATAATCCTCGATGATTCGCAACAGATATGCAGGAACGCGAAAGGTGTTGCGAAGCGCATCCAACATATCGACCCACCTCTCCGAGTTTTAAAGGCATTCTTGACATAAGCGTAACAAGAAGCACTACTCAGCGAGGGAAATGGTTGTGGCTCTCGGCTCTCTTCACAGCTCTCCATGGACTTCGTTGATAGCGTCAATCGTTGACCGTCCCTTTCTGAAGCCGTATTGACGGGGGCATAAGTACCCGGCAGCTTCCACGGCAGACGTCAGGCGGGAACGGATCAGCTTCTCGAACAGCTTCCCAGCCGTGTCCAACATGCAAAAAGGCCTGTGGGACGACGGCAGCTCGGGATCACCTTTGCCCTTGCTAATGAGTACAAGTCTGGCGGTTTTCCAGGGAGCCGGAAACACCCCTTCTACCAAACAGGCGTTGTACATTCTCAACAACAACTCAGCATTAATTGAAAATACTTTCTTTAAAGCCTCGCTGGGAATCCCGTCCGGGTCAGGAGCCTTGTTGCTCTTTAGGGAGAGAAGGGCGGTTTCCATCTCCTCGAATGTGAAGAGTGGAACGTCATCTAACCGTCCAAAGTCAACCGACGTACATCCTAGGCCTAGCCTACAAATAAATACATACAAAGAATTATTTTAGCTAAGACCTCAAAACAAGCAACTTAATAATAATTATGCTTACAATATTAAAGGTAAATAGATTGTAGAGCGAAAAAAACAATACAATTGAAAATCCATGATTGCAAATTAATAAAAATCAAGTAATGTAAGTATTGTACAATTACGCTTACTTAACACTTAATGAATATTTTGTTACCTGAGACAACACATTCTAATTAGTTGTTCAATTTAAATCTTTCTCCCAAATAGATATTAGTTGTATCCCATAAATTAGTTAATCGCATAATTCCGTACGACAGTAATTCATTCCACATCAACTTGCTTATCTTTTGGTTTAATTTATAACTTCAACAAGTAAACATCAGTGGTGATCTATTTAATTTAACAAATAGGTCTGTCATAATATCA
Organism: Neoaliturus tenellus; assembly: GCA_030545055.2. Taxonomy (NCBI): domain Eukaryota; kingdom Metazoa; phylum Arthropoda; class Insecta; order Hemiptera; family Cicadellidae; genus Neoaliturus; species Neoaliturus tenellus. Next base: position 230,451,823 of record CM061532.1, read on the forward strand.
ATTAAATTTTATTTAAAAACGTAACATAACAGCAAGCAGATATAAACAATAAAAGGTTATGTTGTTTTCAGCATACACAGCGACAACTCAGCTGCGATGGGGGAATATAAACTGATCATAGCATCTACAATACATTAGTCAAATCATGTAGCCTAAACAACTAAAGTTCTGTCCAAAATCCTGGAAAATAAGCTTTTTTAATACTTGAAAATAATTGCTCGATTATAGTTTATTACCTAGTTTAAAATACTTAAAATCTAACCTGAGAATTTCATTGAAATCAAATTAGTAATAAAAAAGCCTTTTGGGGGTCTAAAATTCGCCTAAGTGAAATTTAAAGTCGATCGTATAGAATTTTTATACTCTATGTTCCATAGAGTAGGTAAAAATTCAATTATAACCTTTCAGTTTGTGAGTTGTTTGATGATGCTAGCCTTGCTAGCGAAAGGCCTCACAAATAAAATATGTCAAAAATATTTGTACCTGTGTATTAATTTTTAATTTATATAATGAACACGCTAGATTAAAAATGTGTATTATACAACAATTAACAATTTAATATTACTTTGAGTATGAAAGAAAATTATATAAAATTAGCCTATATCAAAAGAAGAGTGCAGCTTGCTCATGTGCCGCAATCGATATCACCTTCACTTGGCCGTTAACAAATTTCCGAGAAAGGATCGCAGCCGCTCCCAACCGCCAATGTACTACAGACACTTCGGTACCATACTGAATCGCGCGCCCGTGTTGCAATGTGTGGCCCGGCTGAGATCAGCGCTGTGAGTACAGCACGGACCCCAAACACGGACAGCACAGGAAAAACATGTGACACAAACTTACTTACATAAAATTTTTAAGGTAATTAATTTTTTAGTCTATACATTACATAGATCTTTTTATTTAACATTCTCAAGTATGGTTCCTTAAGACAAACATATATTTTACATTTATAAACATTCCTTATTAGTAATACATAGAATGTAAAGAGTCAACTTTCGACCAATCCTGCCGTCATGCCGAACTAGGCTAGTCCCAAGGAAATAATTAAATATTGAAAATAAGTACATTCCATTGCTGGGTTTCAACACTTTCAACAGACACTCTGCATCGTGTGCTAGAGTAGACGGAGAATATATATACAGTAACTACGATCTATTATCGTGTAATAGAAGTTTATGTCAAACAAGGAAGTACTATAAACGACAATTAATTAACAAACTTAAAGAAATTTGATATGTTTAACCATACTAGGGATCGCCCACTATCATCGACTATGTACACTAACGTGAACTCACGTAGTGTACAAAGTCAATGCCACTAGTCAAAATTCGATCCAAAACTCAGTTAATCTATAGATAATTAATTAGATTTAAAATGTTTTACAACTGAAACACCTGTTCTTCCTGATTTGCTAGCATTTTTTATTACAACATCTGTCTAATTATTAAATATCATCCTTCCATAAGATTAACATTGAACATTTTTAAGCCTGTAGGGCAGAGCCCAAATTGAAGCTCGCTACTAAATTTCAAACAATATAAGTTTTTTTATAACTTATCTGCATAACTCCATTTCTATTTAAGATATTTTTAATGTTTTGGTCTTCAAAAAATTCTTGAAATCTTAGTTTTTTTGAGATATTGATCGTTAAAATCGGTACTCATTTATCTACTACTAGACCTAAAAACATAAATTGATAACTTTCAGAATTTGTAATTGAATTTAAGATAAACTTTCCAGTTATAGTTATATTATGCTATATTTTTTTGGTCTAAGAACCATCTCTAGGAATACCAGCTTTCATATGAGCCATTAAATATAAAAATCAGGCGAAATTGAAGCTCGCTACTGCATTCTAAACAACATAATTTGTAATTTTTTACTACTCATCTGCAATTGATGATTCATAACTCCATTTCTATTTTAGATATTTTATATGTTTTGGTCCTATCATACCAATTATGATGGTTCTGTTGACCTGCTCCATAATCTCTTATTTGGACTTTGTATAACAAATATATGGCGAACACCAGACACAGATGTTCCACCTTATTATTCAAAATATGCCATTGTAGCACAAAAAATTATCACCGTGATAAAATTTATAAAAGGATTTTATATCGAATTCCAAGTCCAACAAAAACGTACACCAGTGTAAATTCACTCTTAGCCTATCAGAGGATGACAGTAAGGTGTTACCATTTCCCACGGAATTCCTGAACAGCTTTGAGATCACCGGTTACCATTGCATAAATTAATCTTAAAAGAAGGTACCGTGATCATTCTGCTAAGAAATTTGAGCTATAGAGCAGGTCTCCTAAATATTACAAGGCTAATTGTAAAGAAAATGTTCTAAAATAGTTTAGACTTAAAAATTAAGGGTAAAAATATTGGACAACGAGTACTGCTATCCCGCATTGATCTCTCGCCCTCAGATGCTACAGTCCTATTTTAGCATAGACAGTTCCCTATAAAGGTCGCTTACAAAAAACAGGGACAAACGATAGATAGAGTTGGAGTATTATTTCCGGAACCTGTTTTCAGCCACGATCAGTTTTACGTCGCCTTATCAAGAGGAAAATCATTTGATATACCGTAAAAGTATAAATAAAACCAAAAGGACGACGTACAGCTAATGTTGTTTGTAAAGAAATGTTGTAAAAGGTTCCATTTATATTCCATTACTCATTTGTTTTACTATTTGTATCCAATGTCAATGCTGCGGAGCATAACGGGTTTTCTAGTATATAGACGAAGATAATTCCAAAAAAATAATAAAAGGTCAATTTTTTTGTGTAATGGGAAAGCCAACAGCAATTCAGAAACTATAGGATTCTCACTATTGTCTTACAAGTATCATGGCGGAGGGCTTAAATTTAGTCTCGTTTTCGGCTGTTATCAATCATTGTAAAAATATAATATAAGGAAATCACACAAATATTAATATTTTTAAGGTGGTCGGAGTCAAATCAACATGGTCTAATCTTAATTGGTTTTTTCTCGTTCAGGCCAAGAGTTATGGAGTTTTGTGTGCTGTATTCCGTTCTTTAAATGGACAGTTTTGGGAAATCATTAATTTAAGATCATTTAAAAGAACTTTCCTTCATTTTGAACTATCGGTTGTCCCTCAATAGTATAAATTATATTTCTCTCGCACATTAAATTTATTTTTCAATGCAGATTTGCCAAAATAAATTATGAACCGTAAATAAAATTTATTTGTTAAAAATTACCAGGTTTTTAATAATATACGAGAAATAATAACATCTCTTACATTTCTCTTTAGGTACCATTAAATAGATTTAATGTTATTTTCTTAAAATAACCCTACAGAACAAATTAATGCAACTGCAACCAATGATTTGTTTTCTAATACTAATTAAAGCAGACATAATTCTGTTAAAATACATATCTAAGGTTCACTGAAGACCTGCATGACTTCTTCCTTGTTTCAAGCTATAGGCCGACTAAGACTTTTGCTTTATTTACGGATTTCTTTTAAGTCTTAACTTTTATCTACATTTTGAGTGAACAGCCCTTAGATGAAATAGTATACAGATAAATTTGACCTCTGAAACTAATCTTAGAGTACACTGATTCTGAAGGTTTTATAAAGGACAAGTGAATAGATTTAATCCAGATTCCTCCAGAGGGTTCTGCCCCAACATGTCTTCAAAGTTACCATGTTTAACTTATGGAATCAAAATTATTGAGTTGGGACACCTATTATTTCTATTGTAAATATTATTGCCAGATAAATTTTAAGCCCTATCATATAGTTGAAACATAAACGTTTTAATTAAATTTTTCAACAAATAAAACGTATCTGTATATCTTTGGGCGTCATTTTGACGAATTATAGAGAAGGTACCTAGTCCTTGTCCACTAATAAAACCTTGTTGGATAATTCCATTAATAAAATTAATTAGTCAATTGATGAAAATGAAATAAAACTATTACACGTAATTTAAGTAAAGAGAAGGAAAAGTAGCTATTGATAAAAAGAATATTTATATATATGATGGAATTAATATATGTAGTCCTACTGTATATAGGCTATATATATAGTATATATTGTAATTTGAGTTTAAAGCCTAGATAAAAATTTAGATGAGGCATTTAGTAATCAGAAAGTTACATTCATCCAAAAAAATTAACTTAGTGGGCTTAATATGAGTAAAAAGTAAAACAAGACTTTGGTAAAATGGAGGCAGCCGAGTGAACACACCAGGCTGACTCCGACCACCGCCGCCGCTCCACCGCGCCGTTAAAAACCGGATCTCAGTGTGACCGTAAGATAGTAAATGTGTGTATCCATGCACACGGCCACAGTGAGATCCGTTTGTAAAAAACCGGATCTCATTGTGACCGAAAAATAGTAAATGTGTGTATCCATGCACACGGTCACAGTGAGATCCGTTTGTGTATAGTCGACGCTAGCGCGACGTGGTGTCATTTCATGGAAGCTTATACACACGCACACTATGGAAAAATCCATCAAAGTGAGATCCGATTGCTGTCGGCTTGTTTCGAGCTGTTTCGACTATTTCCGTGATCCTGACGACCTCAGGAGGACGAATCAGAGGCTTTGGCGCAACGAGATCCGGGGGGGTGGATCTCACTGCGCAAACGGATCTCACTGTGCCGGTGTGCATCCATATGCCGGATCTCACTCCGGCTTATTTGTCAGAACACACACACACACACACACACACACACACACACACACACACATGTCCATGTCCAAGTCTTTCATTACATACCCAATATATATTCAGTTCCTTCATCATCACTATCACTCATCACTGCTTCCACAAACTCCACAGGATTAAAGTTAAATTGTTTCAATTGTTCTTTTAAGTTTTTAATTTGTTGGTCCTTTACTTCTAAAACACTGTGAAGGTGTGATATGTAGTCCGCTGCCTCGTTGATGCTTGCTACTCTCGGATCGCCTAACTTCAAGCTGGGAACTACACCCTGCAGCCTGAAGTACGCCATACGCCTTTCTTGCTCCTGCCGTTGACCAGGACTGAGCAAGCCTTGTCCGTCTTGGCTTACCTCCAGCAAGGTCCGTAGCATCGGAGCTTTGCAGGCGTTTGCCCGAGCAACAGTTATGCTGTGGAATGGTCGAGCAGGTCCACGAGTAGCAGGCAGAACGTTGGCAGCACGCCTTCTTGAAGAAGAAGAGGAAGCCTGAGAAGTTTTGGAGTTGAAAGCCATGTTACAGTGCTGTATTCAGCTAAGCGGTACAAAGCAGAATAACCAAACTGCACGTTAATACCCGTATATATACACTTATCAGTGGTGGGGGTACTAGCTAGCCTTGGTAAAGTGGGTCAAGGCCATCCAAAAACATTACCAGAACGGGGGATAGATCACTAAGTGGCATGTTAGTCCATTGCCACAGAGTGATCTATCCCCCGCTCTGTATTCCGCATTCACACACACATTCATACAAACACGCAAGTCCCAGTCCGAGTCTTTACCCACACCTATCCACTCTCATCCTCACTATCATCACTATCATCTAACAATCTGTCACACTTCATAATTAGTTTTTCCCATTCTTTCCGGATCAAAAGTATTTCACTGTGTGCACTCTCCAACAACCTCTTCTTTTCCTCTAACAACCTGTCCTTTTCCTCTATCAATACGTTACAACCTTTAATATATCTTATAGCAGCTCTAACAGTGTCTTCCTGTGAAGATGCACCAACCACTACACCTGGCACTACCTGCTGGAGTTCTTCATACAAGCTAGACTCTCTTCTGGAGGCTCCACTGCTGCACAACTCCGTCTTGCTCGGAGTGAATCCGAAGAACCGAACGCGACTCTTTGACAGGCGGCCCCGCCGGATCGGTCCAGAGCTTGAGCCAGAGTTGGATGCGGTCGGGCCAGAGGTAGAGGCTGGAATGTTCATGGCTGACATGGTAGTATTCAGCTAAACAGTGTAAAGCAGAATGAGAAGACGGTTGATCACCACTCCTATATATACCCATTTTTAGTGGTGGGGGTAACCCCGGGGGGGGGGTAAGTTTAAGGACTTCCACTAACTTTCCCTTAGTCCTCGCGGTCATCGGTTTTACATACCTTTAGCACACCCATCATTTTGGTTTCTTCAATAACATTACACACCTCAAAAACCCAAGCAAACAGCTCATCTATGTTGTTATAATTAATTTTTGTCCAGTGTTCATACTTGTGGGTTTGTTTGTTTATAATACATAGATAAAATGTAGACCCATCTCGTCTTATACAACACTCAACTTCCATTCTATGCCGGTTTAGCACTTCCCAAGCATTGTGTTCATTTATCAAGAAGTCACCACCTTTGTAATTGTACTGTGACATGTTTACCACAGAGCATAGGAACGGACTGAAGCAAATGAACGGCTCATACAAGCTTATTAAAAGCGTTAGAGTGGGGGGTATCACGTGATACACGACATAAGTTGTAAGGTTAGCAGTTTACTTTAAACAGTAATTTATGTGGGTCAAGGTCATTCAAACTTTAAAAATTTTTTACCTCCAAACACTTGTAGCAAGCTACAAGCGTTTGGAGGTAAGTTTTTTATTTGTTAAAGATTTTTGTAACTTAGTCTTCACCCTCAAGGACACGGTTTGAGATTGTCCCAGTGATTTTACATCACCGCCAGGTTAAAGTATTATACAAGTCAAGTATTTTTTTTTTTTATTAGTTGACTTGTATAATACCCCTCTCCCTTACTTTAAGAGGGTTAAGACTAAATTTAGAAAAATTAATTTGGAAGAAGAAATTTAATTAATGTCCAACACTTTTAAACACAATTTTGATTTTTTGGTGAGCCCATGTCCTAGTCCATTTCCCAAACAGATAGGCATCCTTTTCTTCGAATTAAATAAGCCCCGGGGACAAAAAATTCTCTTTGTACCATCGCAGGTGGTACTTTCATTCTATGAAGGCGGCCATCACCTTTTAGAATGATTTGCACATTTATGTTAAATGCTCCATAAGCTTGAACAATGAAATAATATTTTTTGTCCCTCTTGAGCCTATTAATTTTCAGCTTCTGCGGACTGTTGGGGTGTTTGAACTTGGACTTTTCAGGCATAATATTAAGGCTATAGGGCTTTGGTGTCGGAATTTTGATTTTCTTATTCAAGTGTCGTTGGCAACGATCTTTTTCTGGAAGAGCAAAACTCGGACAACAAAGAACCACAGCCTCTCTGCTAAACCAAACATAATCGCATTTATCACGCTTGCCAGCAGGGCATTTAACACGATTACGTTTCTTTTGTGTTGGACTCTTAGTGTTTTGGAGCGGCGCTTGATCTAACTTAGGCTGGCTGGAAAGGATGGAGGGTGATGGTTTAGCACGGTCAAGGGGTAATTTGCAAAGAATTTTGGGTCGGGTAGGAGAATGGGTTAGATCAATAGTGGTTTTAGGTGAGGTAGAATTGTCTGGGGAGAAGATCGATTTACGGGATGGTTTGACTGTAGATGGAATGTTGGCTTTGGGTGAGGTTGACTTGTCTGGGGAAAAGATCGATTTGCAGGATGGTTTGACCGGTGTGGATGGCATGGGGGATACGGGTAGTGGACATTGGGTCTTTGTATAGGAAAGGATTTTCTGTGTACGGGAGTAGGGAATGATTTTGGACCTCGACTTCTTCTCCTCAAAGACCGCTGACTCCGAATCAGAATCTGACAACAATGAGATCGGCGGTGATGCTATGAGCACTCGGCTGCTTGCAGGGTGAGCGCCAGCCCCTCTTGAAGTCGACGGAGCGTCACCAGCACCACTGACACTTGGACTTGTTGGTTCCGTTGGTGGCAGCGGAGATAGGCTGGGCATCGAAGGAGCCGACGGCATCTCCAAACAGCTGAGGATTGTGCTCATCAAACACGTTTGGAGAATCGGAGCAGCGGAGGTTGAAGTTGGAGTAGATGTGTTGGTCGGAGTAGACGTGTTGGTTGAATTCGATTTGATGTATGGGAGAACTGGTGGATAGTTCTTGAAGCGCATGTTGAGGTAGAAAGAGCGTTAAATGCAAATAACGGAGAAGAACTTCCAACGAAGGCTGGAGCAGGAATGAGAAGTGCGTGCAACCGGGCCCCCTTATATCCCCACCGGGGCTGCCACGCCCAGGATATCAGGGGTGGGGGAGGGGGTGGGGGTGGGGGTGGGGGGGGGCTCGCACTTTTTGTCGGGGGGGGGGGGGCTCGCACTTTTTGTCGGGGGGGGGGGGGGCTCACACTTTTTCAAAAAAGAAGCCCCACTTGGGGCATTTATGTTGCCATCGCTGAAGCCTCCCAAGAGACCCAACTATAAACAATTCCAAACTTGTGTGTTACTAATACCTAACTGTTAACTTTTAAAAGACCTCTATATATATAAACTGTGTTAATAAGACCTGACTGTTAAAGATTTTGAAAACTTTTATATTTAGGTCAAGGTCACGAAAAAACTTTAAAAAAATTAAGCCCCACACCCCCCTATGGGGGTGTGGGGCACTTGGGTTGTCATCGCTGTAGCCTCCGAAGAGACCCAACTATGACAACAAGGCAACATCCAATGTCGTGTACCCTTCGCCACGCGAGACTTGTAAACATTTACTGCATTTCGAACTAATAACTTTTCCAATAGCTAACAAAATGTCATTTACATAATTTTCAAAGAAACTGAGGACGCCCTAGTGGCTTACGTCCTCGGTCCGAGTGCAGAGGCCATCGGCTCATTACCCCCGTATAAGCGTACAAACGGACCACCTCCTATTTCTCAGCCGCATTGAAGCATGCATGAGAGGAGCCTAACAATTATAAAAAGTGGCTTTACACGGGGGCCTACTCCCGTAACCCTATCTTTAATATTTTTAATTTAGCAATGCAGTAAATTTTTACAAGTCCTATGTGGGTCAAGGCCACACGGACATTAAAAAATTTCGGCCCCCGTACATCCATGGCGAACCACGAATGTTCGGGGGCCTTGGGGACAAAAAAACACAAATAGCTAACAAAGTTTCATTTACATAATTTTGAGTTTCCAGAAGGGAAACTAACTGAGGACACCCTAGTGGCTTACGTCCTCGGTCCGAGTGCAGAGGCCATCGGCTTATTACCCCCATATAGGCGTACAAACGGACCAACTCCTATTTCTCAGCCGCATTAAAGCATGCATGAGAGGAGCCTAACAATTATACAAAAGTAACTTTACACGGGGGCCTACTCCCGTTCCCTGTCTTTACGATTTACTTTGAGCATTGCAAAAGCTCAAGGGGGAAATGCTACAACAAGCGTATACACTTTAGAAAAATATAACACACTTACAACACACAATTGAGCTCAACGTAGTCAATGCTGGAACAAGCACATACATGTTAAACACATATAACGAACAAGACACAAAGGATAAAAGACACACAGGAGACATAAGGTACAAGTAAAACACTCTCATATAAAACAATTCGCAATACCCAAACGCAAGCGCAATATCTTACAACTAATACAAGTCTTAAAGTTAGAGTAGACTTCGCTAAACACTGAAGGCGCCATTCAATGTTTAGTGATGCCTATGGCGGTCCGTCCCGGTCGTTCACGTTCAACGCGCGGGAGCGGACTGCGAGCCGGCTCTGGCTGGGCCCCCTTATATCCCCACCGGGGCTGCCACGCCCAGGATATCAGGGGTGGGGGAGGGGGTGGGGGTGGGGGTGGGGGTGGGGGGGGGCTCGCACTTTTTGTCGGGGGGGGGGGGGGTCAGGTAAGTTAAGTGGGTCAAGGTCACCCACAACACTTGTACTCTAAGTGTTGGCTGTACCCCCACCACAACTGGGTCCCTAGGCTGCACAACACCGCTTCGCCAGTATGTCTCCGGCTTCCATGCGGTGCGTCTCGCTGTTCCATAGCTCTCTATATGTAAGTAATTTTACAAGTTCTGAATGTAGGTCACTACACTTTAACTCTGGGACGATATCGACTTGTAGTATTTCAGTGTTTTGACTCAAGGTCATCACACTTTAACACTAGCACATCGGTTATCGTACCAGAGGTGCTCAATAACCTAACTTGTAATGTTTAGGGTGGCGTTTGCACGCCACATGGTATCGCCATGACTGTCCAGTCCAAGTTTTAAGTTAAATTAATTTTACTGTAATCTTTTCCATTTCCGCTTCGTTTTGCCAAAGTATAAGGTGTCGCTTAATAAAGTGGTATTTCTCTAAAGTTATAGGAGATTGCAGGGATACAATTAGTTTATTTAGGAGACTCTTTATCTTGGAGTTTAACACAATTTCCACTTTGACTTTGCTTCCTCGGCTCTCACAGCCTAAGCTGTACAGAAATGTTTCTTCTAGTGCCAACTCGGGCCAAGAGAACAGTGTGTTGACTGTAGGACAGCTCATGGTGAAGTGATGCGATACTCCAGCGTTAAGCCTCACCTTCCCCCACCACTGTGACCTTCCCCCACTCCTGCTGTTTCCCCCACCTCTTTTCCCTTGACTCGTGCGCTACAAGCAGTCTCTCAGTATTGTGCGGACTTTTGTGAGGAGACGCCATGTCGCGGGACACTTTAGGTAAGAAACTTAGCCGTGTTAAGGCTTTATTAGTTGCTCACTGTCCACCACTCAAAGTTAAGAGGGTTTCGACTTTAGCTAAGTGGCGCAAACTGTTGCGCGGACACCCTAAGTTTTATACAAAACGGACTAATGTCAGTTTTACTGATGAGGATTTGTTTAAAATATTGGATGAAATGACTTTTCCTTGCAAAATTCAGTTAGTTACTCCCATTCCTGACAGTTTAGAGTCTTAGTCTCTCAAGCCGATATACCTAGAGTACACGGAGCCTGACAGTCAGTCACTCGGTGGCTGTCGTGGGGTGCGCATCGGTGTCGGCGCTCTGTAGTTGTTAAGTGTTCAAGGTCACAGTAATATGAAATTGCGGATGTTGTGCTTGTTCAATGGCCTCTGAGGACTAGTGGATGACGGTTTAAGCAAGGTCATGTCGCAAACTCGAGTTTGACTTGGCACTTTTTGCTGTTTCTCATCGCAAATTCGCTCCAAGTCGTCAAGGTCACGTGGACTCTGACTGAAACTCGGAGCGTAGTGCGAGAAACGGCAAAAGTGCCAAAAAATTTTGAGTTTCGGCGTGACCTTGACCTTAACAGTGTCAGTGACGTCATTTTGATGATGTAATGGATAATGACGTCATCAGCATGTCATTTCTGTAACGTCATGGGTTTGACGTCACGGAAATGACGTCATCGATGGTGACGTCATCAATTACGTCATCGATGACGTCATTTTGATGACGTCATGGGTATGACGTCATCGATTGCGTCATCATCGATGACGTCATCGATTACGTCATCGATGACGTCATCGGGGTCGTTGACCTTGGCGATGACGTCATCACATTCCTCAGAGGTCATTGAACTGAGCCAGCAACCGCAAAAACACACTACTTAAAACTTAACTGCAAATTAACTGTTTGATTAACATGTGACAACCAACCCCTTGTGACACTTCCTCTACTCTATGTGACAACTTGCCCCGTGCAGCCATTTTTTTACAAACATCGATGTATACCGAAAACTGGTAATCGTTTGTTTTGGTAAGAAATCAGATTTAATACCTCACAATATGCCTAATGTTATAAAATGGAGCTTTTGTTCATAACTCATCAGATAAGAATGGTGAAAAATAATTTAGTGTCTTAAGAAAATTTACTCGCCAGGAGTAAAATCAGAAAAAACCCCAAAATTCATTGGAAAGTACAGATATTCACCCACTCTCTAGAACAATTATCTCTATACTAAAGGAAGAAACAGCACTCGTAAAACTAGTGCAAAAGATAGAGTTGGTGGCAGAAGTTATAAGTTTTGTGACAACCAACCCGTGTGACTTTCAGCCCCGGTCTCCCCTACTATAAAACATTCACTTCCAAGCGTTTGTTTGCATTTTAATAAGTTTTACTAATAACAAACGGATTAGCACATAGAAATATACTGAACTTAAAAATAACTTATTAGGCCTATTTATTATTTTCAAGTTAAACGGTGCTTTTAAACTTGGTAGTTAGTTTCAGAACGCGTTAAATTAAATTTTTAAATTGACTTCGGGCTTAAGCAGTGTTATACTACGCGCAGAGATAAAACTTCTGGAGAAAACAACAAAACAAATAGTAGAACCATTTGTGTTGAGATTGCTGTGCGTAAATCCCCTCCGCTCCTTTCACAGAGGTTGGAAAGAAACATCAAACTGGATTGTTGTAGTCTAAATGTAAAGTGTCTTATAATTCGTATATTTTGTTTACAAACCTATTTTTCATATTCTTGCCTTTAAACAAACGAAAACTGATTAAAATTGAACTTGCATTGGGTAAAATTAATTTAATCTTACGTAAAAGTGATTAAATTACCTTAGTTACAAACTTTCATTGAAAATAAACTAACAATCAACATCTAGTTGTCAAAGAAAATTATTTACCGCCCAATTATTTACCGTTCAATGATGAGGTCTATGTAAATAGACCTACAGTTTTATTTTTGTTTTTATTAAATGTATTAGTAACAAAAAGTTAAATGATAAATTAATAATTTTGATTCAGGCAGTGCTTTAATTATTATTTTTTATGTTTAAACAGATTTATTCCTGTTAAATTAGCCCAAATATTATTTAGAATTATTAATATAGTAGTCTAGATGTCATTTTTATACTTTTTAAGGTATAAAACTAAAAGTACTTTTAGGAAGTGTAAAGAATTAAACCATGGGTCAAGAAAGCATTTTTGCCATACTTCCGAGTTTATATTATACCACATTTTAATACGATATTTTATAACTTAACTACATAGAAGGCAATATTTATTAGCATTAGGTGGGAACATCATAAAAGCACTTCCATATTCACAAAGAACAGATGACAAACTCAATTCAGACAACAAATATATCAGATGCATCGTGGAAATACAACTCTTTTAGAAAGATGTCAGAATAGTATCAAAAGATAGAATCGTTTAGAAAATATACACAATCCTTTGAATAAAAGTTAAAGTTGTTACAAAAATCAATCTAAGTGTAAGTCACCTTACATAATAATGAGTTGAAAAAGTTGTATCTCTGGATTCAACAAATTAGGACGTTTAAGGTTTAATCTTACAGCATTTTTGCAATGAAGACCTATTTAATATGCAAGATATAATTGTATTATTCATCACTAGGAGCAAAAGCGACTCTTTTGCTTCGAGTAATGAACAATGTTTTTTTTCTTCATAATGCAGGATTATACTTAATCGTTAAAAATATTAACTAAATATAAAGTTTTATTTTCGGGGATATAATTATAAAGTAAATAATATACATTGTTAGCATTTCTGTAATTTACAAACAATGCTTTTGATAACGTTTGAATTTCACTATTCTGCATAGAAAATTAATAATTGAATTTTTTACTATATGGAACATAGAGTATAAAATTCTTTAGATCGACTTTAAATTTCTCTTAGGCGAATTTTTGACCCCCAAAAGGCTTTTTTATTACTAATTTGATTTCAATGAAATTCTCAGGTTAGATTTTAAGTATTTTAAACTAGGTAATAAACTATAATCGAGCAATTATTTTCAAGTATTAAAAAAGCTTATTTTCCGGAATTTTTGACAGAACTTTTGTTGTTTAGGCTACATGGTTTGACTAATGTAGTTGCTATGATCAGTTTATTTTCCCCCATCGCAGCTGAGTTGACGCTGTGTATGCTGAAAATAACATAACCTTTTCTTGTTTATATTAGCTCGCCGTTATGTTACATTTTTAAATAAAATTTAATTGATATTTTGACAGACCTGTTTGTTAAATTAAATAGATCAACACTGATGTTTACTTGTTGAAGTTATAAATTATAGTCTACCAAAAGATAGGCATGTTGATGTGGAATGAATTGGTGTCGTACGGAATTATGCGATTAACTAATATATGGGATACAACTAATATCTATTTAGGAGAAAGATTTAAATTGAACAACTAATTAGAATGTGTTGTGCCAATGTAGCCTATGTCTCAGGTAACAAAATATGCATTAAGTGTTAAGTAAGCGTAATTCTACAATACTTACATTACTTGATTTTTATTAATTTTGATTAATTAATCATGGATTTTAAATTGTATTGTTTTTTCGCTCTACAATCTATTTACCTTTAATATTGTAAGCATAATTATTATTAAGTTACTTGCTTGTTTTGAGGTCTTAGCTAAAATCATTCTTTGTATGTATTTATTTGTAGGCTAGGCCTAGGATGTACGCCGGTTGACTTCGGACGGTTAGATGACGTTCCACTCTTCACATTCGAGGAGATGGAAACCTCCGTTCTCTCCCTAAAGAGCAACAAGGCTCCTGACCCGGACGGGATTCCCAGCGAGGCTTTAAATGCTGACTTGTTGTTGAGAATGTACAACGCCTGTTTGGTAGAAGGGGTGTTTCCGGCTCCCTATGGAAAACCGCAAGACTTGTACTGATCAGCAAGGGCAAAGGTGATCCCGAGCTATCGTCGTCCCACAGGCCTTTCTACACGTTGGACACGGCTGGGAAGCTGTTCGAGAAGCTGATCCGTTCCCGCCTGACCTCTGCCGTGGAAGCTGCCGGGGACTCATGCCCCCGTCAGTATGGCTTCAGAAAGAGACGGTCAACGATTGACGCTATCACCGAAGTCCATGGAGAACTGTGAAGAGAGGCTAGAGCCACATCATTCCCCTCGCTGAGTAGTGCTTCTTGTTACGCTTATGTCAAGAATGCCTTTAACTCGGCGAGGAGGGTCGATATGTTGGATGCGCTTCGCAACACCTTTCGCGTTCCTGCATATCAGTTGCGACTCATTGAGGATTATCTCCGCTCTCAAAGCCTTATTTACGACACAAGGGACGGAACGTGGACGATGGAAGTTACTTCTGGTGCCGCGCAAGATTCAATACTCGGCCAGGATCTCTGGAATGTTCCCTATGACAGCCTCCTGAGGTCGGAGATGCCTGACGAAACCACTTTGGTTGGGTACGCCAATGATGTCGCAGCTCTCATTGTCGCACGCAACGTTGAGCTGGCCCAACTAAAGTTGAACCGAGTCATGCGTGTGGTCAACACATGGATGTCCGATCACGGTCTCTCGCTTGCTCTCCGTAAGACGGAGATTGTGATCCTTACGAAGAAGAGGATAGAAACCGTCATTCTGTTCCGAGTGGGAAGGGAGGTGGTCCAATCAATTCGTGCTGCTAAGTACTTCGGGATTATGGTGGACACCAAGTTAAGCTGGAGGGATCAGATATTCCAGATATTGTCGGGGTTCCACGATCCAGCAGAAGACGTCTGTTGATGTCGGCGGTTCAGTTCGTGCTTCTTTATGGAGCAGAGGTGTGGGCAGACGCTCTCGATAAAGAGTAGTACAGGTTGCGACTCGCTCGGGTTCAACGTTGAGCGGCCCTCGGGTTGTGTTCCGCCTACCGGACAGTGTCCGAGCCTGCCGTCCTGGTGGTCGCCGGAGTTATCCCTGTCAAGCTCTTGGCAGGAGAGAGGAAGGCAATTTATCAGAGACAAGGCGAGATTGACAAGGACACGGCAAGAACAGCAGAGCGCTCCCGAACCTTCCAGCAGTGGCAACACAGTTGGGAGCACGACACCCGAGGACGATGGACTGCGCGACTTATCAAGCACGTCCAACCATGGGTGGAACGGCTGCCAATTATTTATTTATTGCTCGGGCGTTCCCGACGATGCGGAACACACATTCTTCCGCTGCCCCCGTTGGGAAGGGTCCCGCCTGAAGGCCACACAAATTTTTGGTGCATTTTCGGTGGACTCGGTCTTCCAAAAGATCTTGGAGGATGAGGGCAACTGGGATTGTTTATCACAGTTCGTACGGGGCATCCTCCTGGAAAAGAAACATGATCTGGACCGCAAAGTGGCCCAGATCCCTTGATCGAGTGGCTGGATAAGGAGTGAGCCCCACGGGCATAAGCCAAATTTAGGCCTACCCCTACGTAATGTGATAAACAACTCCAGGTTAGAATCCTAAAGAGTAGAGGCGAGGTTTTTTAGTGGGTAAACCCGTTTTTAGGGGAGTCCCACACTACAGGCTTGCCACCTGTGTGCGTAATGCATTTTTCTTACCTCTCCCTAAAAAAAAAAGCGTCACCTAATAACTCAAAAAGTGAGTAAAAAATTCTTGTACGGGACGGACATCGGAGCGTATTCCTAGTTAACACTTGGCAAACAGCTGACTTTTCTGTCCTAGGACTTAAAAATATTCCAGCTGATTTATCAGTCCTAGGACCAAAAAGAAACGTTTTTGGTATTATTGAGAGAGAAGAAAAACGGACTCACTTCGTGCATAATGATGAAATAGTAGTTTCCATGACTAGGAGCAAAAGTGGGGTCTTTTTGGTGCGCAATCGTGTTTTAAAAACGAGGCGCAGCCGAGTAAGCGACTAAGCACCAAACACACTTGCTCCGAGCGATGAACAACGTTTTTTAATCATAATGTGGAATTAGACTTTTAATCGCTAAAAATATGAACTATGAAGTTGTAATTTGGAGGTTATATTTACAAAGTAAGTAATACGCATTGTTTACATTTCTTTTATTTACAAACAATGCTCTTTATAACGTTTTAATTTTAAAATTCTGCATCTCAAAATTAATAAATGAATAAAAATATACTTAACAAACAGAAGTCATTTAAGTCTTAGGCCTTAAAAAAATATTCTAGCCGATTTTTCAGTCCTAGGACACTCTGATTTCGTGCAAATTAAAAATCGTTTTTAATGTGATAAAACAAACCTATTTAATATTTTTACATCAAGATATGTGTGAAGTGTGTAGCTACGAGAAAACGTTAATTTTTTACAGGAATGACGATATAACTTTTATTTCAAATTCTTGCTCACTTGTACAGTAATTAATTTTGTTCAGCCAATTCTATGTAATGTACGAATTTAAAACAGCTATTTCAATCATTTTGGAAAGCTCTTCTTATTGAAAATATATGGTAATTTTTAATTAAAAACTAATAAAAGAATAAAATTGTATAATTTTTTGTCAGGTCTCTCGTTATCAAAGATAAATTCTCCAACCTAATGTCTATAAATGTTACATTTTATAACGAAAATACTAACTATACAAATCTATTGGATTTTTTGAGTTTTTAGTTCAAAATTAATAACTATTTCAATGTCTAAGCTGCTCTGAAGTTTTCTAAAGGATACACTAATTAGGCAATGTGCAACGTTCCTTTACAACTTTTCTTGAACAAGTATTTGATTAGTCAAGATTGGTTTGGAGCGAACAGTGAACATTCGTCTGTTATTTTTTCATTATATGTTGACAATCAAAGTAACACTTTATAAGCCTAGATCACAGTCCTTAGTCAACCAGAGGAACATTGCCACGATCCGCATCTCCTAGGCTCGTCCTATACACGCATGCCGTGTGCCGCAGTCTGTAGTGACGTAGGCCCGTATGTAGTATGCCTACCACCATGGACACCGACACTGATGTACAACCATCCAGTGATCGATACAGGCTACTTACGTTAATTACATAGCCGGAAACGTTGCTATCATATTACACACTACTTACTCGTAATGTAATCTAGCTCATTAGATGATAATAATAACCGGTATACAGTTCATCGTATATCACCCATACCTAACAGAGAAATGGCGAGACAAATAAATGTAGTCCTTTTTCACTTCTGCCTACTTAATGGTGTTAACTACATGAATATTTGTCCTAAAATGGCGACGGAGGTTTTTAATGACATTGTTGAAAGTGCAAAAAACTTGTGTTTTTCTACTTCAAACTAGAACACCGGAAAGAAAAGAAAGATTTAGATTAAAAACAAGAAACTCAAATCAACATTGACGCTATTTATTTAACCTTGTCAAGCTGATTCATTGCACTTTTTGTTATTGCCTTTTAGTACACGAGTGTAATTACAGATAACGTATACCTGTGTTATCTGTGGTGTAATACATTTGCTGTGTGGAGTGGATTTGGCATGTAAAGCAAGAACAAATTTTATGTTGTACTTTGCGTTACTGTATAGTGGAATTTTTGTAATGTTAAGGTTGTCTTGATATTTATTTAAACTCTGAAATATTCCTTAGGAACGTGCTCAATTTAACCGTTTGATATTTCAGGTAGTCTAAAATAAATTTCAAATTTCCTTTTGCAGATGTAGTTAAAAATATTATATGATTCGTTTATGCGAGTAATTCAAGTAAAATAAATGATAACCTCCTGCCACTGGGGAAAGCTCGTGGCACTTTGATGCTGAACATTACATGGGCATTAAACGGACAATTTAAGAGGACAATTAACTAATGAAACAATTTGCCGATTGGCTGAGCTTGGCTAGCCGCCCTGCCGTGCCTTAGTTAGTTAAGTTATAAGAACTGTCAGTTTTGAATGATGATTCGAGACATGTAAAATTATAAGTTTTTAATTGATTGTTCTTACTAAAATTGTTGTACATGGTAAGTTAAACAATTTCTCATTTAATTATCATAGTTAAATTAAGCGTGTACATTTGCGGAGCAGATTTGTTTTTAAATCGATTATTGAATTTCGTAATATTCTTCGATTAGACTTCACCGTGGAAATGTTATTCACTTGTTAAGTTTTTTTTTTATTTAAAGTATCTTCTGCCCTATAGTTAACTAAATGACCTCTAAGCAAGATATTGTCCATATATACGTATTACAAACTTTAAATTAAAACATTGTATGGCGTTTTCATAAATGAATGGAGCCTTTTTAAATTGCTAGACATTTACAATGCGAAGTAGCATGATATGGTGCGTACCTCTTCACCCCTATAAAACACTGAAAACATGCCCCTGTTCCGAGGTGTGTTTTAAAAATTTTTGTTAAAATATATTTTTTTTTTAGATTTAGATTGAATCTAGGCCCCCATACCTGATATATTTGTCAGAATAAATTGAATTAGTAAAAACAGTCTGCAAAGTAATTAAAATTTTATTTACTTTTCTACGTCACTGAGAGTAACATTTTTTAATTTTAAGGTATGCGAGTCTTAATGTCAATTCAATTAAATGATTACAAAGTTCCAAAAAAATCTGTTGAAAAATGGTTCCGAAACAGGGGAATACGAAACCAAGTTTTGCCCAAAAACCGATGGTTTATATTACCGACTGCACACAAAGGTGAAGATGCCTCTTATTCTTTAAATTCAATTACAAATGGTTCGGTGTATATGTGCTCATGGCTTTTGAAAAAACGGGATGGACAAGGAACAAGGTGGGGTTACTTTTCTAAAAACATCGGTGTGTCGTAACTATGTTGTCATCAGATTCAAAAATGTTGTATGTGATCTGAGACAAAACAAAAATTAAATCAATTAATTTTAGAATATAGTCATTGAACGCCATGAGCACAGTTACACTGAGCCATCTGTATCCATTTTTCTTAGAAGACATGGTATATAAAATTATTTTTAGAATCGTGCAATAATTTAAAATATTTGTTCTTCATCCAAAACATGTTTTCTGACTAAGAGAAAGCCAAGCATAAAATGTTGAGTGGATTGAGGTGTGATGTTTTAGTGCAAGGAGTTTCATGTTCTTTTAAGGATCATTTCACAAAACTCCACCTCTTGGTACTAACTACAAGTTGGAGTAAACTATTAAAAAAAAGTAGATCGGTACTAAAACGGGCTACTTTTTTTAGACTTCCTGTATTAGACTAACCATATATCTTCAGAGCCATTGGTGATAGGATCATTGAAATATTGGAATGTACCATATCAGGTTTAAAATGTTTTTAATCAGGATTGTAATAAAAATAAAGATTTTAATGTACTTTTGTACGATATCATAAATTATTATTTAGTGTTAAAAGCGCACCATTCATTTATTGAAATTCTGTATGTATAGTTATAGGGTTTTTACTCTGCTGCATCTTAATATTTTATCTGGCTTACCACATTGGTTAAAATGTTGGAAGGAAACGTTTAGCGAAAAGGTTTTCATCTCGGCAGATTAAAGTTGAAAGCTTTCCCGTGCAACGTACGACAGGCGTCTTTTCTGCAGATTAGGTTTTGTCCATTAGTGAATTATATATTTAGTTCTAGTGTTTTGAGCAATAAAAACTTTTTAGGAAATCGCAAAGTACTGGATGATGGAATCAATGATAAGAAGTCTGATGTCATTGTTTGTGATTGAAAATAATTACATCTTATTATGCCAACAAAACCAATTGTTCTGCAAACATTAAGAACAATTTGACATTTTCGTATAAAGGCTTATCGTTTGATTTATCACAGTCTTTTACTTACGACTAAAAAGGGGACTAAATCTATCTCAAATTAAATTTTCCTGACAGGTGAGCTATATGACGGTGTTAATATAACGCACAAAACAACAGATTTCTGTACTGATCCACTTTGCAAACGTTTGTACTGTTGCTTAATGGTTTGTAGTTTTACTGACTTTTTCATAAGATGCCAACATACAAACACAAAATAGTAAGCACGCAACAGACAGAAAAAATTGTGCACTCTGGAAAATGTGTTTGCATAACTGGCTGTAAAGATCATCTGTTTTTGTTGGACGTTTTGAATACGACGAAAAGGTACGTTAACTGTTGTAGATCTGAAATATAAAATTTATTACATTATTAAAATGAACAATTTAGTGTGCAATTGTATCTTTGCTGCACTCGATACTATTTCGCTCTGGCTTTCGGTTTTTACATAAACTTTTCTCTGTAAACTAGGAGGCAGAAAAATGCAATTTTCGCTTTAATAACACAAATAAACTTATATAAGGTTTATACCTAATACCTAACTCAAATATACAAGTTGTATGTCCACGTTGCACACTTTTCGTTAATAAAGGTTTCCACTATCCTGACCATTAGAATTTGTTTGGTAAAAATATAAATCGAAATAAATTGTCCAGTTTATATAGCCTATAGTTATTATATGTGATCAATTACAGTTTACAAGTAAGTGTTCAGAGATAGGGGGTTGGGGTTGTTTTTGCCAGAGGTTAATCACCAGCCGTGTGGGCCCGTGTCAGTCTGCCACGTGGTTGTTGATGTTGATGCTGTACGGTGGACAAATCAACAATTTCATTATTCACAGGCAATCGTTTGTCTTCTACCCCTACTACATTTTCTCATTCATGCCGCCATCAGGTCCTTTATTCTGTTTACTCTAGTAATTTTTATTTAAATAAAAAGTAAATGAAGCAATTCTTAATTTTGGGCAAGAAAATATAAGTTTGTGTTGACAGTGAGTTTTTTTTAGTTTAAAATACTTCAAAAACTAATTATATGAACAATTTATTTAAATGTTATTTAATGATTTTATTGTGAATAAGCAATTTCAGAATTTAGTATACGACAAAACCTAGTTACATTCAAGTTCCATATTTTTAGTAAAGTCAAGGAATGTAAAATGTGACTATTTATTTTTATGTGAACATTTGTTGCTATTGGCAATGTAATACATTTTTTTAGCATCTTAAAAAATACACTTTGAAAACTGAAGCGTAATCTTATAAAATTTATACTCTAAAACAGGTAATGTTTGTATGGGCAAAAGTTTTTCCCGCCCAAGCATTTTTTGACCTTTTGGATGAATATGGGGGTTTTGCACATGATTGGAGTTCCCTTGTTTGGGAAAAGTCCGGTTTTCGTCCTAGAGCCCTTCAAAGATACCTTGTTATCCTTATGGATATTTTTTGTAAATACTTAAATTGAACAAAAATCAGCTGAACTAATTAAATTATCGAATATATAAAATTTGTAACTTGTGGTTCAACAAATTTCTAACAAAGTGCAGCACTCTTTGGACTGGGAAATGAGCGGAGCGAACGACGTTGGTATGGAAAAGGAAAATGACGCAATCCTACATACAATCCTAAATTTACTGAGCATAGGATTGGGGAAGCATACAGCAACAGGGGCATTGCTGTAGCTAAATGAGACTTAATTTAATAGAACAGTTTTTCTATCGTGAGAAAGGTATCTAAAATTATTACCATATTTTTGCAAGCCTAAAATATTTTCGACCTCTACTTAAAAAATTATAAAAAAACTGTATTTTTTGCTTCCTTTAAGTTTTGTTTATTAATTCAAAAACACAAGGGTACCTCCAGCGCCAAGACATTTCAATTTCACGTTCATTGTCTTCACATTTCATTGTCAAAGAATTTGGTCCCATCTTTTCTTTTTGTCTTTGATTCCCTAAACATAGAACATCCATATAGTGAATTTTTTAAAGTATTTAAATAAATAATTTCTAATAAATTTCAGCTAACAAATTGATAATGTGCCAACGATTTGTAGTACAATCTTAAAACCTAACAATATCTACCTAGACTGACCCAACGTAATTATTTGAGAATATTTTTTAGCGTTGAATAAATACAGAGTGTTCTGAAAAATGGTGTCTCATTTTCCAATTTTGGGGAATCCAAATACAAACGTGCGTCATAATATAAATCGTACGAACGATTTACTTAGTACAAACATTAAGGTCCAGAGGGGTTGGTTATTTTAATTTTATGTCAAAGATAAAAATTTTTAGAATACCGCTAATTCGTTACTTTTTCCTCAAAAATGATTTCTAATTTAAAATACATATTTTTAATTAGTTTGGTAATAAGAAAACCTTTATTGGTAAATAATAATTATAAAACTATTTGCTTTTGAAAATGTTTACATAAACAAAACTCAAAGGAAGTCTTAAATACAAACATATTTTACTTAGTAAACCACTTTAACGCTGAGAAACTTTGTATTTTACACTTTTACCATATCTCTGTTTGTTTTGGATCAATAACGAAAAATACGTTTTTCATATAATTTGCATGTCTATTCTTCAGCACATAATATTGTAAAAAGTTAAAAAAATTTTGTTTACAGTTTAAATATGCCACACTCTCCGATATTTTCGAGGATAACCAAGTTAAAAAAACGACCTATAGTTTGAGGTTTAACATCCAGCGTTTTCAGTTATAACTAAGTTTAACTTGCCCTTATTTTAATGGTCCTCAAACGTAGAATAGTCAGCTGGGAACCAGCTGTTGGGTATCTCAATTAATCAGCTGTTTTGCATCGAAGGAAGCACGGTCCTTAACACATCCTAGACCTTGCTACTGCAGGATGACTCACTGAACCACGACGCCGGCTTCGTAGCCACTGAACTTGGCCTACTTGGGTCCCGAAAACAGGTTAAAGTAGTGTTAGTACAACAACATTACAATGTGTTTAAACTCTATTAAATTTGTTTGTACAAAAATAACTCATAAACTGAATTTACTTACTTTAATTATTCTTGAGTTTAAAATTATCTATTCTTATAATAATTCAGTTTTGAAAATCTTGGCAGAATTGAATCTGGAGTTCCACGGGACCGATTTTAATTTTTAAGATGTCGTTGGAAAGCTCTCATCCTGTAGATTTGCAAAAAAATATGAAAGTTTCATATTTTTTAGTATTTATGGTGAAAAAAATAAAAACCATGTTTTCCATAAGAAATACATTAGAAACACGTTTTTACGATCTTTTCATTTAAAGGCAATTTTTGGCTGCCTTTACTGCGGTTATTAAAGAAATCCATACTAGTAATTTTTAGGGAATTTAATTTTCTTTCAGAAAATCACCATCCACTTTGGGCGATTTCCTCACCATTCAAAAGTTATTTACAAAAAACCGAAGCTACTGCCAGTTTTGTTTGCGTTTTAAAAACACTGAGTTAAGAGAAATCTTGGGGAAATCGAATCTGGAGTTCCACTGGACCGATTTTTATTTTTAAGATGTCGTTGGAAAGCTTTCATCATGTATATTTGCCAACAAATATGAAAGATTGATATATTTTAGTTTTTATGGTGAAAAAATGAAAAAAACATGTTTTTCATAAAAAATACGTTGAGAACGGGGTTTTACGAATTTCTTATTTGAAAGAAATTTTTGGCTGCATTTAATGTGGCTATTCAAGAAATGCTCAGTAGTAATTTGTAGGAAATTTAATTCTCTTTCAGAAAATCACATCCACTATGGTCGATTTCCTCACCGTTTATAAGTTATTTACAAAAACCAAAGCTACTACCAATTTATTTGCGTTGAAAATTCAATTTTGAAAATATTTGGGAAATCGAATCTGAAATTCCACTGGACCGATTTTTATTTTTAAGATGTCGTTGGAAAGCATTCATCATGTATATTTGCCAAAAAATATGAAAGATTGAAGTTTTTTTAGTTTTTATAGTGAAAAAAATGTTCTTCATAAAAAATACATTGAGAACGGGGTTTTACGAATTTCTTATTTGAAAGCAATTTTTTGCTGCATTTATTGTGGTTGTACAAGGAATGGATAATAGAACTTTGTAGGAAATTTAATTCTCTTTCAGAAAATCACTATCCACTTTGGTCGATTTCCTTACCGTTTATAAGTTATTTACAAAAAAAACAAAGCTACTACCAATTTATTTGCGTTAAAAATTCAGTTTTGAGAATCTTGGGGAAATCGAATCTGGAGTTCCACTGGACCGATTTAAATTTTTAAGATGTCGTTGGAAATCTCTCATCCAGTAAA
This sequence comes from Neoaliturus tenellus, assembly GCA_030545055.2. Lineage (NCBI taxonomy): Eukaryota > Metazoa > Arthropoda > Insecta > Hemiptera > Cicadellidae > Neoaliturus > Neoaliturus tenellus. The sequence goes on from CM061532.1 coordinate 230,476,405, forward strand.
TTTGCCAAAAAATATGAAAGTTTGATGTTATTTAGTATTTATGGTGAAAAAATGTTTTCCATAAGAAATACACTATAAACGATTTTTTCATTTGAAGGCAATTTTTGTCTGCCTTTATTGCGGTTATTAAAGAAATGCTTAATAGTAAATTGTATGAAATTTAATTCTCTTTCAGAAAATCACTATCCACTTTGGTCGGTTTCCTCACCGTTCAAAAGTTATTTACAAAAAACCAAAGCTACTACCAGTTTTGTTTACGTTTCAAAAATACTGAGTTAAGAGAAATCTTGGGGAAATCGAATCTGGAGTTCCACTGGACCGATTTTAAATTTTTAAGATGTCGTTGGAAAGCTTTCATCCTGTATATTTGCCAAAAAATATGAAAGATCGACATTTTTTAGTTTTTATGGCGAAAACATATAAAAACATGTTTTTCATAAAAAATACTTTGAGAACGGGGTTTTACGAATTTCTTATTTGAAAGCAATTTTTGGCTGCATTTATTATGGTTGTGCAAGAAATGCTTTGTAGTAATTTGTAGGGAATTTAATTCTCTTTCAGGAAATCACCATCCACTTTGGTCGATTTCCTCACCGTTTAAGTTGTTTACAAAAAACCAAAGCACTACCAATTTATTTGCGTTGAAAATTCAGTTTTTAAAATCTTGAGGCAATTGAATCTGGAGTTCCACTGGGCCGATTTTAATTTTTAAGATGTCGTTAGAAAGCTCTCATCCTGTAGATTTGCCAAAAAACATGAAAGTTTGATGTTTTTAGTATTTAAGGTAAAAAATAAAGAAACATGTTTTCCATAAGAAATACGTTAAAACGGGTTTTTCAGTTTTTTTTTCCTTTGAAGGCAATTTTTGGCTGCTTTTATTGCGGTTATTCAAGGGTGAATAAATTATGAATCAATTGTATGCAATTTAATTCTCTTTCAGAAAATCACCATCCACTTTGGTCGATTTCCTCACCGTTCAAAAGTTATTTACAAAAAACTAAAGCTACTACCAATTTGTTAGCGTTGAAAAAATACTGTGGTAGAGATAATTTTACTAAACTTTGTACAGCTAAATCTAGAGTACTGGATCGATTTTAATAATCTTTTATGTGTTGTTGGAAAGCTTCGTCTATGTATGTTTACTCAAAAATATGAAGGGTTGATGTTTTTCTTAGGAGTTATGGTGAAAAAGTTAAAAAAGATAAACATTTTCTTCCTTTAAACTGTGTCTGATCACATGGAACACGTTATTAATTTAACAGCTGATTTATGCATTGTTGTGTCCTTGACTATTCATTGTTTACATTTTGTTGTTTACTTTTGGGATTTGTGGTTGTGAGTTCCTTACGTTTTGTTGGCGAAAGTTATGTGCTAAAGCAGAGTGTGGTTTTATGCGGTATGTGGTTTTTACAATCATAAATTTGTTATTTGAAAAAAAAATTAAATCAAACTAAATTAATATAATATTAAACTAAATTAAATAATTAGAAGTATAAATTTTTTAATGTTCTGAAAATGAATAATTTTACCATTTATAATATAGATCGCGATGGAAACTGTTTGTTTAGAAGTTTATCTTTTCTATGCCATTCAACACAATCTAAGTACGCTGAAATACGAAACCAATTAGTTTTATCGAATAGAATTTCAATATAGAAAAATACTACAATTTTTTATATATTTCACCGAAAATAGCATATAGGTACAATTTTTCTAGGGACCGTTGTATTTAACCACAACGGGCTTTGTTACTAGTAAATACTCATAAGTTAGTATTATAGAAAACATAAATATATAGTATAATGATTAAAAATACTTTTGCATGTGTTATTTCGTACGTGAGCTTGCTTAAGAGCGTAGAAATGAAAAGTACTTAGAATTTGATCATGTATAGGATTGACTAAAAATAAGAATTCAGATTTAATTTGTTGTAATTTTGTACAACGCGAGATATATATTTCAGTTATATTGGTATGTAGCCAGTAATTTATCGTATGTTAATTACAAAAAAAAAAAAAAAAAAAAAAAAAAAAAAATCAGTAAGTGTTGCAATTTGTTTAATTTCAAAATCACACAAATCCTATCGAGTTAAAAAGGGGTAGGTTACTACATAATATAATGTATAGAAATTAAAATGGATGCTCTACTATTCTTTGCTAATTTGATTTTTAAGTCAAACCTGGCCCGACCCCTCTTGTTTACCAAAATTAAATCCCCCCAGCCTCTGATCGCCAAATCCGCCGCTCGGTTGTCATATGTTTATTCATTTCGTCCAGGCGCCTGGATCATATCCATTATTCATGTAGCTGTAATTTGTACCCCCCTCCCTCCTTCTCTCATTCACGACTGCGTTAAAACCTCTTTAGAACAGACGCTTCTCTTAAAACGCTTTTACCACGGACACAATAGCGGAGTGCGCGTCTCGTCTCCTCCCTAAATCTCCCAGCTATTGTTGCTCGTAATTTACTACCACTTTGGACCGCGCTTGCTTGCATTGTAGATACATAGGTGTAGCAGAGGTGGGATGTGTTCACAGTTTGATTGTGGATCAAAGCAAATGGAAGGTCTTACAGCAATAAAATATTATTTTAATGTCATGTTTTTTTACAAAGAAAAGATACAATATACATTTCGTGAAAGATTTTTATATTGTACCTTTTATTTTTATACTATGGGATCCGTGTGCGAATTGCTTATTTTGTAATATATTTCTTACTAATTGTAAAAAACTATATTAATAAGTAGATTCGCTTTTTATAGGAACCAAAATTGTATAAAAACCTCAACTGTTAAATATTAATTTTACTATTTTTAAAATAACTGCAAGTTTATATTCTCCATGATATAGTTTGTTTCCTGCCAATGATGATAGGATATTGCTGTCTGCTTTGTTTATAAAAGCTACTTTGTAAATCAGAAGTAGTATCAAATTTGATTGTTGGATATGGATCACCAAGACTAGTAAACCAATCTACAAAATAACGTCGTACAATGGTATAAATAAGGTTTAATTTTCGTTTTACGTAGTTATAGGGAATTTCTTTAGGGGTTCCATATTTTTTTCTATCATGTATGGGCCAAAAGAAATCCATTGACACCAAAATGGCCTTGATCCGTTAAGTAGTTTTATTTCTAGACACAAAAATGCACTCTTTTATTATATAGGATTTAATATAAAATCGAAAATAACATGTTAATAATGGGGAAATCTTTCCCCATTATTATTTTTTTTTTTTTTACTTAGTTGTATAGATAAATAATAAGGAAAACGCTGATTTGTAGACAATGATTCGTATATTTGAACTTACCTGATAAAGTTTGTATAGTACCACTAAGTTCCGTATCATGAAAAGTTTTAGAAACTTAAATAATTATTTTTTTAAAATCGTCGCCGACAAGGGTCATACATTACCGGTACATCAATTGTTGTTCTTTTTTTTATTTAATTTTTATAACTTGCCACTAACATTACTTTCCAAATACGAATACGTGTGAATCAATACTATACAAATCATCACCCTTCACCAACCTCCATCACCAATTTGAGAAGTACTCACCGTAACCTGTAGCCTCTCCCCGGGTCCTCGTGTTGTTCTCCAGACTCCAGCTGCACTACTGGGGATGTCACGGCGCGGCCCCTGTGCGAGGCTACGCCTCAATGTCACTCCATTTTACTCCAAGGATCGCTATGCCATAAGTCACGTTTACTATATATCAATAGCAATTAATATATGTGCTAATGAATGAGTCATACATTACGTTTTAAGGTTGAATTTTATTTTGCATTGTAGCGATTTAAACGAGAACATTGAATTTTTTAAACGTTCTGAAATTATCTTTCCCTGTAAAAGAGACTTTATGTAGCTCCTTCGAGTTACCAAAAATATTTAACGAAAGACCTTTACATTTGTAGAAATAATGCGTACTAGGTGAACCTGTCAGCGTTACACATTTCCACTATAGCCTTCACATAATGTAGTTAGGGGTCCAATGTGACACACGCACACTTCACTGACTTACAGTGCGATGTCTTCCCAATGGGAACTTGTCCCGAACTTTTGCCAGTGTATACATACACTAATTTTGATATCTTATGGGTGGTTACATAACCAAAACTATGTTTGAGTTCAAACAAAAATTGTTAGCATATAAAATAATTATTTAAGACCCTCAGTTAATTAAAATGACACTAGTAAAATATTTTTGTCTTGAATCCTGAATTTGTATGTATTATCGGTAGTTATATTATTGCAGTTATCCTTAAATTGATAAAAACTGCAGTAAATTAATTCATAAATTTGATCACTGGTGCACAATACAACACTTTTCATGCTTTTGAAGTCTTGTTATATTTTCTATGATTCAGAGGACAAATTTGGAAATTTTATGTATTTTTTTGTACATTAATAATTTTTTGCATTGTTGTATTGCCATTTAGAAATTTCGGTATGTAGGAACAATTAACATTTACAAAATTACCTGTGCAAGCTAAATATTCAGATATAAGCAAGATAAGAATGATTAATTCTTAATAATCTAAATATATAAAAGGCAAAGCCCTCACTCACTCACTGACTCACTCATCACTAATTCCTCAACTTCCCGACTAGCTAGAGTACTGAAATTTGGTATACTCATTCTTTAGGCTCAAAATAGGAAAGTCTGACTATTTTCATACTAATATTCACAAAGGGCTACGCCCTAGACGTCCTCAATGTTACCATGTTATTCTTATGGAAGCAACATTTTTTTATTCTAACATATGATTTTGGAAATTGAATTAGGTTTGTTTACATCTGCCACATGATGATTCATGCAAGAAAATCTATATATTAATAGGCAAGCATGTTTCATTTCCTCCTTTTTTCTCAGCTTGTGTGCAAAGTAGGAGGTTTCCGCGCATACCGTTAGAAAGGTATAGTGCTGTAGATGAGCAGAATCACGTTTTAATTCACATCGGCCCATGGGGCTACGCTCTACAAGCTTATAAAGTTTCAATGTTAATCTTATGGGAGAAGGATAATTGATTGAATCATCAAACAGCTGTTGTAATAACAAATGCTAGCAGATAAGGAAGAACAGATGTTTCATTTATAAAACAATTTAAAATTATTTTCCTCAAGATCTACTTGATTTTTGGTCGAATTTCGACCAGTGGGCGATCTCTAGTGCTTATTATAAGGTTATAAGCATAGTAGTACTCAGGTGTGAGATATAATGTTTATTTATGTTTGACATTGTCAAGATTATAGTGATGTACTATTACTTTTAGTCTGGTGTACTTTGGTTGTATTAAGTGCAGTTTACTTTATTTCGTATTTTATTACTATACAGGGTTAGGCAAAAGTCTGGACACCCCCAGTTAACTTTTTAACGCGTTGCAGTAGGAAAACCAAACTCGGCACATGTTTACAACATCAAAATCTGCACTTTTTCATCAACTACACAACTTTGCCCCTGCCCCCAAAATGGGCTATTTTGGGGGCAGCTCCAAATTTTCAAATATAAACCCCTATTGAGTGACCCCTCATTTTAAACGGTTTATCAAGAGAAATTGAATGGCTCAAACCGGATGTTGATATCTCATCTCTAACCAAAATGGCAGCCATTTTAAAATTCGAGAAGGGTAAATTGACGTTTGTTAAAATCAAATCGGAAAATAGCTTTTTAGAATTTATAATTTCTTGAATTATTTTAGAATTGAACCTAGTAGCAGAAATGAACTAGTAGGTTCAATTCTAAAATAATTCCAGATATTCTCAATCCTAAAAAAGCTAATTTCCGATTTAATTTCAACAAATGACAATTTACCTTTCTCGAATTTTAAAATGGCTGCCATTTTGGTTAGAGATGAGATATCGACATCCGGTTTGTGCCATTCAATTTCTCTTAATAAACCGTTTAAAATGAGGGGTCACTCGATAGGAGTTTACATTTGAAAATTTGGGGCTGCCCCCAAAATACCCCATTTTGGGGGCAGGGGCAAAGTTGTGTAGTTGATGAAAAAGTGCAGTTTTTGATGTTGTAAACATGTGCCGAGTTCGGTTTTCCTACTGCAACGCGTTAAAAAGTTAACTGGGGGTGTCCAGACTTATACTTGCTTGCCCATCTCAAATTTTGAAATGGCTGCCATTTTTGTTAGGGGCGAGATATCGACCTCCGGTTTGCGCCATTTAATTTCTCTTGATACACTGTTTGAAATGAGGTGTCAATCGATAGGGGTTTACATTTGAAAATTTGGGGCTGCCCCCAAAATACCCCATTTTGGGGGCAGGGGCAAAGTTGTGTAGTTGATGAAAAAGTGCAGATTTTGATGTTGTAAACATGTGCCGAGTTTGGTTTTCCTACTGCAACGCGTTAAAAAGTTAACGGGGGGTGTCCAGACTTTTGCCTAACCCTGTATACTTTTTTACTGTTCATAGGTACTAACAAACGGTTTTGCAAATATAGTTTTTGAAGCACTTAAGAGCTCCGCCACACTGGATTTCAAAATTGCTTTAGGGCATTCGCGGGGTTAAAATTTTTGACATGGACGTTCCTCTTTGCTCACTAAGAAGCTGTTTTACCATTATAGTTTTCGAAATTGTTTAGGGCTCTATCTTAAAGAAGCTGACAATTACTGTATAGCCTACGTGTTGAAATTTGACAAGGACGATTCTCTTAGCTCATAGGTACTATCTATCTAATCTAAGAAAGCTGTTTTACCATTATAGTTTTCGAAATTGTTTAGGGCTCTATCTCAAAGAAGCTGACAATTACTGTATAGCCTACGTGTTGAAATTTGACAAGAACGATTCTCTTAGCTCATAGGTACTATCTATCTAATCTAAGAAACGTTTTTCAAATATAGTTCTGAAGCCCTTTAGGTCTGCACCCCACAGGACTTTCAAATTACTCTAGGGCCCACGGGGTTATGATGGAGGATTCCCTTTGCTCATGGGTACTCACTAGAAAAGGGTTTGCAAATATAGTTTTTAAAGCACTTTAGGGCTCTAGCCCACTGGATTTCAGAATTACATTAGGGCCTTCATGGGGTTAAAATTTGACATGGACATTCCTCTTTGCTCATGGTTGCTTACTAAGAAATGGTTTTGCAAATATAGTTTTAGAAGTTCTTTAGGGCTCTGCCCAACAGGACTTCAAAAACATTTTAGGGTCTCTGGGGTTGAAATTTGATATGGACGTTCCCCTTAGCTCATAGGTTGGTTACTCACTAAGAAAAGGTTTTTCAAATATATATTTTGAAATTCTTTTGGGCTCCGTCCCACAAGTCTTGAAAATTACTCTGGGCCCGCGGGGATGAAAGTTGTCATGGACGTTCCTCTTTGCTCATAGTTGCTCACTAAGAAACAATTTAGCAAATTTACTTTAGGGCTCCACCCTACAAAACATGAAAATTACCATATATGCTAAGGGATTAAAATCTAATGTGGGTGCTCCGTTTTGCAAATAGGTGCTCACTTAGAAACGGTTTTGCAAGTATAGTTTTCGAAGTTCTTTAGGGCTCCGCCCCATAGGACTTCAAAACTATTCCAGGGGCTTCCCCCCCACAAATCCTCAAAATTAACATAAATCCTACGGTGTGGAAATTTAACGTTTATGTTCCGTTTTGCTAATAGGTGTTTACTAAGAAAAGGTTTTAGAAATATAGTTTTTTATGTTCTTTAGGGCTCCGCCCTACATGATTTTGAAATGACTGTAGGAACTACGGGGTTGAAATTTGACATGGTTGTTCTTTTTTGCTCAATGGTTCTCATTAAGAAAATGTTTTGTAAAATTCCTTCAGAGCTCAACACACAGTAATTTGTTGTTTCAATGTAACTAATTCTTAAGGAAGAAGATTTTGTTGCTCTTTTAAAGATTTTATTACCTAAAAAATAAATTCAATCACGGGCGAAGCCGTGATGGGAAACAGCTAGTTAAACATAAAGTAACAGTAACATATATTCAATAACTGTTTTTAAAGTTTAAAATTCTGCTTTAAAAGTAAAATAAAAAAGTTTCAAAAAATGTGTAGCCTATATGAAAAAGTAAAGTTTACTCTTATTTTACCATTCTATGAGTTTTACCATTCTCATGCCATAAAGTTTACCATTTCATGAGAGTTTTTACGAAAACATTTTTTAAGTTTAAGGAGCACCAAGTTTAAATTTAGTAAAACAAATTATAAATAACAGAAACACTTAGTATTCAGTTTTTTTGATAATACAAGAAATGCGGTTTTACCTGGAATGCAACACTAATTGCCAAACAGTTACTTGGAAGTAACTCTTGTTGAAAAGTACTTAAAATGAAGAGTGTGATGAAAGCTTTTAAAGTATTAAAGGACTGTGAATAGTGGGCCTGAGGCTGAGCGCGTGTAATAAAGTATAAGAAAGCGTCACCACTCCCAAGATTGCTTCGCGACAACTTGTACAACGGGGTCAGTTGTAGGTTAACACTTGTTCACCCCCTCCCCTTCCACCTCGTCGTTACATCGTTGTTTATTTTTTTAGAGTTGAGGATAAGCAGTGTACCAGTAGAGGTACGAAGCAACGTAGAGTAGAGCAATGTACCAATTTATGTTTCCATAAATATATTTTTATGAAGGCGAAAAAGACACGTTGAAGATTATATTAACTGAAATAAAATAAAAAAAAATGGAAGCAAATAATAAGAATAATTTTATCTTGGTTATATTATGAAAATAATTAAACGTTCTTAAAACATAGACATGTTAACAACTGTTTATAAACTGTTAGATTAAATTTCGATTATTGAATTTAACTGGAGATTTTTAGATGTGGTGTCCTTTAGGAGGAGGATTTCCATTTAAATAATTTCACAGATCTATTTCACATTCGAATCATGGTCTAATTAAAATAATGTAATAGGTTCACCTTGAATTCACTATTAGGTTATCAGTATTGTGCAAAGAAATTTGAAGGAAAATAGTAATTTGTGTTAACTGTAATGCGATATTGATCTGCCTAACAGGATAATAAAATCAAGTCGCTATTAATACGAGTAAAAAAGTTATATATAATTTTAAAACTCACATCTGCCAATTAATTGAAATAGTTTAGTATGGCAGTATCTTAAGGAATTATACATACTCAACTATGAATAATTTAAATAGCTGCTTTGAAAAAGTTTGTATCAAGACTCATGCATTGTATTATTTTGAACTCGGACCACCACATGTGTTTAGGCGTTTTAGTTTAAAAGCTTTAAACTTTAAATTTAAGTCTCATACAGTGGTTAGAATCTCAAAGTATAAACTGATATAAACAAATAACCACTGATGTTGAGTAGCATGCTCAATTTGGTGGTTGCTATCACCTTCACTTATATTTTTAAGTTATCATTTTTTATTTGCTTCTAAATACCAGAAAAAAAGTTTTTTACCTTTATTATTATTATGTCCATGTTATTATTAACAAAAAAGTAAATAAAAAATAATAATAAAAGTAAGTTTAATAATAAAAGTAAGTAATGATAGGTGACTAAATAAATAAATGTTTATATTAAGGATTCTGTGGCTGAATCCGTTATATTTCCAAGATTTCTTCAGAAGTAAAGTTTTTACTTACATAGTTTGTATTATTATGAATGCACTTTAATACACACTAATAAAAACTATCGAACTAAAGCTAAAATATTATTTTTTATAATTATCATAAAAAATACATATATTTTTTTATGTATTGAATTTTATATGTACTAAAACTTCGTTTTTCAGGTATTTAGAAGCAAAGAAAGAATGATGACTTAAAAATATAAATGAATTCTTGCGATTTTTTTATAAACACTTACATTTTTACTAAAAGAACCCTGACACTTTTCGTAAGTAACATTCAGGCATACTTTTTTCTCACGGCGCTAAAAGGGTTTAAATATTATTTTATACTATTACCATGAATTACGAAACCTAACTTAGCCTTCAGTTCCCCAGATTGATGGGTTTTGCCACCGTGACTTCTCGCTCCCTCTGTCGTCCTCCTCGGTCTCTCCCTCTCCCTCTCCCACACAGCTGTAGCTGTACGCGTTCCAAAGGTAGTTTGTCTGAGCTCAGCCTGTGATTAATAACCAACTCGCGGGTCCCAGTCAAAGCCTATTCATCTCACCGCGATGTAAACATCAAATTAGCTGAATATAACTCCCCGCGCGGGCTTAATTTGATTCAATGAAGTATGGTTAATGATGCTTTTAAAATTCAATTTAACAACTTTTCCAGTATTTAAACTTGTATGGTTACGAAATTTTTACTAAAAATATAGGATGGGATTTTTCTATGTATGATCTTTAAATTTAACTATTGAGATTATTAGGTGCAAGTAAAATATGGCTGATAAGTATGAACTATTTCATAAGTGTTGCCCGCATAAAGGACAGATTAGATGTTAGGTTCATACAGATCGTAGTAAATCTGCACACGTTATAATTACAATTTGACCAAATTGTAATTACATCTCTTGCATATTTTATCTTCTATATATTAATAGGCAAGGATGTTTCTTTTCCTAATTTTTTTCTCAGCTTGTGGGCATCTTAGAAGAAATCCATGCATACCGTTAGAAAGGTCCTGTAGATGAGCAGAATCTCATTATAATTCATGTCAGCCCTACAAGCTTTCAAAGTTTCAATGTTAAACTTATGGGAGAAGCAAAATTGATTAAACCATTAGACAGCTGATAATAAATGCTATAGCAAATCAAGAAGCACAGTATTTATTCTAAAATAGCACTTCCTCAATTTAGAGGTTGCCCAGTAGGACAAAGAATAATGAAATGACATACAAATATAAAAAGAAGAGTAGGTTACAGTAAATTTAGAAATGAATATCCTTAGATGGCATAAAGATGATTTTTTAACATTTTGATGGAGTCCTTCAGTGCACTCAGTGACAGTTCTTTTAAAATCTTTTTCGGAATTTTAAACTTTTTCATTAGTTCTTCGGTTTGCTTAGGTATTGTGCCCCTGGCTCCAATCATTACTCCTACCACTTCAATACTCTTAAGTTTATATTTTTCTTTGTAATAGTGTGTGGTAGGAGTATAAATTAGCTTTTTCTCTTCATTTATTTCTTCGGGTTGCCCAAGGTGGGACTCAAACCGAATTGTAGGATCTATGAGGGTGCCAGTTCTTGTCAATTTATTTATCGCTATTATATCGATCCTTCTAGTCCCACCGTTCTCTGCGACTCCGCTGACCTCTTCATAAACCTCCAACTTCTGCTTTCGGAGTTCTTCAGCAATTGTAGACCGTATCTTGTGATGTCTGGAGTTTCGGAGATTGTCACTGAAGGTACAGGATCCCAGGACGTGGGCAAGTGTTTCGATCTCACTGTGACAGCGTCGACAGTGGTTACCATCCTGGGACCTACCTGGTACTGATCTTACTGGAGCAATGTTTGCTGTCATCTTCAGAGCGTCCCTCCATTCATCACAAGATAGGCCTTCACGAGTCTTAACCCAAGCATTAGCAGCTGGATATTGTTCATACAGGGCAACCCCTTTCCCTTTATGGGGCAAATTGCACCAAGCCTTAAATTCCCTGTATCGCAGATTTTTCCGTACTTTTTTAATATCAATTTTGTGTGTATTTTTGTTGAGATCTGCATCATGAATTTCATAATCAAGCTTAGTGGTGCAATATTCTATTTCCTCTTCTAAGTTTCTTGTTTTGCTGATATACTCATTGTCTATAAACAACAGATTTTGGCAAGCATTCATGTGCTGCAGATAGACTTCCCACTTAGTCTTAAACAGACCTAGACCTTTATACTCTTTATTTGAATATAACATATGGTCCGGGGTGTCAATTGGCAGATGTAAAATTTCTTTCAGTGCACTCTTAATTATGCGATCTGCATCTTCAACGAAAGATTTTGGAATTTTTTTTGGCGATATCATTTGGAAGGGATAAACCAGGGACGGGCATATTGATGATGAAATAACATCAAATTTTTGGTCAGGTTTTAATAAGGGTGAACTCGTTAACAGCTCCAATTTTGTTTTTAGTGATTCCATTTCTTTCTTACAGTCAAACATATGTTCATCGTTGAAAGAAACACCAAGGTATGTTAAAAGTTGGCCATTTTCCAATGACGTAATATTTTTAAATTCATCGTTTGATTTTATTTGAATGGGTTTATTGCATAAAATTCCACTTTCAATAGATATACACTTGCATTTATTAAAGTTTATTTCTAATCCTATTTCATTGAATTTCCCTATTGCCAATTGAGCTAACTGTGTTGCTGATTCTTGAGAATTGCCAATTATAACAGTGTCGTCCGCAAAGCCAAGGACAGTAATATTTGGTAATCCTTGAACTAGGTTATAACCCAGAGTTTCAGTAATGTCTTGTTTACTTAGTTCTTCTAGTATGTGATTTGTTGCTAAGTTGTAGAGGGCTGGCGATAGAGGGGATCCCTGCATTAATCCTCTATTTATTTTAATGGGCTTGGTTTTCTCATGGTTTGTTTCTATTTGAGTTGAATTATTTACTTGTAAATTTATCAATAAATCATGTAGTTTTGGGGGGATATTATAGGATGTAAGGACATTTGCTAAGTGGTTTATGACCAACAGTATCGAACGCTTTACGTATGTCTAAAAATATTGCTGTAATGTTTGATTTGTTATTTTTAGCTGACAGTAATGCTGAGTTAAGGATTGATGAGTTTATTAGAGTTCCAGGAGAATTAGTAAACCCCCTTTGATGTTCATTAAATGATACTATTTCTCTTAATCGTTTATCTAGAATACGTTCCAAAACACGCCTTAAAACTGAGCATATTGTTATAGGCCTATAGTTATTTAAATCTTCCTTTTCTCCTCCCTTAAAAATCAGAACCGTCCTAGCCTTCGTAAAACTTGGTGGGATGGAATTATTCATAATGATTCTATTGATTATTGTTGTGATTATATCATAACACACGTCATTTTTAATTGTTCTTACTAATATGCCATCAGGTCCGGGTGCAGTGTCTACAGCTATACGTTTGATTGCGTCGATTACTTCTTGTTTAGATATACTATAGTTGTAATCGTCTATGTTATAGATTTTGTCATTCTTTAAATTCAAACATTCGTGATGATTGTAGCTAGAAAATTGTTTGTTGTAATGATTATACAATATTTCTCGGTCGATTCTACAAACATTTTTTTTACTCTTTAGAACTGATCTTATAGCTTTTCTTCGTTGATTATAGAATAGAAATTGGGTGAGTTCATATTGAAATTTTTCCCTCCTCTTTTCTCTTTTTCTTTTACTATATCTTTCAGGATTACTTGAATTTTTGTAGCCTTTTTGTAAATTAAAAGCTTTTTTAGCTCTTCGTAGTTCAAAATATTTTCTTGCAGGATGCTTTGGTCCTGGCAACAAATGAACTGCTTTTTGTAGAAAGGCTGAAAATTCTTCGAACTTGTTAAAAAAATCAACCTCATCTGAAATGTTAGTAAAGTTATGTTTCCATCTTATCAATTCTGAGTTATATTCTGCAAGATGCTTATCGTTTGATATTTTTTTCCAGTTGTCGATTTCATTTTCCGTGAGGGGCTGATCGTTAGCACTCATATGCTTATCATCGGCACTTTTTGTTGCATTATTATTTCTCATTTTGCCTGAAAGAGTATCACTTACATCATTTGAATTAGGGTTCTTTATCAATGGGTGTTTATTAAATGTTACCTGCCTATCTGCTATCCTATTTCTATGAACGTCAGGGTGCGCACGGCTGACATGAATATTAACTCCATTAATTCCCTTGTAAAATTTTCCACAAAACTGACATGGTATAGACTCATTATTGGTGTTATTTTGATTTTGATTTAGATTTTAGCGAATTTCCCATAGGGAATAAGCTATTACCGTAGGTCTCATGGTAAGACCTAAGCCCGGGACCATGTTACTTTTTCGTTTTTAGGTGCCCAGAGACCAAAAATAATAGTCATTAAAAATTATATATATATATATATATATATGTATATATTTATATATATATTTATATATATATATATATATATATATGTATGTGTCCCTAGGCACGATAACTCTCGTAAAAACGGTCCGATCGACACCAAATTTGGTAGAGATGTGTAATCCTACGTTTATTCGGATGAGTTCGTAAACCAGACATATCAACCTACCGGAAGGGGTAGTTTTGGGGGGTTTTGTACCCCAAAATTGGGTTTTTTGCATTTTTCATATGTAAATTTAAAAAATTTTAAATTTTTATTTTGACCATTGGATTTAGCTCAAAAAAACACACAATTTAGTATCTTGAAGCTTTGCTCTATCTCCATTATTTACCGAGATATTACAAAGTCTAAAGACAGTACATTGTATTTTGGGGCTCCAATGTTAATCTTATGGAGAATAGGGATGTGTTAATATTTCACTTATTAACCAATATTTTTCGATGAAACTTGGTATTTAGCTTCATTTGGTTGAGATTCAACCATTTATGGTAAAAAATCTTGGTTTTTGCGTTTATCATGGCAGCAAACCTGCATACTCTTTTCCCATGTTAATTATATGGAGAATAGGCAAACTTCTTTAGCAATGGACAGATATTGAAGAAACTTAGTAAATAATGGCTTCATATGGTCAAAATAAATTTTTTTTTTATGATAAAAACCTAATTTTAGTGTTCCCCATGGCAGCATACCTGCATACTCTCCCTATATTTATCATAAGGAGAATAGCCATTTATTTCCCTATTTTGAGCATGTGATTTTATTTGGTTTACAGTTTTATGTAGTCAAAATTAATATTACTAATTTGGAAATTCGCTGAGTACGCAGGTCTGCTGCGACGGGGAGTATTTCTTCCCATTATGATTTACGGACTTTTGTATGCATATTGGCTTTTTTGTTTTCAAACTACCTGCAGATTGAAGATTATTTAGTGATATATTCAGACATTTTTTCTGGTGTATTGATATTGCTCGTTTTGTAAATTTTCTTTTACAATTTTCACATTCCTCATATTTTTTTGGTTGATTAGATTCTTCTTGTGTCTTACTCATCACGTCTGCTAAATTAATTAATTACAGTTCGAACATTTTAAATCTAATATGCTCAAGATGAACTGATTTTTTATGGTCGAATTTCGACCAGTGGGCGAGCCCTAGTTCTCTTTATAGAGATTAAAATTGTTAAGTTTATTAAAGACTGATTTTTTCGCAGGGACTTCCCATTCCGATACATTAACCTTAAACGGACTAATGTGTGTCGATGTGTCAGAAAATGAAATGTATTATTTTGAGAATTTACACAACAAAAAACTAATGAAATAGATCTGTTATTTCTAAATTACAGATCTATTTCTATACATTCCCACTAAGTGTCGCCATTCCTCTGTGGCGAGTTTCTGTGGTGAGGTGGCAGCCCTGGTTTCGTTCCAAAGCAGCGCGGTTTATTTCACACTCAGATAAGAACTAATCAGAGCTAATGGAAGAGTCGGCTCACTTGTGATGTGGCCTGGCTCTCAAACTTTGCCTCGGTTGAAAAGTGGGAAAATGAAATGGTAAGCAGAACGTATTAGCTAAATGGGATGAGGTTAAATTTTTGTATTTTACAAGACTGATTTTGGTTGTTTCTTCAGACATTTTTGGCTTTGATCATACTTTGGTTTCATTGGAGATACAACCGCACCAAAACTAATACATCACATTCCTCTTGAACTTGATGTGATAATGATAAGTTGGTATCTGCAATATCCATTCTTTTGTAATTCTTCAACTGTAAAGACAAGAGGAAAATTAAACTAGACGATTGGCGTACAATTGTTTTTGTCAATTTGGTCAATAAAACTAATTTTACTACAACCAGGCCAAGCTATATTTGTTGCTACAATACTAATTATATCCTAATTAAGGAATAAAATACTTAAAAAAAAAACGGATTTAATACTCGTTAAAAGGATTTATATCTTATTCTTACATATTGTAAGCTAAAATACAAAGACTTTTAAGAACTGTTAAAAACACTACTGTACTTAAATTTTACAATTTTACTTAAAAGCACCGGGGTTCATGTATTTGCCCGGTAAATATATAACGTCATAAATCATCTTATTGTTAGTTCTCTGTAAACACAGACATGTTGATCCTAAAAAGACTAATTCATTTTCAAGACGAGTTTGTAACAATTTAATAGAATAACACACTCTGGTATAAATTTGTTGAACCACAGGTTGAAAGTGTAACTAATTGACATTTATCAGTTGATTTTGTTTAAATTCCAGTAGTCACAAAAGTGTTCACAAAGATAACATGGGCTATTAAAAAATATTGTAAAGTGGGAACAGGATTTTCCCTATCTAGTTACTAACTCCAGAAAAATTATTGTTTCCGGATACCCCATCGTAAATAAAAAAAAATCCTACGATGGAAAAGTTTTACCCGATATAATAGGGCTTATTAGTAGTGGTTTTTGGCCACTTTTAAAACCGACCACGTGCCCACCGAGCCACGTGCCGCGGCAGCTGGCGCCAGCTGCCATGTCACATAGCTTCCGGTGGGGGATGGAGGGTATATATGAGATGCTGTAGTTATATTTTATGCCATATAGGTTGGGGTGGAGATGGCGATAGTGTTGGCGTTAGGGTGAAGTGAATTTGCGCATAAAGTGGGGTTGAACTAAAAGTACGCATAAATTAAAAGTTAGTTCAAAATTGAAATTCATCGGTGTTAACAAAACTACAACAGTTGAAGAAAAATTAAGAGTTAGTTTAAAATTGAAATTCAAACTTATAACTGAGATGTGGAAAATATGTCAAGGTCATCCAGAGTAAGTTTTTAAAAATCCTATCCAACTATCACCAGAAATAGTTTTAAGTTGAAGTAGTTGGTGATAGCGGGATAATTCATCCGTGCCATGGGAGAGGTGTTTATCGTTTGAAAGTTGGCGATAGAATGAGAAGCGCCGTCTAGGGAGAGGGCTTATAAAATGGCAACCTTCCCCCCACCACCCTTTCCCCCACTCCTTTAGACCAATAACCGGTCGCCGACTCTATGTGGTGAAACTGAACTAGACATGGCGGCCGCCATGGATAATTCTAACCTCAAACCTTAGTTTTGCATTGGTGAGCATGCGCCACCCCCACTCCTTTACCTTTCTTTTATATTTTTAAAACCGAACAGATGTCCGGGCAGGTCCGGGCAGCTGCCCCTACGGGCAGATGTTCGGGCAGGTGTTGGGGGCAGAGATGTTTGAAATATTGGGGTGGAGATGGCGATAGCGTTGGCGGTCGGTTGAACTGAATTTGCGAATAAAGTAACTAGGGTTGAACTAAAAGTGCACATAAATTAAAAGTTAGTTGAAAACTGAAATTCGAAGATGTTAAAGAAACTGTAACAGTTGAACAAAAATTAAGAGTTAGTTTAAAACTGAAATTCAACAGTATAAACTAAACTCTGACAGTCGGACAAAATTTCAATGTAAGCGAAGTTATAGGTTAGACGTAATTGAGCCTGGTAACGAAGCAGCCATAACGTATAACTAATGAGAAGTGTTCAGCGCGAATGCGAAGGTAATGAATGTTTGTGGCGCTAATAAACTACCTGGTTTTATAGGTGGCAATGAATTACTCCGAGCAGAAGCCGGGCACTCGGGCAGATGCCTCAGCGACAGATGCCACTAGCGGGTCTACTGCTCGCGACGGGCGCAAATTTTAATTGCCGCGTTCATTAACACTGTAAAAAAAATATAGTTATCGTCAAGATAAAATTCTGATATTTTAGTATGATGAACACTACTATATAACGGTGCCTATGTAATGTTTTTATGCCGAAATTAAAATGATAAGACGAAGAAAAAAATACAAAACTATAGCAAAGCACTTTTGTTTGAAATTTATGACATCAAAAAGTTAGTAAGCGAGGAAGTTTTTTATTTATTGGTCAGGTGAATTTTGTCAGCGGGAAAGTTGTTGGAAAAGACTTAATCGCAACTTTGTAATTTACAATTTTTTTTGTAGAACGCTTCGTTTTGGTTTTATTCTAATTCAAAGTTAATTAGCTCCGACGCTCGGAGCTCTTGTCGCACGTATACAACTTTAATAGTTATAATAATTATGTTTTTATTATTATTATTTTGTTAATTATTATTTAAAAAAGGTGATTGTATCCAAAATAATTACTGTGTAATTACTGCTTAATAAGACACTAGATATTATAAAAAATACATTGATATATACGACGTATTTTTTATTGAAGTTTTAGTTGAGTTTTGATATTGTAAATTTTACTAAGATATGTGTTATAAATAAAACGGTTTATTTTTAAAACACAGAAAAAGTAGCTTCCTTATTGACTGTATAACATATGGCTGTTAAAACATGCCTATAAATGTTTTTACAAAAAAATTATTTCCACAAAAAAAGGTAATATCCAGCAATTTTATGATATAAAAAGTTCTCAACTAAAATAATAAAAATAAACTGACAGTAAAGGTCTAATTTTGTCGCCTTCTCTTAAAAAGTAACCACACTTATCATAACACAACAAATGATCTGGTAAATATCAAATGAAGTTGCCATGCGCCAACAAGTGGACAATTAATTCCGACACTGTCTTGCTTTCCCTACTCCTTCCAGGCCAATGACCGGTCACCACCGGTTGCTGACTCTATGTGGTGAAACCAAACTAAACATGGCAGCTGCCATGGATAATTCTAACCTCAAACCTGCTGCGCATGCAACGAGTTCTTCGGATCGGAATCACTCCATGCTGTTGCGCATGCGCCTAGTCCTGTATTACTCACTTTAGCGCTACTGCGCATGGATAATTCTAACCTCAAACCTTGGATTTGCGTCTCTGCCCATGCGCCGCTCCCCACTCCTTTGCCTTCCTTTTACACTGCTGCGAACTGGACTGGATTGAACACTGTACTGGAGTGAAACAACTTCCCCCACCACTTGAGAACCCGAGGAGCGATACGAGCCCGATCTTCGCGTCAGTCGCAACAAATTTTCATAGCGAAAGGTTGTTGGCGACTCAGCAAGAGGTTTCAAATATATAGTAGGCCTATATATATTTGAACTTCTTATACTATGTTGCGTTTTTTAATGCAATGTAGTATGGTGTGTGTGTGTGTTTAGTTTTAAGTTGTATTAAATTTAAGAAATAATTTGCGCATTGCGATGTTAGTTATAAGTTGGGTTTAGCATTAAGGTGTATTAATTTTAAGAGGTATTTAGCATTAAGGTGTTATTAATTTTAAGAATAATGATGGTATTTGGTTGCGTTGAATTATTTGGTTTTTTAATAATGATGTGTTGTTAGTTTTAAGTGTTGGTAATACTAATTATGTTGTTTTGCCTTACAGCTAGATGTTAGGGGGTAGATTAAATGTAAATTCAGAAGTTCGGTTGAACTTCACTTAGAAGGGGTGGGACATCCGCAAAATGCGGACTAGGTTTTTGCATTTTTGTTTAGGAATATAATGGGTGGGATTAGTTTGGGTGGGGTTAGAGTTGCGTTTCTGCATTAGGTGTTCCAGTTTCCCTTGGAATTCACGGTTACGGTAGACCCGGACCGGACCGTTACGGTAGACCCGGACGGTCCAAACAAAATTGCGTCGAGTCCCTTGCAGAACGTAACTAGTGGGTTGGGAGTGGGAACCGTTAGGCAAACAGGGTGGTGGGAACAGTATTACTGTTCCCATCACCTTGGATCATTATAAATCTTGAATGACCTTGACCCACTTTTGGAAGGGTCAATGACCCCCCCCCCCCGAAAAAAATGGAGTCGATTTCCCCCCCCCCCCCCCCCCCCCCCCTCCACCCCCCCCCCCCTCCACCCCCCCCCTCCCCCCCCCCCCCCACCCACCCCCCCCCCCGAAAAAATGGAGTCGATCCCCCCCCCCCTCTCCTTCCCCTTCCCCCACTCCTTCCCGCACTACTCCGGGTGAACGACCGGTCATGACCTGAAAAATTAAAATAGCTATAACTTGATAACGGATTGACGGATTTGGACAAGCGATACATCATTGAAAAGGTCTTTGTAAGACAAACATTTTGGTAAAAGAAGAATTTGGTTATCTTATTTTAGTCAAAAGTTATGCGAATTATTTTAAATAAATACCTTCTCTTTCCCCTTTTCCCCCACCTCCCACCTCCCAGGTCAATAATCAGTCTCGGCCAGCTGCTACCCCTCTCATTTGCATATTGTTATAAAAGACGCACCGACTGCGGCTAACATTTCATTCTGATTCCAGACGTTACGCTGCGAACTTGGAGCCACAACCATGTCATCTCTGCCAACTACAACTTCTACTTTAACTTCTACTTCTACTTCAACTTCTACTACGGCTGTTATTGCACCAAAGAAAACTCTTCGTCTGAAAAATCCTCCTGACTGGTACAAGAAGCAACTTGGATCCCAACCTTCAACTTCTGGCACTATTCTTCCGCCTACCAAGACTTCTAAACTTCGAAGCATTTTTTCACCGCCTTCGCCTTCTACTTCGCTTTCAAACGACTCCACACCGCCATCAACCAGCATGCCGCCTCCACCAGCTCCCCGTCTTAATACCCCTTCATTTGAATCTTTGCTTCATCGTCTTAGTACACCTGTCATTCCACTGTCACCATTGCCTCCTACCCCACCACTTACTATGCCTGAAGACCACACCTATCATAAAACTAAATCCACTAAGCCTACTCCCAAACCTGCTCCTAAGCCTGCTCCTTCAGAGCAATTTCAATTATTACAAGAAGAGCGTCGTAGGGCATTTAGCCGTCCCACTACTTGCCCTGAACTGCTCACTAGGGGAATTAAGAAAGGATCAGCTTGTGGGAGGAAATGTGTTAAAAACGAAAGTTTTTGCCGTGTACATGTCGTGAAACATCTTTCTGGACCACAACTGACAGAAACCCCTACCATTGAAGACGATCCTGAAATAATATCCGTCAGAGGAGAGAGGCTTAAGAAAGGTTTGAAATATTTTTTTCTAAGTGTTGTTGACCACCAACACATTTTGGCAAAATGTAACGGCTTAAAATATAAAATTAGAGTTTGTGAGAGTTTGTGTAAAGAGAAGAGATTTAACAATTTAGATTCTCAAGACTTTCTCCTCAGGGATAAAAAGGATCGTATTACAAGGTGGGGGCGTAAACAGTAAATTTACTTAGTTTTTTCCAAATTGTTGCTTAAAAAAATAATGGGGGAGAAACCCAATGCGTTATAGCGTTGTGTTTCTCCCCCATTATTTTTTAACACTCTAAGTCTCGTGACCTACTAACCTACTTCCATCCGAGTAGTAAGAAAATTACTTCCCCCCACTCCTTTGGGTCGATGACTGGTCACGGTCAGCTCCTACCCCTCATTTGCATACTATTATAAAAGCAGAGCGAGCGTTGGTCACTCCTTCATTTTTCTTCTACACGCCGCTCTTGTTGTTTCGTCTCTGCTGTTTACAATATTTCTTGCTTCAAAATGCCTCCTCATCTGAATGAAAATTTCAATTCTTTTGAAATTTCTGATGTTTTTGAACAATCTGAAGACACTTTAAGTAACAACAGTGAAAGTGAAGATGATGAGGACGATGATGATTATACTGTTGAACTTAGTGAAGAACGTAAAGTCATAGCAATTGATCCACAATTTCCATTTGATACAATAGAAAAGTTTATGGTTGAAGCTAATAAATGGTTGGAGTCAGGAAGTTATGTACGAATTGACTCTTTTATATTGTATGGTGATAGTCATTCTTTACTTGTCACACCAAATGACAGAGACCGCATGTTGCAGTGGGCACAATCTATGATGGAGTGCTATGAACAAGGTGTGGACACTGGCGGCTATTTTCTTGCACAACTAGTGTAATAACAAAATTACCCTTCCCCCACCCTACACCCTATCCCTTTCAAATCCTATAAAGAAGGGGGAAAGGAGTGGGGATTATAAAATGGTGGGGGAATGTGTATAAATGCAGGTTGTTTGAAGAGACTTTTATTATTGTGGCTTTAGCAGAAACAACATGGAGTTTAAATCTTCAGCAAAAATAAGGAACAACATAATAAAGAGAGAAATTCGCAAGAAAGAAAAGATTGAACTTATAAAATTACAACTTATAATACCTTCTATTGAAATTGGATGTAGCAAAATAAAGACTTTGGTGAAAACTAACGAATATTTGTTACAATTGCTAAAAACAATCGAAGAATTGAAAAGCAAGAATGGACATTCTACATAGTAAAATTTGAACATTTTAATATAAATAAGTAAACCCAAAAAAGTAGATGTAGAATAGAGAGTGAGGAATAGATCACTTTGTGGTAATGGACTAACATGCCACTTAGTGCTCTATTCCTCGTTCTCGCGTTAAATTGGATTACCTTGACCTATTTGTTTGACTGTTAGAATTTGGTTAACACTGCTGAATTTCAGTTTTGAACTAACGTTTATTTTTGTTCAACTGTTAGAGTTTTTTTAATACTGTCGAATTTTAGTTTTGAACTAACTTTTAATTTATGCGAAGTTTTAGTTCAACTCTAGTTAATTTATGCACAAATTTAGTTTAACCAAGTGTCTGTGCTCTAGCCATTTCCACCTAAAAATAACTAGAATTAGTTGGGTGGGGGAAAGTTCGTTAAAGCTTGAATATAAAGAAGTATTTACTAAAACTTTAATGGGAATAAAGAACACGAATGAACAATTAGTTTGTAGAAGGTTAATATTTTTGTTCAAAACGTTTGATTTCCTTGGATAGTGGTGGGGGAACCGTTATAAAAGGAGGAACGTGAGAGCCCATTTCATTTCTTGGCGAAATTTCGAAGAGTAAACATCTCAACATGTATCGTTGCGATAAATGTTCGGAATCGTTTCACGATGAAATTCTATTAGAATGTCATAAGGAACTAATTCACAACAACCCAGAAGAAAAACAAGAACAACAAGAACAAGAACAAGAACAAGAACAACAAGAAGAACAAGAACAACAAGATGAACAAGATGAAATAACAGCAACATATTCAACTACTTTACCAAATCTACAAGTATTTGCATTACCCGGTAAAGTAGTAATGCATCATAAGATTCAAAATGAAAACTTGAAGCTAGAAGAATTTATTAGAGAAGCAAAACCAATCATAAGTAAAACTTTAAAAGAAGAATTAAAAAGATTAAACTTTCTTAAATTTGGTTTACTATTAGAAGCTATGTTTATAAATGTACAAGAAGAATTATCACCAAGAGGATTCATAACAAAAAACCGAACTATCATGGAAAGTTCAGACATTGATTCAATAGTTGAAAACTGTATAGAAGAAATATTAACCAAAATTCAGGAACACGAAGGAAGAGGATCCGGATGGAGTCTTACAAGTATTGAAGTATTAGATATAAGAGTTCACAAACATGGATATGGACTAATGGGATCTAGTTACATTCCTTTGCCCAAAAGAATTAAGGATACAAGATCATGTATTAATGTGAAAAATCAAGATAATGAATGTTTTAGATATGCGATGACATCTAAGTTTGTACCAAATCATTTCGATAAACCTAACCAACACTATGAAAATCAAAGACATAGGTACAATTTTCAAGGAATTACTTACCCTGTATCACTGAAAGATATATCAAAATTTGAGAAGAAAAATCCTGGTACATCTATCAATGTTTTTGCATTAGATAGTTCAAACAAAGTGTTTCCTTTACGTGTCGTAAAAGAAGAGCTACCAGATCATACGGATTTACTACTACTAACGCGAGGAGATGTGTCTCATTATGTGTACATAAAAAAATTTGACTCTCTTGTTAACAAGCAGCTTTCTAAAGATCGACACAGAAAGATAATTTGCAAGAGATGTTTTAATTTTAAACGAGAAGGAAGACAAGGAAGAGAATGGTTACAAGAGCACAAAAGACTATGTAACAATAATTATGAAGCAAAGATTAATTTACCTTCGGAAAACAGAGCATTTGTTACATTTGAAAAGGTTCATCATCAATACCGTATCCCTATAGTTGTATATGCGGACTTTGAATCAACACTAATTCCTATAGAAGATGAAAATTGTGAAGCTAGAAAAAGTGTCAAATATCAAATGCACAAACCAAATAGTTTTTGTTTAATGGTTAAATCAACATTATCAGAAGAACATTTAAACCAATATGGATTAACTTCAGAACCTTTAGTATATCGTGGTGAAAATGTGGAAACAATATTTCTTGACCATTTATATTTAATAGCTGAAAATGTACAAAGATTATATACGAATATCGTACCAATGAAACCGATGGAGGAAGAAGAGGAAATTCAACATGAAAATGCAACTCATTGTTTCTTATGTAAAAATGAATTTACCATTGACAATTATAAAGTTAAAGATCATGACCACCTTACAGGTTATTACAGGGGTGCTGCTTGTAATAAATGCAATTTGAGCTATCGTTTACCACTATTTATTCCTGTGGTTCTGCATAACCTCAGTGGGTACGATGCTCATTTTATAATACCTGAATTAGGAAGAGACAATGGTTCAATAGATGTGTTGGCTGAAACTTCAGAAAAATTTATAAGTTTCTCTAAAACAGTTGGAAATGTAAAATTAAGATTCTTAGACTCCTACCGATTTATGCCGTCAAGTTTGTCTAAACTTTCTGAAAATTTAAGGAAACAAGATTTTATTGAAACAAAGAAGATTGTAAGTAACGACAAACTGGATCTCGTACTTCGAAAAGGTGTTTTCCCATATGATTATATAGACAGTTTAGAAAGATTTAATGAAACATCACTTCCGCCAAAAGAAGAATTCAAAAGTAAACTATACGACATGGACATATTTCAAGAGGATTATGATCATGCATGTAAAGTATGGAATGAATTAGGATTTACAACATTGGGAGAATATTCAGATTTTTATGTTAAATTAGATGTAACTTTATTATGTGATATAATGGAAGAATTTAGAAATACATGTTTTGCAGCATATGGATTGGACCCTCTTCATTCATACACTTCACCTGGACTAGCATGGCAAGCCATGTTGAAAGAAACAAATTGTAAATTACAACTTCTTACTGATATAGATATGGTTTTGATGTTAGAATCAGGAGTTCGAGGGGGATTGACACAAAGTGTAACCAGACATGTTAAGGCGAATAACAAGTATCTGCCAGATTATGATGCATCAAAACCAACAACATTCCTAGGTTATTTCGATGCAAATAACTTATACGGATGGGCAATGTCAAATCCCCTTCCATATGATAATTTTAAATGGATAGATCCAGAATCGATTGGAAACATTATGGATTTACCAAAGCATGGTGAAACTGGTTACATTTTTGATGTTGATTTTGAATATCCTGAACATCTTCACGATCATCATTACGATTTACCACTTCTTCCAAAGACTGAAATTTCCCCTACTGGAAGATGGCCAAAATTAATGATGACTTTAACCGACAAGTCTCGATATGTTGGACACTACTGGATGATACAACAAGCTTTAGACTTAGGATTGAGAATTACAAAAATTAATCGAGTACTACAATTTTCTCAATCTTGTTGGTTAAAATCTTACATCGGCAACAACACAAGAAGAAGAGCCACCGCTACATCAAGTTTTCAAAAAGATTTTTTCAAATTAATGAATAACGCAATATTTGGCAAGACTTTGGAAAACAAAAGGAAACATAAGGATATCAAATTGGTAACTGATCCAGTAAAATTACAGAAATTGGTGCAACAACCAAACTTTGGTTCATCTATAATTATTAATGAAAATCTAGTTGTTATTTCCATGAACAAGAAGTCAGTTACAATGGATCGTCCTTTGTATCTTGGAATGTCAATCTTGGATATTTCAAAAACACATATGTACGAGTTTCATTATAAGAAGATGGTTAACTATTATGGAAGAGAGAACATTGGTATTGCATATATGGACACGGATGCACTAATTTACTGGATTAAAACAAATGATATGTATGAAGATCTACGCACCTTTATATATAAAGATGATTTCGACTTTTCCGATTATCCTAAGGATCATCCAAATTACGACTATGACAGAAATAAGAAAGTATTGGGAAAATTTAAAGATGAAACAAATGGTGTGCCGATGATGGAAATTGTAGCATTAATGTCCAAACTGTATTCATTTCAACTGTACATAAACGAAAGGAACGAACATCAAGTCACGAAAAAGGCCAAAGGAATAAAAACTTCTTTCCTGAAGAAGAACGTACAGTTTGAACATTATAAAAGATGTTTGTTTGAAAATGTTGAAACAACTGCAACGTTCAACACTATTAGAAGTTATAATCATCAACTTTTTAGTGTCAAACAAACAAAGTGGGCATTAAGCTACAAAGATGACAAGCGTCATATTTTAGAAGATAAAATTAATACTTTACCATTCGGCCACTACTCTCTAAACCCTATCGACCAGTAAACCTATTCTTCGTCCTCTACCTTCTTCCTTTTTCCTTTCCGTAAAGAAGAGGGGACATGGCAAGCCCAATGCCATGTTCCCTCTTTTTTACACTAATATGAAATGGCCTTGACCTATATTCAAACTATATAAATGAGAATAAACTATTCTATGGATCAGTATTTTTACATGCAGTGTACAAGCAACATCTGAAGATGGAAAGTGTGAAGGACAAGATTGTAAATGAACTACATAAACCAGCAAGAAGAAGATTTCCAAGAAGAAGTACAATCATTAAAGGAATGAATGATCTTTATCAAGCTGATCTCATTGAAATGATACCGCACAGTAAATTAAATAAAGGATTTAAATATATTTTAACAATTATAGACTGTTTTACTAAAATAGCTGACGCTTTACCAATGAAGGATAAGACTGGTAAAAGTGTTACAAAAGCTATGGAAACCACAATACAAAGAAATAAATTTAAAATTAAACATCTACAGACCGATGATGGAAAAGAATATTTTAATAAAGACTTTGGAGCTTTGATGAAGAAATATCAAATAAATCATTATTCTACAAATTCTGAAGTTAAAGCTTCAATAATTGAAAGGTTCAATAGAACATTAAAAGGTGCGATGTATAAACAATTTTCAAAAAGAGGATCATACGTGTGGTATGACATATTACCACAACTTATAAAAGAGTATAACAACAAATATCATCGTACCATTGGAATGAAACCTATCCAGGTAAATAGTGCTAATGCCAAAATTGTATTACAACGCATTAAAAATAATACAACACCGAAATTGGAAAAATTGCAACCAAAGAAGTTCAAGGTCAACGATAAAGTTCGTATAAGCAAATACAAAGGTGTATTTAGTAAAAGATATCTACCAAATTGGACTAATGAAGTATTTACAATTTATAAAGTGCAACCAACTATACCTGAAACCTATTTATTAAAGGATAACAAGGGTGAATTACTTCAAGGTGGATTTTACGGACACGAATTGTTGAAATCAACAGTCGGTGATGTATATCTTGTCGAGAAGATTTTACAAAGGAAAAAGGATATGGTTAAAGTCCGGTGGTTAGGGTTTGATAAAAGTGAAGACTCTTGGATTCCTTCAAAAGACTTAGTATAGTTGTTTAATAGCTCATTGTGTGTTTAACCTTTATACAAGATGGAGATTGTACAACAAAAAGACCGATTTAATATCAATAACATTGATGAATTGACAGTTGACAATGATAAGTTAAATCATGGAAAACATGGTGAATTACTACCAAATACGATAAGATGTCTAATAACTGGTCCTTCAAATTGTGGAAAAACTAATGTTGTTTTTAACCTTATAACTAATCCTAAAGGATTGCGTTTTAATAATATATACATTTTTTCAAAATCATTGCAACAACCAAAATATCAATTATTGGATAAAGT
Source organism: Neoaliturus tenellus (assembly GCA_030545055.2). Classification (NCBI taxonomy): domain Eukaryota; kingdom Metazoa; phylum Arthropoda; class Insecta; order Hemiptera; family Cicadellidae; genus Neoaliturus; species Neoaliturus tenellus. The sequence continues at coordinate 230,504,237 of CM061532.1, forward strand.
ACTTGCAAGTGTACCTGAAGTGAATTTTTACAAGTTTAATGCCAGTGAAACAATTATGCAACCAAATGAAGCAAAACCATTTTCTATTTTTATATTTGACGATGTTTCTTGTGAAAATCATGACACAATAAGGAATTATTTTGCTATGGGAAGACATCATAATATTGATAGCATTTATATTGGTCAAACATACAGTAAAATTCCAAAACAACTTATAAGAGACAATGCAAATATGTTGATCATCTTCAAGCAAGATGAAACAAATTTAAAGCATATATATAATGATCATGTAAATGCGGATATGCCATTTGAAAAATTTAAAGAGATGTGTGGCAAAGCATGGAATGAGAAATATAGCTTTCTCGTTATTATGAAGGAAGAAGATATTAAAAATGGTAGATATCGTATAGGGTTGGATAAATTTGTATTTATGCGTTGAACTACCGATGCTACATCTAGTTACACGTTGAACTTCACAGTGTAAACATGGTGAATCAAGAAAAACTATTGAAAGAAATAAAATCACTCAGTGATTCTATTAGGATGAAGAATCGTGCATTGAGGATGGGTTTAAGTGAAAGAGAAGAATTTCTAGAGACTACCTTTAAACCTATTACGGAACCTTTAAAACAGATATCGGAAACTATTGGTAAACCTCGTTATGAAGGAGATGTTTTACTACCAGTTTCTAAACAAGAAGTACAAGCATTAAAAAAAGAAGAAGATGATGATTCATATACAAGTGCTAGTGAGCAAGAAGAAACAAAAGAAGAAGAACCAATTGTTGAAAAGGAAGAAGAACAGCCAATACCTGAAGCTGAACAATCTATTCCAAATTTAACTCAATTGAGTAGCGATATATTACAACATGGACCTCTTGGAAGAAAATATATAATGAAAATGCTACATGACATGAAATCAAACCCGAATTTGAGTAGATCACACGTATACGGAGCAAGAATTGATGGGAATGAATTGAAGATTGGCGATTCAAAGCTTGAAATAACACAAGACGATTACATCATTATTGGTGAGCATAGATATAAAGGAACAAAAGGATTATATGAATTAATTTTTAAAAACATACCACTAAGATATTCATCCAAAGATTTAAGTGTTTTTAAGGAGATTCTACAAAATACTAGCGCTCATAAAAGAAACTACTTAAAGGATGGAATGATTAATCGTTCACGTGCAACAAAATATAACATCGTTATAAAAAAGTTGTTTCCTCCACGAAAATTGCCAACATTACGTACTGCACCAGCGGTAAGACAACCACTGAAAAGAAAATCTTTATCACTTATGGATTTATCACTTCTTGAACAACATGGTAAAAAGAGTAAAGGAGATACTTCAACATCTGGTAAAGGATTGATGAAAAATCTATACAATACAAATGTGATTTACTACAATGACATCAATAAATTGGTTGATAGAATGAGACTATTGTATGAAGCCATGGAAGCTGGTCATACAGGTTTAAATAATGAATGGGTAGCTCTGATTGATGAACTCAGGAATCGCGACATAATTGTATAATTGTCCGCGGATATATAAGAGTTGCAGGTGTATAATGTGTCAGTTCTAACATGAGCGTCGACAAGTTCGGACGCTACTCCGCGTTAGGAGTGCAAGTTGGAGAAAACAGAAAAAGAAGTGGATTACCGCAAACACCCGAAGGTGACTATAACATAAATAATAAACGTTTAAAGTTTGTTAAAGATCCAGAAGAAGATGGAGATGCAACAAATTTAAAGACAGTAAAGGAGGAAACATCTACAAGTTTAAAACTCGACAACAACCAACTGTATGATGCAAAATCTCACAGGGTTATTAACGTTGCAAAACCAGTCAACAATGGAGATGTTGTTAATAAAGGCTATTTTCTATCTGCGATGGAATATGCTTTACTGTTGGAAAAGACTAAAAGTGGAAAAAAGTACAATGCTTTAAATTATAAAATAACTAATGTGGCAGATCCAACCGAGGATACAGATACAATTAATAAGCGTTATTTGCACTCTGTAATACCAGAAAAGAAAAAAGATGGATTTTCCTTCTATAAATATACTATAAACGATATTGGATATCCTAAAGAAGAAAGTGATGGTGTTAATATAAAATACATTAAAGATAATTGTATTTTATATAATAGTGCTGTTATTGATTGTCATGGAAAAGTGTTGTCCAATCTGGAAGATGGTTCAACTCCATCTGATGCTGCTACCGTGAGACAAATGAATGAAAGCTTGAAAAAAGGAACATCCGCTTTTGTTAAACAGAATCAGGTGGTGTCAAAGAAAGGTGATGAGTTTATGCAAGGCAGTGAAAAGTTTACCTTACTACAACTAAAAAATGACAAGTGGGATGGAAAAAATAAAAGATTGTCAAATATAAGTTTAGGCACGGAAGAACATGATGCTGTTATTTTAACACAAGTACCACAACTATCAGCTACTGGTGTTAATTTTATATGTAAAGGTAGACGATTAACCCAAGTTAAATCTGGTAAAGATGATCAGGATTGTGTTGTTGTAAAACAAACTATAGTTTTAGATAAAATAAATAACGTATATGATGGAAAAAATAAAAGAATATCTAATATATCAGCAGGAATAGCTCCGAATGATGTTGCTACTATTAATCAAGTTATAGCAACCTCTAATAACGATCCATCTGCGTATACATGTAATGGTAAACGTATCACATATCTTGATAATCCTACACGTAACAAAGATGCTACTAATGTAGAGTATGTAATGAATCTTGTAGGTAATGTAGTTATTGATATGCATAATCATTTGATTAATGCATCGATGAAACACAATAAAATCGAAGATTCTCAGAGAAACCAATGGATTAAAGATGAAATCATTGATAGATACTAGTAAAACTTATGAATATTTAAGTATGGAATATACAAAAAAGGATTCATTATCATAAAGTATTTCATAGAGTGAAGACGTTGGTTACATAAAACAGCATAATGAAGACCGTATCGCTCAGTCGTCGTCAAGACAGCGGCAAGAGAGGACGTGGTTTAACATCAGCTGCATTATCCCTGCTCAGACGGATTCCAATTGGTGCTGTTGTGGATCGAGCGATAGACGCTTTACCATACGAATTACATCTGCCCGGAGGTTATCAATATTGTGGACCTGGAACTAAGTTGGCAAAACGTTTAGCAAGAGGAGATCCTGGAATTAATAAATTAGATCAAGCTTGCAAAGAACACGATATAGCATATTCAAAGTATAAAGATTCAACAAATAGATCAATAGCAGATAAAATTCTAGCAGAAAAAGCTTGGCAAAGAGTAAAATCAAGTGACGCAAGTATTGCAGAAAAAGCAGCGGCTTGGGCAGTAACTACAGCCATGAAGACGAAAGCAAAGTTAGGTGGTGGAAAACGTCGCAGAGGAAGACCTGCAAAGAGAGGCACACCCAAAAGAGGTGGAAACATTAAAAAAGGACGTCGTAGAACTCATAAAGCAAGTATAAAGAAGACTTCTGTTTGGCAAATGGTAAAAAACGGAGCAGGTTTATACCTAAGACCATACCGTGTGTACTAAATAAGAAGAATCAATTAATAATTCCAAATAAAGCCTTAACAAATCATCAGTTAAATGATTATGTAAAATGTTTGAAAATACCATTCTTTCGAGGAGTTTTTATGAAAGATGCATTACCAACTAAAATATGGAAAAATGAAACTGGAATAGTAAATTTGGATTCCACCTATGGTCCAGGTACTCATTGGGTATGCTATAAAAAGCTCGGACAAACCATTTACTACTTTGACAGTTTTGGCAATCTACCACCGCCAAAAGAACTTCAACATTATTTTCGAAACTCAAAAAACATTTTTTACAATTACAAAAGAGAACAACCTAACAATACTGAAATATGTGGGCATTTATGTTTGGAGTTTCTAGCGAAAAGTGTCAGTCAGCTTTAAGATGTCATCGTATACAGTGTCATTGAGTGGAAATTCATCCACATTAAAAAGTACGCTGTTCCCAGCATTGCGTCTATCCAAGGAACGATTATGGGAAGCGGCATTACTTGATTTGACTACCTACAACTCAATTCCTAATGTTACGGAAGGGAAGAACAATTTACTACATTATTATGAAACTAAGGATGCTGCAGGAAAATACTCAGAATTGAAAATAATTACATTTCCTACTGGAGCTTATGAAATTGATGATATAAACCAATTATTACAGAAACAACTCGGAGAAGACAATATCACCGTTAAAGGAAACAATAATACTTTAAAAGCAGAAATAACTTCAAAATATTATATTGATGTCAGCTTGGAACAGTCGATTGGCAGTTTACTTGGATTTACAGATACAAAAAAGAAAATCTTAACTCCTGGAACTACTCATTCAGGTGATTCAACTGTAACAATATTGAAAGTAAATAGTATTGATGTCACGTGCAACATTATACACGGATCGTATAGAGATGGAGTTAATCAACATATTTTACATACATTTTATCCAACAGTGGCTCCCGGTTTTAAAATTGTTGAGAAGCCACAAAACTTGATATACCTACCGTTAAACACCAGTTTCATTTCAGACATCGTACTGAACATATTGGATCAAGACGGTCATAGTGTTGACTTTAGAGGAGAAACAATTACTATACGGATACACATCAGAGCAGCAACATAAAAGTCAACATGGGATTATCATTTAAACCGCAACGGAAGAGTCGGGAGCTCAGTAGCTCCTCGACATTGGAAGAGTTAACATCGGAAAACATTCGTTTTCTACAGAAGATTGGATTGAAACTTAACAGCGATGGATATCCTGGATATATCTCAAGGACCAACGTTCGACGAAACACTATGGGAGAAGGAATATCACACGCACAACCCTTACACTTCATCAAAATTAAACAATAACGATGAAATAAGGATCCCCATTCAACAACAAGATATTTACACTTTACCGTGTGAAAGTTACTTGTACATTGAAGGACGGGTATTAAAATTGGATGGAAAAACTGCTTCAACAGTTCCTTTTATAAATAACCCGATGGCATATCTTTTTGATGAAATAAGATATGAAATATCAGGGGTGACGGTTGATTCAACAAAAAAGGTTGGTTTAACAACGACATTGAAAGGATTAACATCATTAACACCGCATGAGAAGAATTCAATAGTCACTGCCGGATGGGTTGCCCCTGATAAAGACACTATAACACCAGATTCCAACGGTCACTTTGATTTTCATGTACCTTTACGATTGCTTTTGGGATTCGCTGAAGATTACAAACGGGTAATAATAAATGTCAAACAAGAATTAGTATTACTCAGATCTTCAACTAATAAGGACTTGATACTTGCAGACCCTGCAACTACGGAAGATAAACTGGAATGGCAACTACAGTTGGATAAAGTTGTTTGGAGGGTACCTCATGTAAGATTGGCTGATGAACATAGAATCCTATTATTGAGAAAGTTGAAATCTGACCGTGATATTGTGATGCCATTCCGAAGTTGGGAATTTCATGAATACCCTACACTACCTCAGACAGAACGACAAACATGGACCGTCAAGACATCAACTTACTTGGAACGAGCAAGGTACATAATACTCGGTTTTCAAACTAAGCGAAAAGATGTTATCACTGCAAATGCTGGTCAATTTGATCACTGTAAAATAAAGAATTGTAAAGTTTTCCTAAACTCTCAATTCTTTCCCTATGACAATTTGAATGTCATGTTCAGCAAAAAACGTTTTTCCATTTTATACGATATGTATGCAAGATTTCAATCGTCATATTATGGAAAGACTAATACACCACTATTATCACCTGACCAGTATTATTCCAAGGCTCCAATAATTGTAATCGATTGTTCAAAACAAAATGAATCGGTAAAATCATCAAGTGTGGATATAAAAATTGAAATGGAATTTGAAGAACCAGTAGCGGATGGAACTTCGGCATACTGTCTAATTCTACATGATAAAATAGTTACTTACACACCGCTGACCGGAATTGTGAAGAATGTACTTTAAGAAGAATTGTACAACAACTGCAAATTTTTGAGGTTAGAATTATCTGCTTTAATTTTTGAGGTTAGAATCTCATTTGTGAAAGACAAGTTGAAAACAAACAATTATGTAATTGTATAAATTTCAAGGATTTTACGAAAAATATAAAAGCGAGAAAATAATTAGTAGAAACTTCATTCTATCTTCAACCGTCGTATGGGAAACATCATTCGCAAGATGAATTCTACTAACGGAGAAGAAAATACACCTCTAATGGATGATAATAGTTCAGATATAGAAAAACAAGTTGAACGAGAAATGGACGAGTTCCTAAAATTCAACAAACATAAGAAGAGAGAAGAAGAAAAAGCTGAAAAAGAAGTAAAAAGGAAGAAGGTTGAAGTTAACATTACAACCAATATTTTAACAGAAGTATTTCTTCGGATTATCTACCCAATTTCTTCATGCATGACAAAAAGTATATCAGTTGGAATTTTAAAATCAATGGATTATTCACCAATTGTTATTTTAAATCATGGAAACAAAATGGTTACTTTCAGTGAAACTACTTGGGAATCTCTCATGAAACATTTACATCTTTTGGAGTGCTATTTAAGTAACAACACATTTGGAAGAAGAACAAGATTAAGTTTATTGGAATCAAATATTGAAGTTGATATAGTAAAACATCGTGGAGGACAAATTGTTCGCTTCAGAGATTTAACTACACATAATGTTAAATTATATTTTACTAAAGAAGAATTTTACACTTTAAGTTGTACTACCGGTCCCGTCACCAGATATTTGAAACAACTAATATTTTCAAGTGCAATAATTAAAGACTATCTAATTGATACATTGGACAAAAAACCTTTTGTTCCAATTTTATACGGTCCCGTGGATACTTCAATCTTTAATAGAATACCTCAAGAAGTTGAAATGTGGAGACAATTAAACAACTATCACACCAATTTTAATATTGATGAAGTGGCACAAGAAGTGAAAGAAGAAGAACAATCCTGTCTGTTATAAACATCGGCTCATTCAATTTTTAAGTCAGTTGTTAGTAAGACTTCATCATGAATAAACGGGTTTCGTTTTCTAATGCGCCACATATAATGGAAGTTAAAAGAGGTATAATTGAATTTCAAGCTTTCCGAGGAAATGATGGTAATTTTATTATTAAAGAATTAGTAATCTTGGACATGAACACATCAGTAGTTTATCATTATTTGTTCAAACCTCCAGTACCATTTAATAGACTAACAACTAAAGCGAAAGTTACAAACAAATGGTTGAACAAACATTTTCACAACTTAAGATGGGATGAAGGTTTCATTAATTATAACATGATGCCGCACATTATGAATCATTATTGCAAAGAGTTTAAAATTATCTACACAAGGGGATTGGAAAAAGCAAATTGGATACAATCATTTACAAGCAACGAAGTGATTAATGCAATAATTGATAAAGATTTCCAATGCTACTTCAACGAACTTTGTATTTCATCAAAAAGTTTTAAACATCGAAGGTCGCAGTGCGCTTTAAAGAATGCCTACCGCTTGAACAATTTCCTTCAACAAAGTGGTGGGGGTAGTGTCGATTATAAAAGTGAGAGCGCTACCATGACGCAGCATGAGTATTACTCTAACCTCCGAAGAGACAACATCTCCGACGGACATTCTTATTAACAAGAAGATTAACAACAACATCAAGATGGCATCACAGAATTTACTTCAAAGTTTAGTTGATCAGTTCAACGCTCATTCTAAATCATCAATTCTACCTACAAAGAAATGTTCTGAACTAAAAGAAGAAAAACACTACATCATTCATACGATTAAGAAAATGGAAACTTCAGTAGGTGATGCTATTAATTGCACATTGAGCGAGGCTCCATATACAGTTGGTGATGAACCAAAATTTCAGATCTTCCTACCAAGACGCTTTGTACAACTTCTTCAAAATGAAGATCTTCGTGTAGTTCAACCCGGCGCACTCTATTTGGTTTCGCACGGACCAAGTGGGAACAACTCAACTGAACTAACTATTCATGTAACACCTACTACTGATTAGTTTGTACATAACATTGTAACTATTTGTTTGTAATTGTTTTTCAATAAATATGATATAAAGAAAAAACAAAAAAAAATTAAAAGAAGCAACATATTGTGATGTCTTTGTACATTACAATATGTTGCTTTTTTTTTAAAAATTCCACGGGATGACCTTGACCCAATTTTGTGTGATAATAAAAGTGAAAATCAACTTGTGAAATTCATCAGTCTACGACTACCTTTCGTACCGTACACATCTCACTCTCTATCACTAAATACAAAACTTCAACATGTCCCTAAAGGTTAAGTGTGCATCTTATGATACCAATACCATAACTACTTTTGAACAACTTGAAGATTTAACTAACGAAATGCGAGTTTTACTTACCGGTGGTTATCACTTAACTGTTGATGTTAGTGCTACTAATACAAGGATGTTCACTAAAACAAAATATTGCGATGATGAACTATTTTTTTCTACACAACCTACAACTTCTTCATCGCCAGCTGGTCAACATAACGTCAAGTTCCAGAAGTATTACCAATGTTGAATAACTTTTAATAAATAAAATTACAACTAAGGAATCACGTGATCAATGTCAAGTTCATAAAAAGGATGTAAAAGTTTGATAAATAATCATTCGCTTCTCAGCTCTCGCCACGACAAGACCTATTCAACAAAATGTTATACAGAATGATGATTGAACTTGATGGAAAAATCTATGGAAAAGACTACAACACCGTTGAACAAATGACCCAAGATTTAGATGTATTAACTAAAGAAGGATATCAAGCTAAATTAATTTTAAAATTTCCTGAAATACATCCATTATCAACAGAAGAACTTGTTGCTATGGCTAAGGCGGAGAGAGAGAAAAAGTCTGAAGAAAACAAACAAAAAGAAACTTCCTAAGTTTCAATAATACTTACACTTGTAAGGTATAATTTTTTAAAACTCCATTTGAATGACCTTGAAATTACCCCTACCATATTTCATAGTACATAAAACTCGCTATTCATTACTGTACAATCTTATTCTTTCACTAGACTCCTCAGCGTCAACATGGAAGAGCAAAAATACAATTACAAACCTCGTTACTGTTCTAAACAACAGTGTACAGATTTAGGACCAATGATGGTGGATGGGTTAGCTTGTACTAAATGTGAATTCTTCGGATCTTGTTATTGCAAATGTAAAACAAAACAACTACCACCACCGGAATTGCGAACTTTCAAATTTTATAAATCAAGATATTTTCATACATGTTGTCCTCAAAGATGTTTCAAATTTCACCCTCTAGATCTTGCTCATTGTCAACGCACCAAGTCTCATCAAGATGATTTTTGTACACATATAATAAAAAGATGTAAATACAGATCAGATTGGTATTCCGATCCTGTAGAACCATCAAATGTGTAATTTCAGTTTTACACTCTTTTTTCAAACTTCATTTGGATGACCTTGAGATTTCCCCCACCACTAGTTCTAATTTTTATATAATATTATATTCAACTTTAAATCATTTCACTTCCAACACTCAAACTAACAACATGGAAGCAAAATTTATCAAGTTTGAACATATAATAACTGAGAGGGAGGAGATGGAAGAATTGTTTCAAAACTTACTTTCTATCATGGACAAATATCCTATGAGGTGGTTCAAAATTGTGGTTCAATATTTAAATCCTGGTGAGTTATTTTCTTCATCATCACAGAGTGAGGAAGACGAAACAACTAATTCAGTTAGAATAATTGAATTAAAAGATAAAGAAGAAGAACTTACCGCTTTATTTGATCATAATCTCAAGGTCACCATTATATAAACCCCCTCCCTATGCACCGATCCTCATTCCATCACCGACTCTCCAACAATGAACAACTCTCCATTGACCCAAATGAATTCTAGTTTTGAAATAAACTCTAAAGAAGAGTTACAAGACATTTTTAATATTTTACAAGAACTTGTAGATAATTTTACAACCATCAAAATGAATTTGGAAATAACATACGATTGTCCTATTTGTGATAAAGTTGAAAGTTCGGACGAAGACAGTTTACTAAATCTAACTCCTGCACCATCTGACACTACCGATGGTAATAACGAAGAGCAAAATATTTCCCCCACCACTTCTTTATAATTCTTCGCTCCTCCCACCACTTCTTTATTTAACTAACATTTCTCGCTTTCACTTCTCATTCCGTCTTCGACTTTTCAACTATCAACATCACTTGTTTTAAAATTTCAAACACTAACACAATCATGATGGATATGATGGATGAAGTTCCCTTCATAACTATAATGGAAGAGGATAAATTGAAATTGGAAATTAAACGATTGGAAATGGAACGGGAAAACCAACTCGAAATGTTACATTTGTTCAAGCTTTTCAAATACATCATCTGGGGACTCTGCATTTACCTTCTCATCGTCGTCGGTGTTTGCATTTACAACTCTGTAATTCATCACAAAAGTTCAACTTGTTTAAACTCTGCTGTTGCACATTAATTGTATGTTCAGTAATAAAATTCAAAAGTTACTTCAACCTATCCTACTATCACCAACTAGTTCAACTTAGAACTATTTCTGGTGGTAGTTGGGTAGGCTTTTTTAAAACTTACTCTGGATGACCTTGACATACTTTCCAGATCCTATTTATAAATTTCAATTTCAGTTTTAAACTAACTTTTAGTTTTGTTCAACTATTAAGAGTTTTGTTAACACCGTCAAATTTCAGTTTTCAACTAACTTTTAATTTATGTGTACTTTTAGTTCAACCCTAGTTACTTTATTCGCAAATTCAGTTCAACCGACCGCCGACGCTATCGCCATCTCCACCCCAATATTTTAACATCTCTGCCCGTAGGGGCAGCTGCCCGGACATCTGTTCGGTTTTAAAAATATAAAAGAAAGGTAAAGGAGTGGGGGTGGCGCATGCTCACCAATGCAAAACTAAGGTTTGAGGTTAGAATTATCCATGGCGGCCGCCATGTCTAGTTCAGTTTCACCACATAGAGTCGGCGACCGGTTATTGGTCTAAAGGAGTGGGGGAAAGGGTGGTGGGGGGAAGGTTGCCATTTTATAAGCCCTCTCCCTAGACGGCGCTTCTCATTCTATCGCCAACTTTCAAACGATAAACACCTCTCCCATGGCACGGATGAATTATCCCGCTATCACCAACTACTTCAACTTAAAACTATTTCTGGTGATAGTTGGATAGGATTTTTAAAAACTTACTCTGGATGACCTTAACATATTTTCCACATCTCAGTTATAAGTTTGAATTTCAATTTTAAACTAACTCTTAATTTTTCTTCAACTGTTGTAGTTTTGTTAACACCGATGAATTTCAATTTTGAACTAACTTTTAATTTATGCGTACTTTTAGTTCAACCCCACTTTATGCGCAAATTCACTTCACCCTAACGCCAACACTATCGCCATCTCCACCCCAACCTATATGGCATAAAATATAACTACAGCATCTCATATATACCCTCCATCCCCCACCGGAAGCTATGTGACATGGCAGCTGGCGCCAGCTGCCGCGGCACGTGGCTCGGTGGGCACGTGGTCGGTTTTAAAAGTGGCCAAAAACCACTACTCTTATTTTAGAGTAATAAAAAGGAATAAATACTACCTACAATGAGAAATTTCTATAATAATTTACCTTCAGGCAGATGTTGTGGTATTATGAGTTTTCAGATGGAATATCCTTTGGAAAAAGTGTAAGAAGGGCGAATAAACAGAGGGATAGGAACACATGACTATCACCAGCAGCGCCAGTAGCAGGATAGGCACGTAGTCGATCTCCATGTCACCTGCCGTGTGGGCAAAGAAAGGGTACCATGATGAAACAGTCATAGCAAATAATACGTTCTATCAGTAGTAAAGGTTTCTTGGTAGTAGGGTAATAATACAAGAGTAGTATCCTAAGGTAATGGAAAAAACAGATTAAACAGGAGAGAAACATACTACTCTCAAATTTATAACAAAAAATGCAACTGGAACAAAGTGTATGAAGTTAAGCAGACGTAATGTAAAAATCTTGTTTTTAATAATTTGATTGCCCAATATTTTGTATTTTAACAATTTATTGAAAATATTTCATATTTATATTTTTTTGCATTATTAAATTTAGTATGATAAAAAATAAACTAACTTGGTTATCTCCAACATAAATGACAGCTTACATCAGAATCTCTTAGTTTAATTAAATGATTTATCCGTCAAATAACATACTGCAATGAAATATTAATTATAGCAATAGAACTAAGCCAACAGTAAACCGAGTTATTGTAATAATAAACCTTACCTTGGTATTTTCAAATCCCACTCCTTAAAAAGTAAAATTAGTAAAAAAGGCACTTTCAGTGAAACTACGACAAAATTTAAGAAGTTTTCTCTAAAGATTATTTATTCACGAAAAGTTATTCAGCTCATGTTTTAAAAGCAGTCTGAGAAACTGTACTTGAGGCCATCCGTGCGTCGTCTGGTTGTGTTCAAGATAAGATCTCTTATATAAGTAATTGGCATATGCAATCATATTAGTAGATCCTTATCTCGTCACATCATATAAAAGCTAAACGATTGCCCTCTCCGTTCAGTTGAAGAAGATGAAAAGGGGAAATATTTTTCCTCGAATTTTATGACAGTGCTTTATTTTGTTACGAGAATATGTTATGGACTTGATGGGTTTACGATTTCTTACATACGTTCATTGATTGTACATGAATGATTGGTAATTTTGTACATAGTTTTTCCTTGGGTTTATTTACTTAGAACAACTTATAAAAATAAAGAGGAAAAATACATAATTTTACTTACATAACCACAGAGAAAACCTTATTTTCGGATAATTTAGATAGTCAATATAGGGGTTTTTTTATAACTATTTCAAAATTTTAAAAACATATATTTTTAGGCTGCAATGCGTTCCTAAATATACACAATAAATATAAAAGAATTTATGGGATTTCGAAATTTCGTTTACCTTAAAACATAAAAATGACTTTAGAACCGATACAAAACTCAACGAAAAAGTAATTTTCAGTGAAAACCTTAAAAACTGTGTTGAGTAAGAAATTAATTTCCGTATATAATGATGAGTTTAGTGACAGTGGTGTCTTATAAACGTAAACTCCCACGATCAGTTTGCCCCACAGTTGTGCACCAGTGGTAGTCTGGTCCCCAGAGTATAGACTGTTGGTAGATTACGTCCGATAGCAGGTTAGAGTTGGAGTGGCTTGGCTGATAAGCTCATCAGGGATACCTGAGGTCCCTGGCTTACTAATCTGTGTGTTATCGTGTACCTAGATTTAATTCAGTTTTTGGTACTATTTTATAAAATTAGGTAGTTCCAAAAGTTCCGTTATTCTTGTTGTAGATGAAATGAGTCATATCACCATCATAAAGTTTACTTCTATACTTCTTATTGCACTATGTTGTATGAGTGACAGAAAGGTTATAGTATATTGGTCTTCTGCTAAAATCTACGGGGGGGGGGGGGGGGGTGAAAATCTTAATTTCTTGGAAATTCAGGTTGGCTAGTATTCATGAGAATTGGGAGGAGGTAAAATGTAACAATTAGGAGTTTTGGGGTTTCAAAGCGCGTCCAAACTATATGTAAGATAAGGCCAGAAACTGTTTTTAAAATAAACGTAGCTATAATATATTAGTTTATCTCAATCATGTTAATATATCAAGATACTTGAACAATAAGTAAGGGCACGACAAGCTTTAATGGATGTAGAATACCTGAAAAATAACTTAAAACATGATAATTCACAATTTTTTTCAGGAATTTAGAGTAGCTACAGTAAATTTGTTTGAATATTTTTTGGTGTAGGTAGATTAAAATACTATAAAATCTAAAAAAATATTGAACCTTTTTCAAGTGAAACCCTCCATTTTTTTTCATCATCCTGTTTGACAATTTTATAAAAAAGAGACCTGGTACTGCAAAATCTATACAGTTTTAAACTGATTTTCAAATTTTCGGTGTCGATGGATAGGGCTTGGTCTGTAGTTGTTTCCGCCAAAAATTTATGAGAATCGGACTGAAAATAAAGGCGCTATCGACCATTGAAATCTAAATATTCCCCATTAAAATAATATTGGGGATTGAATCGAGCATTCTATAACCCTCGCCACGTAACTTGACGAATGAATTTTCACTACTATTCAGTTAAAATGATTGGATAATCAGCTGTTCTATAAAAAAATGCATGTAATGTAAGCTCGATGTTTTTGAAAAAGTACCCCCTCTCCTCCCCTCGCCGTACCCAGCTGATTTTGACCATTCGTCAACTTATTTGGCGTGACTTATAAACATCTGTTAATTTTCAGCTGTAAACCTGTAGTTTTTGGTGATTACAGATATTTACAATATTGGATTGGTTGGAAGTACAGTAATTGACTTGGAGCTAAAAGTAAAATTTGCATTGTAATAAAATAAATTGTTCGATTTCGAGCAGTACATATACTAGTTAAGGTATAAATTTAAGTGAAATTGCTTATTCTTTTTATATTAATACAAAATGAATTACACATTCGGACCTTTGTGAATGATAATGGACTTATGTGTGCTCTATTACAAAAAAACTTAGCGTGATATTGGCGTGATCAGTTGCATAAAGGCGATTACCGCGAAACGGTGCATTAGGCCTGCAGGGCAGTCGCTGTTACGGGTTTAATTAAAGTAGGAACAACTAATCAATATGCATTTACTGTATGAAGAAAGTCGAGTAGTAGTATTACCAATGATGTTAAGCAATAGTAAACTATCATTCAAAACATTAATTTACCACACATGATTTTAGTTGTTGAGATGAAAAGTTTACATTTATTTAATTGTGTTTTTACATTCAGTGATGCGTGTAGATAAAACTAAAATCATTAATAAAAAAAGTAAGTGTTACCAGTTACATTTTTTTAAAGCAGATAGCTTCGCGATTAGATACCAAATACCTTATTTGTACTATTCAAAAATCATTAGCCCTCCCCCCAAAAGTTGATAGATTACGTAAAGTAAGATAAGCAATTAGGAATAAATCAAAGTTTTCCACTTCGTATAATACAGTAGAAAACTTGAATATCTTTATTTACCTCCCCCCTGGGGAAAAAATTACTTTCACAACATTGTGGCTTGTTCACAAAATGCAACTTTTTATCAATGCAATCTCCTTTTAACACGAATTTGGGATTAAATTACATTATATATCTGATTTCAAATGCAATTTGTAATAGTTTATACCAGACTACAGTTTATAAAATTTTTTACAATAATAAAACAATTCGTTTCTAAGATACAAAAGAAACATAAAAGTAAGAAAAAATTTTTGATTTAGAATTATTGAATTTATAAAATCAGTTCTCTTATATAAAGTCTGGTGAGTGATGACTCAATTAGTTATTTATGTCAGTATTTGGTAAAACAATATGTTTATATTTCTAGATGTGATTTAAAATACCCCCGTCGCAGCAGACCTGCGTACTCACCGAATTTCCAAAGAATTATTGTTTCAACATCAAAGAACTTTGTGTATATCTTATACAATTAATAATATTTACAAGAAATATAGTATATTTAAAGGCATTATATTTCTGAGTAAATTATTTTTATTTAATAATTTATATATTAATATTTATAATGTAATAAATGACTTTTTTAACAGTAATAAAAGTGCATATCCAGAGCTTCCATGCAAAAGGAATGATTTGTTTACAAATAACAAAAAATAAACATTTTAAATTTGACAAATATGCAGAAGACAGCTGATCAGCTGATTAGGAACAGATACCTTATATCTCCATCTCTCTTGCTCCCATTATACTTTTATTTCCCATAAGAATACCATGGGTTTTAGCATGTAGGTTTGCTGCCATGTGGGTTTTGGATCAAATCTTAACTACTCACCACCTAGTTAAGGTTCATAAAAATTTTTATTAAGATATGTTGATAAATAAGTGATATATAACTTTTTAAAGATTTACCCAGAAGAATAACATGGGAAACTTAATTTGAATTTTATCTATAACCAGTTAAGCTATTTAGAAGATTCAAAATACTTAATTGTTTGTTTTTTTAAGCTCTTTTAAATGGTTTTAGTTAAAATGGATGAATTTTGAAAATTAAGGTCCAAAAATGCCAAAAACCAATTTTTTACCCCTTTGAAACCCCATAAAACCCCGTTCCCATAACCCGACAATGCTGGTTCGCGAACTCATGAAAATAGACCTGGTCTTACACCTTCATATCAAATTTGATCAAAATCGGAGGTCCGCTTCAAAAGTTATCTTTACCACGGACACACACACACACACACACACACACACACACACACACACACACACACACACACACACACACACACACACACACATATATATATATATATATATATATATATATATATATACATATATATTCATATATATGAAAATAAACGAACGGTGTTTTTGGCTTCTGGGGACCTCAAAATGGAAAAGTTAAGTGGTCCCGGGCTTAGGTCTTACCGTGGCTACTACCGTAATAGCGTATTCCCTATAGGGAAATTCGCTAAAAAGAAAGATATTGCTTTATGTAATATCCTAAAATGATAATACAGAAACCTTAAAACACAGAAGATTTGTCTATACAAAATCTTTTTCGTTTGGCTTATGTACATATATGGTATCATACACTAACTGTGTGGTTAAGTCTTTTTCGGATAGAAGTATTAGGGTGTATAAAGAATGAATTCGAAATATTATTCATTTTTTACTTACCAATGAAGTTACACTATTGAATGAAAAGAAAAGAAGTGTTCATTACTAGTCTCGAAAGTGACTTATTGCGGGGAGAGATTGCATTTACGAGCGAGGTGAGATCGACCGTGGAAAAGGCTATCGAGCCCCGCAATGGCACATTTGAGACGAGTATTGAACATTATTGTTCATTACGATATTGAAAAACTTGCAAACAACATAAATATTTTTGTTTATTCAACTTGGTATTAAGAAAAATAACCGAACTCATAACGGTGAGTTTCCGTGCTTATCTCGAGGTAGGCCTACATACGCACGGGAACTCAGTGTTATGCATTAGCTGATCAGTCTGCAACGCAAAACCCCATAAGGTTACTTTCCGTGCACCACAAATGCACAGAAAGTTAACGTTATGTATTTTTTCCGGGCAGTAGCGAGAATAACCCATTTTCTTAGCTCATTTTACGTTTAGAAAGTGTACTTTCTTGTGTAGAGTAATGATTTTTTTGCTATCAAAGGTGTGCCTTTAAATCATTTGTTGAAATGTATAACTTTTATTATTTTATTCACAATGATCGTATAAGATGAGTGGAGCTTTGTCACAACCCACTCAATGATGCAATTTTTAAATGTATTCAACTCCAACGCTCACTCGAGTAACTTCTCTTTTTCCTTGAGCATTGCATGAATGTACAGATCGATTATAGTCATGTTCAAATAATGCTGCTTTGGAAAATATTTTTGTCTAGGTTGTTTAGTAAATTAATGTAATTTTGTGTAAGATTTACATTTTATAGACCAGGCAGCAATTATATTCATAACAATACATTAAATCTGTATATAGATTTAAATTTAGTTATGTTCATTAGGAAGAATTTTATTTCATGATGGCGTTTCAACATACATCAAACTGTTTTTATTCTGTTGTGTATACAATCCAGACATGAGGAGTATTAATCAACTGATGGAATTTTAAGCACCCTCTACATTTTATTAAGCAGCGTTTTCCTCGGAACGATAGAATTCGTTAGGTACGTTGTGAGCTCCACAACACGGTATGAATCCCACTACTATTACATAGCTTTCCAGAATTGTCTACATTGACTTAGAAGGTGTCAAACTATTCCGATGCCAAGTAAGTGTGTCAGAAATAGGCAATTCCACTGTTTAGTACAAAATCCAGAAATTAAAAAGTTTTAATTTAAAATAACGTACATGAAAGATACGTGAACCACACTTTTTTTAAAGCTCTTTATGATTCCATCTATAGCCCTTTGAAGCTTTCATAAAATAATCCCTCTGTGCCTATTCATTCCTTGAATTTTTATTGCCAGGTTTTATGATTTTAAATAGTTATAATATAAATCATGTGAAATCAGTTCTTATGATTTTATAGATATGCATAGTAGTTTATACAATGATCGTATTATGAAGGTCGTCAAGACACGAGTGATGAGGTGTATGTTAAAACACGTCCGATTACGTCACGCTTTACCCAGTCGTCGTTCTGACTAACTTTTCACTATTTTAAGATTATAAGGCAAATAAAGCTACTAAAACATGAATCGTAGTAATCAGTTGATGTGCGAATTGCGTAGTTTATACAACATTACTTTTCCCAAATGCTGATCTCTCATTGGAATTAAATCTTTATCGTTAAGAATTCATTATGCAACGGGTTTGTAGTTGATTCAATAATGTACCTATTTATTATTTTACCTGTAGTATAATTACTAGCGCTTATTGTTGTAAGCGCCAGTATTGTATTGTTGTAACAGTCATAGGTAGTTAATTGTTGTTGTGGTATTAGTAGGCAACACAATTTGTAAAAGCAATTTAAAAATTTAATTTTTTTTGTTTTGTTTCAGGGGCTTTTTTGTGAACAAGGTACGTATTTGTTAATGCATACTTTTTTAAATATGAAAGTAAACTTAAGTATTACCCTGGATGTATAGACTTACATCTCAGTAATTAAATAAGCGATGACCCCGCTCTCAGCACATTGATGAGAGTTGTAGACGATCTCCACTCTGAAGAATTTGGGCATAATCTGTCAACTGAGGGGATAATTGTTGATGAGGGAACACCCATAGGTCCAACGGAGATTGTGCCTACCGCACTTTTGGCAGCCCTTAGGAGAGACTACTTTCCCCGCCTCTTTAAATGTATGACACAGTGCCAGACGTGATAAGGAGGCTACTCAATGATCGCGACATTGCTGAGGGAGGAATAAAATCCCAGCCATTGAATTTGTGCTAAAACAGAATCACGAATCGATCGCCATTCAACGGAGAATTAGCAATAACTATCTGAATGGGTATCACTCAAGTCGAGGAAGCCTTGACTGTAATAAAAATGGTCCGGCCATTCGTTCCATCTTGCTGATTGTACCCTTGACGTGAAAACGTTTCTATTTGGCACGATGAAGCGAAATTCTTGTCGCACTCGAACAGACTCTCAGGTTACCAGTGTCGCTTCTTGCCATACCGAGGGAATATCTAAGGGACTGACGGCTGGTGTATGAGACGGACAGAGGTGTCTACACCAAAACCATTAGGCCTACTTATAGTCTAGACCTGGTATCGCTGCCCGGGCAGAATATTTCAAATTTCTCATATGAGCATGCTATGAATGGAAATGCCGCACGGATCGCATCCGATTTCCATGTGAAGCGAAGCTGTAGTAGGAGACTCGGCTTCATTTGGAGCCAATCACTCCAACATGAAAGGCGTGAGGAAATAATGCGAGGAAAATGTTGCAGTAAATGTGAAGGAAAAATATGAGTTATTTTCTTTTCCGTACGAATAGAATATACAAACAACAGGTTATTATGATTGACAAGTCTATGCGAACCACCTTAGCTCTTTCATATTTTTCTAAGGTTTTGCCGTGAATGTAAAAGGTGAAAAGGCGCATTATTATGATGCGAAACATATTTATGAAGGTTTAAAAACCATTATTTTATACGTATTACTAAATTAATTATTTTCTTTTAATACTGATAGATATTTTTATAACTCTTGTCCCCCATATAAGAGTTTATCCATATGAACTTTTAAAAAACTTTTAAATTTCGCATGGTTGAACAAAACAGAAGAAAAATTCTAAAACATTTTAGATTTAAAAAGCTTCTCACAAGTTTTATAACGTGTACTAAACCAATTCTTAAAAGTTGTACATATACATTTTTTGGTTATATCTTGAAAAAAGGAACAAAATATGTAACATTGCGGAAACAACTGGATCATCAAACTGAGGAATGACATTCCTGGTGAAAACAAAACATACCCGACTGTGGAACTTGGAATCTACACCAAATTTTTGGCTGCGGTAAAAATATGTTATTCCAGCCTTTAAAAGTATTGGGATCAAAAATATTTAGTTTAAGAAAATGCGTATGACTTCATAATTTTATCATGCCAAGCATGTTTATTACTTTGCATGCCAAAAAATTTCGTTAAAAATCTTTTTTGATGACAATCAAACTATCACTACATTAACTAACTTTTCAAACGTTACTTAAACCGAAAATAAATTTTTATTTAAATATTTCAAGAGATTTGTATAAACTTTCTTTAGGCTCAAATGAGTGTTACGAGAAAATCTTTTTATGGAAACTTCTAAAATCTATAAAAAGGAAGTCAACAGTTAATAAAATTAATAATGGAAGGAAGGATGGGATCAACAAAAATAAACTGACTACATGAGTTTTTACAAACCAATGTTATATATTAAGCACCTGAGTGTTTTACTTGCCATATACTGTATGTTGAGTAATTGAATTTTTCCATATTTAAAACTATTATTTGTATGTTCATTTTGAATCGTGGTATAATACATATTGGTTGAGAAAGGGCGGAATTAATTTATTGAAAATATTGAAAAATGTGAAAAGTCAATTTATTGCAATTTACGAGTTAGGTTCAATATTAAAATGTTCGAAGGACCAGGTAAAACTACCAGAGATGAATAAATGCCTACAAAACTGTTCGTAAAAATAATCAAGAGAAAAGTTTAAACTCACTGACATGAAAATCCTTATGGCGGAGCTGGACAGGACGCCAAGATGGCCGACTGGACGCCACCACAGCCAGGGCAAGGGAACTGCTGGGCCATGAAAGTCTCTCCGATTTGGTCCAGGGAGTCTTCTCTTTTGCTGCGAATTCGAACGCAGTCAATGTTCATATACGCGGGAGACCGATAGTTGCCCGACACGCACTAGACACACACTGTTGATTCACTGCAATTTATGTTAGTGAACAGGGACAATAGTTTAATGAACAAAACAATACCACTTTACAAAATGTTTAAATAAATTAAAGTGAGGAAGCCACCATGGGCGAAACTAATGTCACGCTCAAAAACGTTACAGCGTGCCTGGAAAATAAAAAAAAGGCCGAAAAGCAATCGAGACAAGTTTAATGGACTGAGACCACGAGACGAATGTGAGCGTCCTGTAAGGTTAGGGAACTGCCGACACGCAAGAACGGAACCCAAGTGGTTTATGGGTCATCGCCCAATCAGAGGCCAGGAATCAGTAATTTTCCGTTCTGGTGGTGATCACCAGTTCTCTCGGTGCTATCGCCATATCTCTGTCTCTCTCTCTCGATCTGCCTACCGCCAATATTTGAAATGACAATTCTGCTTGTCTGTTATAACTTAGAATTACTTAACACATATGTAAAAATACTTTTCATAATGCTCAGTAGTCGTGGGGAGTGTTAAAATATTTCAGAACCGTATATTAATTTTAGTATGTAGTATATTTATTAGAACATTGTATATCTACACCAAAAGATCATTTTAAGGCCAAAAAATATTTCTGTTTATTTTTTATGAAATTCTTCGTCTTTAGACGAATGATAAATCTTCATGTCTATATTCACTGGAAATGTGACATGACCATGCCACTGGATTATCATTTTTACAGGAGCTCGATTCTTATCTATAAATATTTGTTGTTAATGTCACCAAATAATGGTTTTAATCCTTATGATGAAAGTTGTATTAAATTTCAATAGAATATTTTTATCGGGAAAGCAGGTAACGCAGAAAACCATCCATGTTTTACATTTCACTGGGAAAATGTTTGAAGTGTGGAGCAGCGGGTACTACAGACAGAGACTTTGCGTTGTGTAGGACGAGAAGTGTTTAGGGGAAATATCACAATATCGATGACGCTGTTTGAAGATTAAAGAAACGGCGGATTGATAATACAATATTTGATGTGATTGTGTACAATCACAACAATTCCCCCACCCTCACCTTAGAAACATGCAAGTAATATTTATATCTGAATATTTAAGCCTTTATACAGTTATTAATGTTTAATTATTATGCTAAGCAATCGTAAAATATAAAAAATCTTTACTGAAAAGAAACAGAACTACATGATTTCTATTACGTTGTATTGTGCTTTGATATATGAATCCTGCCCCTCTAATATATCCATGGTTCTTTAAACAATTTTCAGAAATATTTGTTAAAATACATTAATCTGGTCAAACAAGTCTAAGGACTATATTTAGCCTAAACTTGCATAAATTTAGGCAGACGATTGTACTTAGGTGTTTAGTTATTGTTATGCGTAAGACCGTTATAGAAAATAATACAATACACTTGGCTCAAATAAAAGAAAATTATTAGCAGAATAATGACTGAAAGGAGTTATTATTAGCAGTAAGTGAAAGAATAATAACTGGTGAGAAACAATTACCTGCCCGAGTGTTTGACGACTGTCGTGCTCATTCATCTGTACTGTAATTGATTGGCGTCTAACTCGACCGAGAGGATATTAACTTCTGTTTGTAGCTAACTACCTAACAGACGTCGTGATTAGCTATGGACAAACGATTTATGGACGAACATCATTGAGTAATTACTAATAATATTGAATCTTTGCGTTTCCTCTGATATAGAATTCATGTAATGAATATTTCTTAAATTAAATAAAATTTTTCTCTTTACTTACAAGTTTTTTTAAAACTTAAGTTATTAATGGCATAACCATATAGGGGTTTTGCTGTTTTCTCAATCATCAGAATTATATGTGCTTCCGTACAGAATGCAATATGGTGTAACCAGTGGTTGTTCGATGCTTGAAGAAGGCATTTTTATTTCAGATGACCTACTTTTGAGTTATATTTTTGATACTGAAACATTTAACTATTTATATAACTTCTTAAATTATTGACATAAACAATATAGAAAAACTTTTTTATATTGTTTAAGATAGTTAAAAAGTATAGTCAAGCTTTTATCAATAATATACACTAATGTTTTCCCTTGAAGAATCCACTTAGTCCTCTATTTCAGTTTTATTATTGAAAGTGGATTTGGTCAGCTTGTAACGTGAAAAAAATAAGGAATTCCCTCTTAGTTTGGACTCCAAGAAAATTATTTTGGGAAGGATAACAATTATAACAGAAATATTTGTAATATGGCGTTGGATTACCTTTTCCGTGGCCAGTTCAAGATGTGGGGTTGTTAGGCTACAACCCGGGTTTCGGCGCTTGTTGCGCAATTTTCAAGTAGATCGAAGAAGCTTTATTCTCATTGTTCAGTCGAGTAGACGTCATCATTCAAGAGTTAAAAGACCTATAAACTCGAACACGCACATTTAACACGACAAAAAATGTGCGTGTCTGTGTTTTTATGTGTCTTTAAACACCCAAATGACAACGTCTACTCGACTGAACAATGAGACTACAGCTTCTTCGATCTGCTTGAAAATGGTACAACGAGTACCGTAACCCGGGTTGTAGCCTAACAACCCCACATTTTGAACTGGAGACGGAAAGCTAATCTTAAACCATATTATATTGCCACTAGATCAGGGGCAACCATCATGAGTAAATTAAAAATATTTTATATTTTGCTCTTTTCCGAGTAGCTTTTATGGCTAAATTTTAAAGTTACATGTCTCGGACACCACGCTTGCTGGAAGGTTGATATTACGCGACTTTAAATTGTTATTTTGAAAAATATATGCGAATGTTAATTGGTGTTGTATCTTAATTTGATTATGTTTATAGTCGTACATTTTATCAATTTTAATTGAACGAATTCTACTTATATTAAAATACCTCTTAAACGTAGCAATATTGGAATTAGCTTGCATATAATGAGCAGCGTTCTCCCTCCCTTTATCTTCCAACGCTTCTCTTGTGTAATTACAAGCCGCTTGGGATAGTGCCAATCATTAATACTGCTTTTGACGACCAAATACCTTACTTTCGTGCTTAACGACAAAACCGAAATAGCACTTTCAGTCCTTTAAAAAAAAATTATAAAATAATTCAATTATTATAAAATATTGAACTGTGGTTTGGTGATTTAACGCGTTTAGTTACCCCCTTACAACATAACTTTTTGAACAGAATTTTAAATTTTAAACGAGGACGTTTTATTATTCCAATCGATACCAAATTATTGTTGGATATTTCTGAGTGAAAGTTCTATAAGGATTAAAATACTCTCAAATAATATTTTAATCCATATCCTTTCTATATTATTTTTGTAGTAGAAGTATTTACCTTTTAGGAAAGGTAATATTTCCTATAATACCTTCCCACTACAAGTTTTTTTTTTTTTTTACTTGGAGAGGAAGTGTGTATAAAACAATAGGTGGACTCGCGAACGCGAGGGAATGTCAAGGTATCAGCAGCCACCATCTTGAAACTGATTAAAGCTTTATTGGAATATTTCCGTCTCCACAAACTGTCAACTAGCTCGATTTTGCTTTTATCCACATTATGGACATAAAGATCAATAGGAAAAAATTGAGAATCCTAAAATAATAAAAGTAAGTTCCACATAACACCGCAGAAAATTTACAGTCAAAAAATTGTTACTAATTTTGTAACACAAATTTTTTTATGCACAACTCAAAAATAAGGAGATTGCATGTTAGTAAAGCATTTATAAAAAAAATATAATTGTAAACATCTTTGGTATATCATCGTAATACTGTAAACGCATCGGATATTGATGAAGGCACCTAAGGTAACACAAACAATTTAAGCTACATGTTAAACGATTTTTACACAGATTTTACTTATCTCTGAACCCTTCTATAAACGTTAAAAAATTACTAAGAAAATAATGCCAATATGAATGAGTTGTTATAGAAAATTAACTATTTCGCAATGTTTTTTCACAATATATACATACTGTGACTGTGGTTAAATTATGCTACTATAAGGTAAGATAAATTGATAATGTAAGGTAGTTGATGAGTAAGGTAATTGATAATGTTGACAAATGTCTGTTAAGTTCTCTAATTGAACATTGTTCTGTATATGAACATAACATATAACATAACAAAACATATGAACTTATGAACATAAAATAACATGAACAACATGAATAACATATTGTTCTGTATATAAATACAGAACATAAAAAAGTTGCAAGTCTTTTTGGAATTCTTATCCCTATATTTCACTTATCCTTCTAACCATCTACAGATTTAAGGTATGAAATGTGAAATACAATATATTACAGTTTCGTTAAAGCTCGTTAAGTCAGAATATGAAAATACACTAGTATTCAAGTTGACTCGTACTAAAGTTTATGATTCACACTACTTTTTACAATAAAATACTATACACAGTGAAACACTATGTACGCTTAACAACTTTAACTGTAATGTTAAAGCAAATAATCTGTAGTGCTATTTTCCAAAGTTTGTTTTATAATTATAAACTCACCTGACTGCGCTACATCCCCGCCTGTGACTGGAGCCTGCCTGTTCATGGGTCAATGCGATTATATCATAATAAACGGAACTCCCCAGTCAATTAACTGAACATCTTAGTGGTACAGTATGCAATCCCCTCAATGCTCCTATGAAACATTATAAGTTGGCTACTAAAACTGTTGCTGTAAGTTTACTGTTATAGTACATTCAACGCCTATTATTTTGTACAGTATCAAGTTAAATGTTGCAGTAACATTAAACTCCAATCAATGTCTCGTTATGCTGTAATCATTTATGTACACAACTAAATCACTATATTCTCTGGTATTGAATTACACAGTGACCCAGTAGTTTATTTTGATTTTAACGATATAAATTGTATTGTTCACAATTCAACTGATATTAATTGCAGAATAATATATGGTTATATATTTTTATTTGTAATATTTGAGATAAAATCTTTATTTTACACTATTCACAGTTAAATTTTTACAAGTAATATGTTTGCAGTCTTAAAGCACTATGTCTTACTGTAATCAAGCTAATAGTGGTAAGTGAAATTAATTCTCACAAAGGCTTGATGCCTCGAAGCTTGTCTGTGAGGATAATGAGTCACATTTTCACTCGATGGATAATAATTTTATAAAGTAAGTACAAATATTTAGTTGAATCATAAACTATACTGTATGTACCATTCTCATACAATTTTTCCTTTTGAGTTGAAATTTCAATTACAGTCTTGTATCGATATATAATATAAAAGTAACACTTTTTTTTTTAAATTGTTGTAACATGTTTTGAATTAGATGATCTAGATTGTTTTAATTCTTATCGAGCACAGTTTTCACTGAGTTTTAATATTGTTGATTGTTTAAATAATAGTGATTATATATCATGGAATGGATTTAAAAAATAATAAACTGCAGATCGTTTCTTAGCTTATCCGAGACTTGGTGCTGTTCGACAGCTCCCGAGCTACTTGGTAACTAATTTATGGAACTTTTGTCGTGATAAACTAGTCCTTGTAACTGAATTCAAAATACATTAACTATTATAACAGTTTTTCCTTACACAATTAATTTGCTTTTAGAATATTTTTAGAACTTATTTTTTACAAATAAACAGCATTTTCTGGTCGTGATGGATAAAATCAGAAGATAATTTAAACTCACATTTTAGTGAAGCCAGTATATTGAATAGTAATACGTAATATCATATCCTAAAGTATCATTTACACCGTTTACACAGTAAATTTAGGATTTTATTTTAGTAAAAATTTGAATTAAAATTGAATATTATTACTAACCCTTCAGTATATTTTAGAAAACTAAACTAATAGGGACATGAATGAGTGAAAATATAAATCATTTATAATAGGTCAGTCACAAAACATTTTTAATGTTCGTTTTAATATAACAAATTGTTTATGCAGCAACTTAGTTTAAGATTTGTAACTATAAAAACATAAGAAACACGCAATTTAATTCCGTCTTAAAAAAAAATTACTAAGACTAACGAACTAGTAAGCAAATTATATATTCTGAAACATACTTTGCAATTTGAATCTACAAAGATTATTTTCAGTATGGTCAAAAAATACTAAGAAATGAAGAGTCGAGAGTAAAAATTACAAAATGTAACAACCCGTCTATCATTAGACCAGCTTAACGCAAGCTCTCAGACAAAAGTGTACCCTGAGTGGCGGATAATTGTATAAATTGACTTGTAACTTGATGGGAAAGTGATGGATGTAAACTGTTTTCTCTTATAATTGTTTCAGTGAATATTTAGTTTGAGAAATATTTCTAATTGCTTCGTTAAAATGGTCTCAACCAACATTGTCTTTGCAAAAAAAGTCTTTAACAAAGGTGTTAAGTTTTCATGATAAAAGATAAGCCCGAACAATATTATTGGAGCTTTTGTTTGCGTAGTACTTTCTAAATAATAACCATTCATATGCCTCCCATGTGAAGATAATTAAATTGCATAAATTGTTTCCAACACATATTAAAAGTTTTACCGTGTAGCCCTATGATGGGTTTTCTCACCTTGGTCTACCACAACTGTGTCCCCAACCACACGCCCAGCGCGCTACGTCACAGTGGTGAAGTGCTGTGGGGGTGGGGAGGGGGTTGCGGAGGGTAATTGGACTGTTCCACAGCCATTGTGGTTATGCGTTTTAAAATTATTGCATCTTAATTTCAATAAACCCAAACAAATCATGCATTTTGAATACAAAATAGAAGACTGACACTATTTCGTCGCAGATTTGTTACTAATTTCTACGAACATAAATATTTATAGTCTAATATTATAAAATTTAACATCCTTTGATTTTTTAAATGTTGAATCTCCAATTAACAAAACATTCTCTAAAGATATCAAATTTACTCCAACATTTTCCCTAAATGATTATCAACTTATAACTTTTTTTCTTGCTCATACACAAGAATTTTTCATCACATCCAACCTATAGAAACTATGGATTACATAAATATTCGTGAAGCAGTTAAAATTGTTTTAGTTTTTTAAACTTCTTTGAGTAGAATAACACTCACGAACTGTTGAAATAAGTCATCCAGGATGTTCCATAATTACATTTACATAACTTAGTGTTGTCTATATCTCCCTGTGTGATCTTTAGCTGCGTACCTTTCCCCAAATGTATTGTCAAGTTTAATACGACAAACACAGATTTGAAAACTTTTAAAAACACCATTCTATACCCATACATGTGTAAGTAATTTGTGTATAATATTTTTCTTTTTAAAGTTGTGTTGTAGTCGTAAGTGTTCATCTAATACAAGGAGCAATCTGTGCTTAATGGCCGGCAGCAAGAAACAGTGAGACTCGCCGTTTGAGCGGTCAGGCACGTACTCAGCGTTAGTTACGACGAGCGAACGTGCGTCCGATACGTACGACGTGTACGTGCTAATTTACTGCTTTACACTTACTACAAGCCAAGGCTAAGACCGGTCATGTCTTGTTGTGAGTGTATGTTAAGAAAAATGTCTACAAAAAAGGACCGAATTGCAAACAAATTGAAAATAGTTGTGGGTTGTTTCATGATGAATTTATGGGTTTCTTCTGTTATGGTTGTATTATGAGAATACGACATTTAAAATGTGTCAGCCCACATACAACTAATTGTATATTTTGGAAGCTTTCTATCAGATGCTATTTCTAACCTAACTATGAACATGTTTGTAGCCGCGTTAAGCCCGCCTTGATCCTTGGTTGTTGTCAGGTACAGTACACTCTCGTTCATCGGACTCGGCGACATCGGATCTCCGCTTCATCGGAACTGAAAATCTGGACATTATTAATTATTTTTTTCTTACAAAATAAATAATTTTTCCGTTTTAGCGCCTTCAATTTCCATTAGTTCTATCCGCACAACAGTGAAGTATCACATTTTGCATCAAAAGTCATCAGGTGTTTTCCATAATGTGTACCCATCTATGTGATTTACGAGGCCGTGGAGTATTCGCACAAAAATAGAAAGAGGAAGGGACAGGAAGTAAACAACACGTCCGCTTCGACCGCTTCCCAAACTGTCATTCAGTCTGTCTCGCGTCGCGACTGCAGCTGTGTTACGTGGAAGTCAGTTGACTGCTGGAATATGAATATGGAATATGAGAATAAAGATTTTGGATCTTTATTTCCTGTGTTGTTTTTATTCCTATAGGTTCATAGTTACCATGTTCAAAGTTTGAGTGCTTTATTTTCATAACATCTCTTGTGTTATCTTAAAAACAAGAGTGAATACAATCACAATAGGTCACCGTACGGGCGGAAATGATGACTCACGACGGACTCCGCTTCATCGGAATTTTTTGACATCCGAACCGGCCGTCCGCCACATTAGTTCCGATGAACGAGAGTGTACTGTACCTCGGTGTAGCTAGGGGATGACAACGTTGCCGCGTACGATGCTAATCTTATTACATGTTGCTTGTATTGTCTTGTACATAGGATTTCATATACGTGGATCTACATAGCATTAGAATATCAAGAACACACTTCAAATTTATCCTAGCACGATTTTGTGCTTATGATCTATTTATCTCATTGTCTGTATATATTTTACGTAATCCATTGCTTTTTCAAAGACTATATCCATGAATGTTTTTACATGTTTCATAAGATTCAAAATTAGTAAAGAGGATAATTTTGCAACTGTTTCCAATTAGAAGATCAAATTAATTTTTTGTTTCCTTAATTTACCTCTAATTTTCATTAAAATAATTTTGTTGAAAATAAATAATTACCGTTAATATTTTTTTACCATGAGCGTCAATTTTGATATTTGAATCAGAAGGTGTAGGAAAAAAAACTTATATTTTCCTATTGTAAAACTTGGTCAATTAAAATTCTAAATTCCCAAATCAGCTAGGCGATAAGCTTTCTGACGTCACATTCTATGTCAACATCAGCGTTTAATGACAATAACAGAGTCTACAAGTCACTAACGTTGTAAGACATTTCGTTTATCTCAAAGTCACTTTTAATGAGTGATGCACAAGTGATTGACACTGATAACGAATCATAAACATAACATTTCAACTTGATGTTAGATTAGGTTTCTGAAACTGGTAACCCAGTTTCTTATCAATATCCGTTATAAAACTAAGCTGTATGTTTGGTAATCAACTATCACTGTCTCTTTCCGATTTAGATAACAGATTCAGATGGAACTGGTATTTAAGAAAAAATAGCTACGCGATGGTTTACTCCTCCGTTTTCACTTTTTACTATCACTATCACTATCACTATTTTGAGACAGGGACCTCACATAGTGGGTATTTTAACCTGAATATCATTGAGAGGAGAGATGAGTATAGGATGACTGTGGCGCGATCTTGTAGTCTTGTTACTGACTAAGGCCGACATTCTCCTTAGGCAGGAAAGTTAATTAATAGCCCAACAGCCAATGGTGTATCTAGGGACCTACAGTTTAACGTGGGATCCGAACCACACTTTCAACCTCATTTATACGAATTGGTCTAATTATGAGGATGGTCTTTTGTGGATGGTAGTATTCACTAGTGCGGACGTTAATCCCCAGTAGGGAATATCGCATCCACAGGCCATCGCTTATAACTATCCACAATTCGTTTATTAGACACATTAAAGATTTATGGTTTTAGTTAATTAATTATATACGTCATATGTTAACCATTCCTAGCACATAGTAAGCCTGGCAGAAAAAGTGAAATGGTTGTTAAATAACCTATAAAATATTGTGCTAATAGGAAAATAGTATATTTAAATTTACTCTTCATATAGGTCATTTGTACAACACAAAAATAACCGTTTGACAATGAATGAAAGGTTAATATTTATTTGGTATGTACAACGAACGATACTAACATAGTGAGGAAGGTTATAACCAAATATAATTAACTAAGACAGAGTGTAATACACACATCTTATATGCTTCTCACACCATCTTGTGTTATCACTTAAATCCAATAACTGATTGGAAAGCCATGTTAAATAAAAGTGGCTAACTTAAAATCTTGAATATAAATTATATATATGAACTCAAAATCAGTAGTGTTTGCCATGCATTAAATACGTATTGTAAAAATTAATTAAACCTGAAATTTATTTTCGTTGGTAGTTTGACGTACAAGTATTTTTAACACGTACGTTTCAATGCAATGTCTCATATATCAGTTAATTCAACCTAATTTTGAAAATGTATTTCGATGAAAGATACTATTATTGACATATAAGGGTTTGTTTGCTACGGAGACATTCAGTTGAAGATCTGCGGGGATTTACATGTACGTGCAGCGATGATTTATATGTAGGAACATCAGGCCGATTTATCATACAAAGCTAAACCTCTGTTGTCCCGCGTACTGCTGAGATGCGCTCTGATATCATTATAACACTGTCATAATGTTGTTATTGATGTTTGCACAAGAATATCGTTATCCTGTGGTATTGTATGAATTTTTCTTATGGTAATACTTATTTTTTAACATTACCTACCTGTAATTTCAAATATCAATTTAGAGAGGTGTATAGCATGATATAACTGCAAAGAAACAACAAAACATAACTTAAACAATCCCGAGTAGTTTATTCCTCTTGAGCTAAAATCAAACCCATAATTAATTAAAAGAGGTAGTTTTTAATATTTATTAGTTAAAAAAAAGAAAAAAACGGGTTAGTGTCAAATGAAATTTTGATAAAACAGTCCAACATTGTTACATGTTGTTATGTTATGTTACATACCAATAACATAAAAATACTACCGAAACGAAAGAGTTTTTTATATTTTTTCTATCTTGCAGCTTAATTAATTCGTAATTTGTTACTGTAAGTTCTGGTGACATCTATATTATAGCTTAACACATGCTACAGCGTAAAAAAATATATTTCCAGTGGTATATCTTTAATATTAAATATTTTGTTATATTACAGGGTGATTCAAGTGTCCATACAATTTGTAGCTTAACGACATAGATATTATAAAGTTTGAAGTTAGTATGAAAGTAAAATACTACGTCCGTGTAGCACCCACGTAACTGTGTGCAGAGTAGGCCCGTTAAGTCGATTAAATGGTTATAAGGTTTACACAACCGAGCAAGTAATTACTCTTTATCGGTAACCGCCATTTCTGGGCCATTTCATGAAGCCCTAGTCAGTGCTAATGGGCTCTAGCACTCTACTTAATATATGGCAAATAATTCAGAGCTAAACCGGAAGTCAATACAAGTTCTTGTATATAACAAATATCTTCTTCTTCTCAATTGGTTGTTTACGAGCTGTTCTATGTTTAGGACACTTTGGGCACTTTTTAAGCCATTCCCGCAAGCCTAAATTGTAACCAAATAAGATGCGTAGATATAAAATTGATCACGAAATCGATTAATATGAAAATATTAAAATCAACTAGATTTATTATAATATTTAATTAACATACATCAGATTATTATACCAAACAAATTCTATATTTATGTTAATACTAGCAGTTACCCAGCGCGCGTTGCTGCGTTCAAATTAAGTTGTTTACATAAATAAAGCTATTTTAATATAACAAAAAAAAAAGATAAGTTAAGTTTTAAGTTTTTTAATATAACAAAAAAAGTTAATGGCATAGAAAGTAAGTATATTAATATTATTGTAAGGCCAAAGGATAAACAGGCATTTTGCAAATTTAAACCCAGAATAGTCAAAGTTTGTATTGTATCTTATTGAACGTAATTGCAAATGCAAGAGCACCTATAAGCAAAGAGGCATGTCCATGTCAACCCCGGAGGCCCTAAATTAATTTTAAAGTCCAGTGGAGCACAGCCCTACTAAAAAATATATTTGCAAAACCATTCTTGGTGAGTAACTATGAGCAAAGAGGCATGTCCAAGTTAAATTTCAACCATGGTGGCCCTAAAGTAATTTAAAGTCCACTGGGGCGGAGCTCTAAAGAGCTTAAAAATTATATTTGCAAAACCGTTTCCTAGTGAGTAGATATGAACAAAAGGAATCGTACATCAAATTTCAACCACGGTGGCCCTAAAGTAATTTTAAAGTCCAGTGGAGCGGAGCCCAAAGTGCTTAAAAACGATATGTGCAAAACCGTTTCTTAGTGAGCATCTATGAACATAAAGAATCATCCATATAATTTCAATCCCAGTGGCCCTAAAGTGATTTTAAAGTCCAGTGGGGCGGAGCTCTAAAGATCTTAAAAAACTATATTTGCAAAACCGTTTCTTGGTGAATACCTATGAGCAAAGAGGCACGTCCATGTTAAATTTCAACCCTGGTGGCCCTGAAGTAATTTTGAAGTCCAATGGGGCAGAGCCCTAAAAAGCTTCAAAAACTATATTTGCAAAATTGTTTCTTAGTGAGTACCTGTGGGTAAAGAGCATCGTCCATCAAATTTCAACCCCTGTGGCCCTAAAGTAATTTTGAAGTAAAGTGGGGTGGAGCCCTAAAGAGCTTAAAAAACTATATTTGCAAAACCGTTTCCTAGTGAGTACCTATGAGCAAAGAGAATCGTCCATGTCAAATTTCAGCTCCGGAGGGCCTAAAGTAATTTCAATGTCCAGTGCGACGGAGCCCTAAAGAGCTTAAAAAACAATATTTGCAAAACCGTTTCTTAGTGTGTACCTATGGGTAAAGAGAATCGTCCATCAAATTTCAACCCCGGTGGCCCTAAAGTAATTTTGAAGTCCAGTGGGGTGGAGCCCTAAAGAGCTTAAAAAACCATATTTGCAAAACTGTTTCCTAGTGAGTACCTATTATCAAAGAGAATCGTCAGTAGAAGGGAATAGCCGGTCCTGGCACAGGTCAAGGTCAGCGGTTGTAACTGGCAGGTGTGTGTTGTTGATTTGGGGGTTTTTTGGGGGGTTTGGGGAGGGGTTGGTAAGTGTGTCAAGGTCATTTGGAGGGGGTTTTAAAAAAGGTGGGGAGTCTGGGGATCAGTGGCGGGCGGGAGTGTGGCGGGAGCGGATGGGGGGCTGTGGGGCTGTGGGAATTAATAATTTATTTTAGGAAAGCCAAGTAGAATTTTTATTTGAAGTGGTGTCCAAGCGATGTTTGGCGGTGACGGTCTGGTAAATGCCGATGGTGATGGCGATGAGCAGATAGAGGCATACCAACCACAGTACGCATTTGAAGAGCTTTAACAGCCGGATCATTTCTTCCTGATTCTGTGCTTCCAATTGTATTCTGTTAATTTCAAGTTTTAATTTATCGTCTTCCAATTGTGATGTGATTGAAAAGCCGTCCATCATGTTTGTGTACAGGTTAGAGAGGAGCGGTGTAGATGGTGTAAAAGTAGGCAATGGAATGAGGAGAGCAAATAAGGGGAGGATATATATTTAATGTAAAGTGGTGGGGGGATTGAAAAAGAATATTTGTGTAGGACTAGCTTTAATCATCTGGTGTTGAATCGTGGGCGGATGAAGGACTGTTGTTTGGCATTTCTAATTCTTCAACATTATCGCTTTCCATCCTTTCACATTCTGGACAATTGTAGGTAATTTCAACAGTAATAGTTACTGTGTTGTTTGGCGTGTTTACAACATCGGTTAAAGTTTGAAAAATGTCCTGTAAATCTTGTTGCGATGTTACTGCAAAAGTAGTAGTATTCTTTGCTAATTGAGGCTGGCTCATCGTTCGGCGGTAGGCAAACAAATGGTGAGCGACGGTAAGGCGGTCGCTTATATGGAAACGGGGAATAGTGGTGGGGGGAAGAAAAAGAGTGGGGGTAATCCAAAACAAGAAGCGAGAGAACTTTGGTTACCGCAGTCCGCCGCGAAACGCCGTCCGGGTAGGTTGTGGGAAGTGTATAGAAATAAAATAATAATAGCTTTAATATAGAATAGAAATACCAATCACTTTTGTAAACTAAATATTAAGTTTATTTATAATTTGAATTTGATTGTCTTGTTCCTCGCTGTTTAATTCAATAATTGTAATACCATAGGTTGGTTCTTCTTCTTCCCCTGCACTGTTGGAAGATGATGATGATGATGATGATGAAAATATTCTGGTAGGATTTACATATTTTACTTTGATGTTGATCCATCTTAAAGGATACCTATCCATAAGTGTGAGTAAGTTGTGAAATAGAGTTTTCATCTCATCTCTTTCGGTAATTAAATGTTCAAAAGAAATAAATCCGTCACCCATGTTGGTGTTAGTCCAAGCAATGTAGTGTAAATGAGAAGTGTGTTAAAGGGTATATAGAATATATATTGTAAAATAAGTGGTGGGGATAATCTCAAGGTCAACCAAATAAAATTTTAAAAAAGAGCTGCAATCAGTGACTACAGCTATATATCTGAAGCTTGAATAGGATCAGAAGACCAATCTGATCTATATTTGCACAAATTTTTGATGCATGTACAAAAGTCGTCTTTATAATATGCATCACACTTTCGGCAATTAAAAAGTCTTTCTGGGTGAAATTTAAAACATCTCTGGGGACAGCAAGTGTGGAAGTATCTTGATTTATAAATTTTGAAGGTTTGCAATTCTGGTGGTGGTAGTTGTTTTGTTTTGCATTTGCAGTAACAGGATCCGAAGAATTCACATTTTCTACAAGCTAATCCGTCTACCATCCATCTTCCTATATCGGTACATTTTTGTTCACAACAGTAGCGTGGTTTGTAGTCTTCTTTTTTCTTTTCCATGTTGACGGTTCTAAGTGGAGTTGGGAAATGAAGGTGTATAGTATAGAATAGAGAGTTTTATTAAAAGAAAAAAGTGGTGGGGGTAATTTCAAGGTCAACCAAATGGAGTTTTAAAAAAGAATGGGGTACAAATATTAAAAAGTTGCACACTTAAGATATAGGTTCGTCTTTTTTTTCTTCTTTCTCCTTTTTAATATTTACTTCATGTTCTTGTTTTTTTGCTCTAGCCATTGCGACGAGATCTTCAGTGGATAGTGGATGTACTTCTGGAAATTTTAGAATTAACTTTGGTTGGAAGCCTTCTTTAGTTAATACATCAAGATCGGAGCTCATCTCTTCTACCGTTTGATAGTCCTTTCCAAATATTTTACCATTAAATTCAATCATCATTCGGTACAGCATAGTAGTTGTAGTTGTTATCGCTGCGGTTGTCAAAAAGCAAATGATGATTTAGTCTGGGTTGAATAGCCTTTTTATAGCGAAGCCTCAAGTTGATGGAGTATTGTTATTGTAATTTAACATTAGTAGTATTTGTGGAATTTAACATTATTTTGAGTAGAAGGGCTAGATGTTGTTGCCGTTTGTGTAGAAAAGTACACTTCATCATCGCAGTAGTTTTGTTTTGAAAACATCTTCTTATTTGTAACGTAAACATCGGCATTTAAGTGATAACCGCCTGCAAGAAGTATTCGCAATTCATTAGTGAAATTGTCGAGTTGTTCAAAAGTTGTGATGGTGGAGGTATCGTATGATGCGCATTTGATTTTGAGAGACATGTTGTCGTTTAAAATAATTGGACAACCAAGGGAGATGTGTACAGCATGGAAGTCAATTGTAGACTGAGGATATCCCCTTGAAAATTACTCCATTTATATAGTTTTTGTAACTAGGTCAAGGTCATCTAAAATTATTTTTTTAAAAAGCAATATATCACCATGTGCAAAGACACATAGTGATATATTGCTTTTTATTTTTTTATTTTTTCATCTTTATTTATTTTTAAAATAATTCACAAAGGTGTACAAAAGTATTACAAAAAATAAATTAGTTGTTGGCAGTAGGCATGACGTGAAGTGTAAGTTCCGTTGAATTGCTTCCGCTTGGACCGTGGGATGCCAAGTACAGAGAGCCGGGGTGGATAAGGCGTAGATCTTCGTTTTGCAGGAGGTGCACGAAGCGCTTAGGAAGAAATGTTTGAAATTTTGGTTCATCACCGGGTGTGTAGGGCGCTTCACTCAGTGTAACGTTGATGGCGTCCCCAACACTAGTTTCCATCTTCTTAATGGTGTGTATAACATAATGTTTTTCTTCTTTTAATTCTGAACATCTTTTAGTCGGTAAGACGGTAGATTTTGAATGTTTGTTAAATTGATCGACAAGAGATTGTAAAAATGTTTGTGACGTCATCTTTACTTTTTCTTCTTCTTATTTATTGTTAATATTATTCTTAGTCTTGCGAATCTGTGTGGGAGGTGTTGACTGTTCGGAGGCTAGAGTAATACTCATGCTGGGTCATGGTTGCGTTGTCGCTTTTATATCCTTCCCACCCCCCACCATTCTGTTGTAGATATGCATTCAAACGATAAGCGTTCTTTAAAGCGCATTGGGACTGCCGATGTTTAAAGTTTTTGGTAGAGATACAAATGTTGGCAAAGTGACACTGAAAATCTCTATCCACTTGCACATTTATCACTTCATGGTTTGTAAATGCTTGTATCCAAGCGGTTTTCTCCAATCCCTTTGTGTAGATAATTTTAAATTCCTTACAGTAATGATTCATAATGTGCGGCACCATACTGTAGTGGATAAAACCTTCATCCCATCTCAGGTTGTGAAAATGTTTCATCAACCATTTGTTTGTCACTCTTGCTTTAGTAGTTAATCTGTTGAACGGTATAGGAGGTTGGAATAAATAGTGATAAACGACAGATGTGTTCATGTCTAGAATAACTAACTCTTTAATGATAAAATGTCCGTCGTTACCGCGAAACGCTTGAAATTCAATTATACCTCGTTTTACCTCCATTATTTGGTATTGGTTTGAAAATGAAACTTGTTTATTCATGACAAAGGTCGGTATGGGACTGTTTGTAAAATTATGGAGGGCGTCTTTTTATACTGCGGGTTGGTTGCTGCAAGATGCTTCTTCATTCATTTCTTGTGCTTCTTCATCTATACCAAAGTTAGTCTGATAGTTGTGCAACTGTCTCCACATATCAACTTCGTGAGGTATTCTATTGAAAATGGAAGTATCTACGGGACCGTATAGGATTGGTACATACGGTTGTCTATCCAATGTATCGGTTAAATATTCTTTTATGATTGCGCTTGAAAATATTAGTTGTTTTAAATATCTCGTGATAGGACCTGTAGCACAGCTGAGGGTGTAGAATTCATCTTTTGTAAGGTGTATTTTTATGTCATGTTTAGTTAAATCTCTAAAACGAACAATTTGTCCTCCTCGGTGTTTTACTATATCGATTTCAATATTTGATTCTAGCAAACTTAATTTTGTTCTTCTTCCATATGTATTGTTACTCAAATAACATTCTAAAAGATGTAGATGCTTCATAAACGAT
The DNA here is from genome assembly GCA_030545055.2 of Neoaliturus tenellus. NCBI lineage: Eukaryota > Metazoa > Arthropoda > Insecta > Hemiptera > Cicadellidae > Neoaliturus > Neoaliturus tenellus. Next base: position 230,542,497 of record CM061532.1, read on the forward strand.
TCCCAGGAAATTTCAGAAAAAAACACCATTTTAGATCCATGATTCAAAATAATAGTTGGTGAATACTCCAATGATTTTATTACTCCGGCAGATACGCTTTTTGTCATACATGATGAGATGGGATAGTAGATTCTGAGAAATACCTCTGCTAAAATATTGGTGGAAATAATGTCATCGACTTTTCTTTTTTTAATTTCTTTTTCAACTTCCTCTTCTTTTTTCTTATGTTTAAACTTGAGGAACTCATCCATTTCTTGTTCAATTTGTTTTTCTATATCGGAACTGTTGTCGGCTATAAGTGGTGTAGTTTCTTCTTCGTTTGTATTTGTATTAAGTGAACTCATTTTGCAAGCGATGTTTCCCATATGATGGTCAAACAAATAATGAAATTTTCACTTCTTTTTCCTCCTTTTATAACAATCGCCCCCACCTAAAAACCGTTTTTATAACACATTTTTAACTATTCCAGTTAGTGGGGTGTATGTTACTATTTTGTCATGTAAAATCAGACAATATGCTGAAGTACCTTCCGGTATTTTATCTTCAAATTCCATTTCGATTTTTATATCCACACTTGACGATTTTACTGATTCATTTTGCTTTGAGCAATCGATAACGATTATTGGAGCTTTTGAATAATACTGTTCAGGTGATAACAGTGGTGTATTAGCTTTTCCATAATATGACGATTGAAATCTTGCATACATATCGTATAAGATAGAATAACGTTTTTTGCTAAACATGACATTTAAATTGTCATAAGGAAAGAATTGAGAGTTTAGAAAAACTTTGCAATTCTTTATATTGCAATGGTCAAATTGACCTGCGTGTGCGGTTATGACATCTTTTCGATTGGTTTGAAAACCGAGTATTATGTACCTTGCTCGTTCCAAATAAGTAGATGTTTTAACAGTCCATGTTTGTCGTTCTGTTTGAGGTAATATGGGGTATTCATGGAATTCCCAACTTCTAAACGGCATTACTATATCACGGTCAGATTTTAACTTCCTTAACAATACGATTCTATGTTCATCGGCTAATCTTACATGAGGTACTCTCCACACGATTTTATTTAATTGTAGCTGCCATTCTAGTTTACTTTCTTCAGTGCCACTTGCTGCTAGTATCAAGTCCTTGTTAGTTGAAGATCTGAGTAATACCAATTCTTGTTTGACATTTATTATTATTCTTTTGTAATCTTCAGCGAATCCCAAAAGCAATCGTAAAGGTATGTGAAAATCAAAATGACCATTGGAATTTGGTGTTATGGTGTCTTTATCGGGGGTAACCCATCCGGCGGTGACTATTGAATTCTTTTCATGAGGTGTTAATGATGTTAATCCTTTTAGTGTTGTTGTTATACCAACCTTTTTTGTTGAATCAACTGTCACTCCTGATATTTCATATCTTATTTCGTCAAAAAGATATGCCATTGGGTTATTTATAAAAGGAACAGACGAACCGGTTTTTCCATCCAATTTTAATACTTGTCCCTCAATATATAAATAACTTTCACAGGGTAATGTGTAAATATCTTGTTGTTGAATGGGAATCCTTATTTCATCATTATTGTTTAATTTTGATGAAGTGTAAGGGTTGTGCGTGTGATATTCCTTCTCCCATAGGGTTTCGTCGAACGTCGGTCCTTGAGATATATCCAGAATGTCCATCGTAATTTAGTTTTAACCCAATTTTTTGTAGGAAACGTATGTTGTCCGGTGTTAACTCGTCCAATGTTGAAGAGCTACTGAGCTCCCGGCTTTTCCGTTGTGGTTTAAATGTTAATCCCATGTTATAGTTAAGTTACCGCTTTTATGTGTAACCGTATTGTAATTGTTTCTTTTCTAAAATCAACACTATTACCGTCCTGATCTGATATGTTCAGTACGATGTCTGAAATAAAACTGGTGTTTAATGGTAGGTATATAAGGTTTTGTGGCTTCTCAACTATTTTAAAACCAGGAGCTACTGTTGGATAAAATGTATGTAAAATATGTTGGTTTACCCCATCTCTATACGATCCGTGTATAATATTGCATGTTATATCAATACTATTAACCTTTAATATTGTTACTGTGGTATCACCTGTATGAGTAGTTCCGGGATCTAAGATTTTTCTTTTCTTATCTGAAAATCCGAGTAAACTACCAATTGAATTTTCTAAACTTAAATCTATATAATATTTTGAGGTAATTTCCGCTTTTAAAGTATTGTTGTTTCCTTTTATACAGATATTTTCTTCTCCTAGCTGCTTCTGTAATAGCTGGTTTATATCATCTATTTCATATGCTCCTGTAGACAAGGTGATTATTTTTAATTCTGAATAATTTCCTTTTTCATCTTTACTTTCATAATAATGTAGTAAATTGTTTTTACCCTCTGTTATGTTGGGAATTGAATTGTATGTAGTGAAATCTAATAATGCCGCTTCCCATAATCTATCTTTAGATAGACGCAATGCTGGGAAAAGAGTACTTTTTAATGTAGATGAATTTCCGCTCAGTGACACTGTGTACGATGGCATCTTAAAGCTGACTGACGCTTTTTGCTAAAAACTCTAAACATAAATGTCCGCATATTTCTGTATTGTTAGGTTGTTCTCTTTTATAATTGTAAAATATATTCTTAGAGTTTCTAAAATAGTGTTGAAGTTCTTTAGGTGGTGGTAGATTGCCAAAACTGTCAAAATAATAAACGCTTTGTCCGAGTTTTTTATAGCATACCCAATGAGTTCCTGGACCATAGGAGGAATCTAAATTTACTATTCCAGTTTCATTTTTCCATATGTTTTTTGGTAATGCGTCTTTCATAAAAACTCCCCTAAAAAATGGTATCTTCAAACATTTTACATAATTTGATAATTGATAATTTGTTAAGGCTTTATTTGGAATTATCAATTGATTTTTCTTATTTAGTACACACGGTACGGTCTTAGGTATAGACCTGCTCCGTTTTTTACCATTGACCAAACGGAAGTCTTCTTTGTCTTTCTTTTACGAGTTCTACGACGTCTCTTTTTAATGTTTCCACCTCTTTTAGGAGCTCTTTTCTTTGCAGGTCTTCCTCTTCGACGTTTTCCGCCACCAAATTTCGTTTTCGCCTTCATAGCTGTAGTTACTGCCCAAGCGGCTGCTTTTTCTGCAATACTTGCGTCACTTGATTTAACTCTTTGCCAAGCTTTTTCTGCTAGCGCTCTATCTGCTATTGATCTATTTGTTGAATCAGCAAACTTGAAATACGCTATATCGTGTTCTTTGCAAGCTTGATCCAATTTATTAATTCCAGGATCCCCTCTGGCTAAACGTTTTGCCAATTTAGTTCCGGGTCCGCAATATTGATAACCTCCGGGCAGATGAAATTCGTATGGTAGAGCGTCTATTGCCCGATTTACAACAGCACCAACAGGAATTCGTTTGAGAAGGGATAACGCAGCCGATGTTATACCACGTCCTTTCTTGCCGCTGACTTGACGACGACTGAGCTGTGCGATCTTCATTATGTTGTTTTATATATAACCGGCGTGTTTACTCAACGAGATGCTTTATATAAATGAATAACTTATGCACAAATTCTATATTTAAATAATTAATTATTTAAATTAATTATATACTGATTTATAATTCTATTTTTAATCCATGCTTCTCGTTCATCGGGTTGAATCATCACATGACTTGTTGTACTAGCTATATGATTGTGGGTATCAATAAGTAAATTGCCCACTATTCTTATTAAACAATCTAAAGTTACAGCATCTTTTGGATGTTGAGGATCGTGTAACTGCATAATACGTTTATCATTACATGTGTAAGCGGTCGAATCATTTTTTGATGTTGTTATAACTTGTCCAATAGTAGCAGCATCATTAAAATCTTCACCTGGTAAAATATTAATTATTTTCTTCATTTTAGCATCAAATTTGGTTCCATTGCGTTTGTCCCAAGTTATTGTTTGTTTCACTGTAACACAATCATTTTCTTCATAACCAGGTATTATATTTTTTATTCTTCTATTATTACCTTCATATGTGCCTAATAAAGGACCGCCCGCAATTAATGTTTGTATCATTAAAGGTACATCCGAACTTTTTTCACCAAATCTTCCATTTGTTATTTTTTTACCTCCCGCATCCCATTTATCATTACTTCCTTGCATTAAATCAAACTTTTCATTTCCATGTATAAACGTATTTCCTCGCTTTAGCACGGCATCTTCATGTTTTACAAAATTTGATGTTCCTCTTTTTAATTCTTTAGATAATTGTTCCATAGTAACAGCGTCTTTTGGTTGAGAACCAAATTTTACATTTGACAATGCTTTTCCATGACAATCTATTTCATTAGCATCTTGTAAAATACAGTTGTCCTTAATGTATTTAAGGTTTACATCATCACCGTCTTCCTTTGGATATCCAATGTCATTTATAATAAACTTATAAAAAGAAAATCCTCGTTCAGTCTTTTCCGGTATTATAGAATGTAAATATTCTTTATTAACTGAATCTTTATCATTTTTTGGATTTGCCACATTGGTTATCCTATGATTTCCAGCATCATATGTTTGTCCATCTTTTAAATTGTTACCCCACTGCAATTTTAAAGTGTTTAAAAGTTCAGATGATAAATACTCTTTAGTAATTGCATCAGAACTGTTAGTTGGTTTACCAACATTAATTATTCTATGTGATTTAACATCGTAAGTATCCTTAAGTAATTTTAATGATGTTGAAGTAGCTTCTTTTACTGTCTTTAAATTTGCTCCATCAGTATCTTCTTCTGGATCTTTAACTAGTTTTAAACGTTTATTACTTATGTTATAGTCACCTTCAGGTGTTTGCGGCAATCCACTTCTTTTTCTGTCTTCTCCAACTTGCACTCCTAACGCGGAGTACCGTCCAAACTTGTCGACGCTCATGTTAAAAATGATACATTATATGCTTGCCATTCTTTTATATCTGCGGACAATTATACGACGACACCTCGACTTCTGAGTTCATCAACTAGAGCTACCCATTCATTATTTAAACCTGTATGACCGGCTTCCATAGCTTCATGTAATAGTCTCATTCTGTCAACTAATTTATTAATGTCTTTGTAATAAATTACATTGGTATTGTACAGATTTTTCATTAGTCCTTTGCCAGATGTTGAAGTATCTTCTTTACTCTTTTTACTATGTTGTTCAAGAAGTGATAAATCCATAAGTGATAAAGATTTTCTTTTTAGCGGTTGTTTTACTGCTGGTGCGGTACGTAATGTTGGTAGTTTTCGTGGGGGAAACAACTTTTTTATAACAATGTTATATTTTGTTGCACGTGAACGATTAATTATTGCATCCTTTGAGTAATTCCTTTTATGTGCATTAGTATTTTGTAAAATTTCCTTAAAAGTATTTAAATCTTTGGTCGAATATCTCAATGGTATGTTTTTAAAAATTAATTCATATAATCCTTTTGTTCCCTTATATTTATGCTCACCAATAATGATATAATCGTCTTCAGTTATTTTAAGTTTTGAATCACCTATTTTCAATTCATTCCCATCAATTCTTGCTCCATATACGTGTGATTTACTTAAATTAGGGTTTGATTTTATATCATGTAGCATTTTCAATATATATTTTCTTCCGAGAGGTCCGTGTTGTAATATATCGCTACTCAATTGAGTTAAATTTGGAATAGATTGTTCTGCTTCAGGTATTGGCTGTTCTTCTTCCTTTTCAACAATAGGTTCTTCTTCTTCTTTTGTTTCTTCTTGGTCACTAGCGCTTGTATATGAATCATCATTGTCTTCTTTTTTTAATGCTTGTACTTCTTGTTTAGAAACTGGTAGTAAAACATCTCCTTCATAACGAGGTTTACTAATGGTTTCTGATATTTGTTTTAACGGTTCTGTAATAGGTTTAAATGTAGTCTCTAAAAATTCTTCTCTTTCGCTTATACCCATCCTTAATGCACGGTTTTTTATCCTAATAGAATCACTGAGTGATTTTATTTCTTTCAATAGTTTTTCTTGATTTACCATGTTTACACTATGAAGTCTCATTCATTACTAGACATACTGCTATTCATTTAATGGATTAATACAAATTTATCTAACCCTATTCGATACCTTCCATCTTTTATAGCTTCATCTTTCATAATAACAAGAAATCCATACTTTTCAGCCCATGCTTTGCCGCACATCTCTTTAAATTTATCAAATGTCATGTCGGCATTCACATGATCGTTATATATATGTTTCAAATTTGTTTCATCTTGCTTGAATATTATCAACAAATTTGCATTATCTCTTTTAAGTTGTTTTGGAATTTTACTATAGGTTTGACCAATGTAAATACTGTCAATATTATGATGTCTCCCCATTGCGAAATAACTTCTTATTGTATCATGATTCTCACATGACACATCGTCAAATATAAATATAGAAAATGGTTTAGCTTCATTTGGTTGCATAATAGTTTCACTAGCATTAAACTTGTAGAAATTTACTTCTGGTACATTTGCTAATATCTTATCTAACAACTGGTATTTAGGTTGTTGCAAAGATTTTGAGAAAATGTATATGTTATTAAAACGTAGCCCTTTTGGATTAGTTATAAGGTTAAAAACAACATTTGTTTTTCCACAATTAGAAGGGCCAGTTATTAAACATCTTATAGAGTTTGGTAGTAATTCACCATGTTTACCATGGTTTAAATTGTTATTATCCACTGTCAATTCATCTATATTATTAATATTAAATCGTTCTTTTTGCTGTACAATATCCATCTTGTTTAAAGGTTAAACACATAATGAGTTATTTAAGTATTAAACCAAGTCTTTTGTAGGAATCCAAGAATCTTCACTCCTATCAAATCCCAACCAACGGACTTTAACTTTATCCTTTTTTCTTTGTAAAATTTTTTCAACAAGATATACATCACCTACTGTCGATTTTAATAATTCATGACCATAGAATCCGCCTTGAAGTAGTTCACCTTTGTTATCCTTTAAAATGTAGGTTTCTGGTATTGTCGGCTGCACTTTGTAGATTGTAAATATTTCGTTAGTCCAATTTGGTAAATATCTTTTACTAAAAACTCCTTTATATTTACTTATACGTACTTTGTCGTTAATTTTAAACTTTTTAGGTTTTAATTTTTCAATTTTAGAGTAGTATTTTTCTTAATACGCTCCAAAACAAGCTTAGCATTATTGCTATTTACTTCAATAGGTTTCATACCAATAGTGCGATGAAACTTGTTATTGTATTCTTTTATAAGCTTCGGTAATATATCGTACCACACGTACGATCCTCGTTTAGAAAATGTTTTATACATTGCTCCTTTTAATGTTCTGTTGAATCGTTCAATTATGTAAGCTTTAACTTCCGAATTTGTAGAATAATGATTTATGTTATATTTTTTCATTAATGCTGTAAATTCTTTGTTAAAATATTCTTTTCCATCATCAGTTTGTAAATGTTTTATGACAAATTTATTTTTCTTTATAGCTGCTTCCATAGCTTTTGTTACACTTTTTCCAGTCTTATCCTTGAGTGGTATAGCGTCAGCAAGCTTACTAAAACAATCTATAATTGCCAATATATATTTAAATCCCTTATTTAATTTACTATGCGGTATCATCTCAATGAGATCGGCTTGGTAAAGATCATTCATTCCTTTAATAATTGTATTTCTTCTTGGAAACTTTCTTCTTGCAGGCTTATGAAGTTCGTTTACAATTTTATCCTTTAATCCTTCCATCTTCAGATGTTGTTTGTACACTGCTTGAGAAAATACTAATCCTCAAAATGGTTTATCACCTTTTATATTATTAATAAATATGGGTCAAGGCCATATCATATTTGTGTAAAAAAGAGGGAACATGGCATTGAACTTGCCATGCTCCCTCTTTTTTACGGAAAGGAAAAGGAAATAGGTGGAAGGACGAAGAATAGGTTTTATTGGTCGATAGGAGTTAAAGAATAATGTCCAAAAGGTAGAGTGTGTATATTGTCTTCCCGGATATGTCTCTTATCATCCTTGTAGCTGAGTCCCCACTTAGTTTGCTTGACACTGTAGACTTGATGATTAAAGCTTCTTATTGTATTAAAAGTTGCAGTTGTTTCCATGCTTTCAAATAAACATCTTTTGAAATGTTCAAACTGTACATTCTTCTTTAAATATGATGTTTTTATACCTTTTGCCTTCTTTACAACTTGATGTTCTTCTTTTTCACTAATGTACAATTGAAAAGAATACAGTTTGGACATTAATGCCACAATTTCTTCCATAGGTGCACCATTTGTTTCATCTTTGAATTTTCCTAAAACCTTCTTGTTTATTCCATTGTCGTAATTGGGGTGATGTTGTGGGTAGTCAGAAAAATCAAAGTCATTTTTATAAACAAATGTGCGTAAATCTTTGTACATATCATTGGTTATAATCCAATAGATGAATGCATCGGTATCCATGTATGCTATTCCAATATTCTCTCTACCATAAAATTTCACCATTTTATTATAATGAAAATCATACATGTGAGTTTTTGATATGTCTAAAATGGACATTCCAACATATATGGGTCGATCCATCTTAATTGAAATTTTATTCATAGAAACGGCTACAAGGTTTTCATTAATAATTATAGAAGATGCAAAGTTTGGTTTTTGCACCAATTTCTGTAATTTTGTTGGATCAACAACCAATCTTAAGTCTTTGTGATTTCTTTTGTTTTCTAATGTTTTACCGAATATCGCATTGTTCATTAATTTAAAGAAATCTTTTTGAAAATTGGATGTTGCTGCAGTTCTTCTTCTTGTATTGTTATCTATATAAGATTTTAACCAACAGGATTGTGAAAATTGCAGTACTTTATTAATTTTTGTAATTTTCAATCCCATCTCTAGCGCTTGCTGTACTGTCCAATAATGAGCTACATACCTAGTCTTATTGTTAAGTGTCATCATCAATTTTGGCCATCTACCAGTGGGAGATATTTCTGTTTTTGCTAATAGTGGTAGATCATAATGATGGTCGTGGAGATGTTCTGGGTACTCAAAATCAAAGTCAAAGATGTAGCCAATATCCCCATATTTAGGGATATCAGCGATGTTATTGATTGAATTTGGATCAACCCATTTAAAATTGTCATATGGAAGAGGGTTTGACATGGCCCATCCGTACAGATTATTTGCATCAAAATAACCTATAAATGTGCTAGGTTGTGATGCGTCGTAATTTGGAAGATATTTATTGTTTGCTTTTACATATCTAGTTACACTTTGGGTTAATCCTCCTCGAATACCGGATTCAATCATCAACACCATGTCTATGTCAGTTAATAGTTGAAGTTTGCATTTTGTTTCTTTTAACATAGCCTGCCATGCCAATCCGGGAGCTGTGTACGAATGAAGTGGGTCTAATCCATATGCTGTAAAACAGGTGTTTCTAAATTCTTCCATTATGTCGCAGAGTAAAGTCACATCTAATTTAACATAAAAATCTGAATATTCGCCTAAGGTTCTCATTTCTAATTCATTCCATACTCTACAAGCGTGTTGATAATCCTCTTCACTGATGTCCTCTTCATGTAATTTATTCTTAAAAGCTTCTTTAGGTGGAAGTGACGTTTCTTCAAATTTTTCCAAATTGTCAATGTAATCATAAGGAAAAACGCCTTTACGAAGAACTAAATCTAATTTATCATTGTTTACAATTTTCTTTGTTTCTATAAAATCTTCTTTTCTAAGATTTTCAGAAAGTTTTGATAAGCTGCACGGCATAAACCGGTACGAATCTACAAATTGCAACTTCATATTTCCAATTTTTTTACTAAAGGTTATAAACTTTTCAGTTGTTTCTGCAAGAACATCATTGCACCATCATCTCTCCCCAATTCTGGTATTATAAAATGACCATCATAACCGCTAAGGTTATGCAATATTACAGGAATTCTTCTGGTAATCTTATAGTTTATGTTGCATGCATTACATGCTGCACCCCTATAATATCCTGTAAGATGATCGTGATCTTTAACTTTATAGTTATTTAAAGTAAATTTATTTTTACATAGAAAACAGTGGGTAGCATTTCGTGTTGAATTTCCTCTTCTTCCTCCATTGGTATCATTGGTACTATATTATTATACAAATTTTCAACATGGCCAGCTATTTCATATAGATGATTTAAAAATGTTATGGCAACATCTTCACCACGATACACCACAGGTTTTGATGACAATCCATATGCATTCAAATGTTCTTCAACCAATGTGGATTTAACCAATAAACAAAAACTGTTAGGCTTGTGCATTTGATATTTTATACTCTTCCTTGCTTCAATGTTTTCATCTTCAATTGGAACAAGTGTTGATTCAAAATCAGCATATATTACTATTGGAATGCGATACTGATGGAAAACTTTTTCAAACTGTAAATATGATTTATTTAATGGTGGTAGAATAATCTTAGCTTCAAAATTTTCATTACACAGTTGTTTGTGCTCCAGTAACCAATTTTGTCCTCCATTTCTATGTCCTTTAAAATAAAAACATCTTTTACAAATTATTTTTCTATGTTCACTTCTTGATAATTGTTTATTGACAAGTTTTTCAAATGATTTTATCCATACATAGTGTGATACTTCATCCTTTGTAATTAATAATAAATCCGTATGGTCTGCAAGTTCGTTTTTTACCACTTTCAAAGGATACACCTTGTTAGAACTGTCCAAACCAAATACATTTACAGATATTCCAGGGTTTTGTTTTTCAAATTTAGAAATATCCTTCAAGGCTACCGGATAAGATACACCTTGAAAATTATATCTGTATCTATAGTTTTCATATTCTTCGCTGGGTCTTTGTGCATCGCGTAATATGAATTTTGATGTCATTGCATACCGGAAACATTCCGTATCATGATTTTGAACATTTACACATGATTTTGTATCTTGAATCCTTTTTGGAAGAGCTATATAGCTGCTCCCCATTACCCCATAACCATGCTTGTGAACTCTAATATCAATACTTACTACACTAACTAAACTCCAACCTGATCCTCGTCCTTCATGTTCTTGGATTTTATTGATGATTTCATCAAAACATTCTTCTACTATTGAATTAATATCTGAACTACTCATGATGGTTCTGTTTTTAGTTATAAATCCTCTTGGTGACAATTCTTCTTCAACGTTTATAAACATAGCATCCAATAACAGGCCGAATTTAATAAAGTTCAATCGTTTTAATTCTTCTTTTAAAAGTTTAACTACAATGATTTTTGCTTCGGCAAGAAATTTGTCTAATTCTAAATTTTCATTTTGGATTTTGTGATGTGTTACTACTCTTCCGGGCAATGCATGAATACTTAAATTAGGTAGTGCATTAGATGGTCCCGCTGTTTCTTCTTCTGCAGATGCATTTTTATTTTCATTTTGTGTTAAATTTTCATTTATATTATGATATAACTCCTTATGAATGTCTAGCAATATTTCATCTTTATAAGTTTCTAAACATATATCACAACGATGCATTTTAGCGATGTTTATCCTATGAAATTCGGCATATAAATGAAATGCATCTTTTTCATACCTCCTTTTTATGCTGTATTACCCCACCACTTTTTACCCCCACTACTATTTTTAATCTTCTTCTTCATCTTCTTCTTCTTCATATGGAAATAATTGTCTCGCACAAAAAATTAATCTTCCACGTATTGATTCCAAATCTGGATCGTGACTGGATGTTGGAGTTTCATTATGAATATTTTCAAATTCCAATGATGGTGTGTATTCATTCTCTGTTAACTCCATTTCTACATCTTCACTCCCTTCATTTATTAATTCTTCTTCCATACTGTTAACACTATCTGTTTCTGAACTGTCATTATCCACATCTTCCATGCCAAACTCCTCTTGTAGAATTTTACACAGTATTTCTGCAATAGGTTTACTTGGATAGTCGGTGGTATCCACAGGAGCCATGTCGATTAAATGAAAGAGCTCCTTTCTCGTAGCTGCTTTTATATAAATTATTTTATTAGGTCAAGGTCAACAACGCTTAAAGCGAGAATGGGGAATAGAGCACTAAGTGGTATGTTAGTCCATTACCACAAAGTGATCTATTCCCCACTCTCTAATGCAAGTCCAATTAATAACCAATTTATATTCAATATTTTTAGTAATTTTGCAGTTTCTTTTGTTTAACTTTTCTTTATTGATTGTCTTTAATCACACAGTTCATAGGTTCTTCTTTTTCTGGTGAAACAATTGTTTACGTTCATATTCCAATTGACGTATTCTTTCATTTTTTATAGTCAACTCTATAAGTAGTTGGTTGATGTAGTCAGCAGCCATGTCGATTGTTCTGGTTCTTACTTCTCCCAATTTCACTCCTGGTATTAGCCTCTGTAGTTTATAATATTTTAGTTTTATTCTTGTTTCTCTTGCCTTTGCCATTTCTTTCATCTTCATTTTTCGAGAGTCCTCATATTGTTTTTTATTCTTTTCACTTAATGAAAGATCCAAAATGATGTTTTCACTATTCATGTTGTCTTTTCTTATTATGTTAGTAAACGCCAGTTTAGGATAAGAATGACTCCAACCGCGTGTTGGACTTCTTTTATCTAGTTTCCCCCACTCAATTACCTTCCCCCACCATGTTTATATAGGTCAAGGTCAAACATAATTAATGCGAGAACGGGGAATAGAGCACTAAGTGACATGTTATTCCATTGTCACAGAGTGATCTATTCCCCGCTCTCTATTCTACAACTAATTTTTTTTACTTTTATATTTTATTATTTTTTTGTATTTTTTTTTTTACCCATCATCTTTTACACCAGCAGGAGGTTGGTACTTCACAGGAGAGTCTCCATCAATATCATTAAATGCATTCCATGCATAAGTAGCAGGAAGATCGTTTGGCTCCATCTGCAGAACAGGGAGTTCATTTGCCGGATTCCATACATTTAGAGTTTGTAACGCCTTTAGTTTATTTTCCAATACTTCAATTTTACCCAACAGTTCTATTATGTACTTGTTTGCAGTCCTCAATGTATGTGCTCTTGTACAGCCTACGTCCAATGAAGGTACTAAAAGCTGCATTTGATACAATTCAGTTTTCTCTTTTATATGACGTTCCTTAGCTAAAGTGCTCAATTCCGGATGTGTTATAGGTTTACCTTTTCTTGACAAATTTACAGTCTTCTTCGACAAATTTAATGGTTTTCTTTCACTTGTTGAAGGAGTTGAATAGTCCCAAGATTCAGCCATTTTTCTATGATGTTCTTCTTTTAAATGGTAGTAAGCGAATAACTCCTGCTGCGTATAAATCTTGTTTTATACACCTTGTTCCCCCACCATTTTTATTCTCCCTCTACCAAGTTCTTTAAACATAAAACCAAACTTCTAATTCCGCGTTAACATTGTTGTCTTTTAAAAATTTAACAAAGTCCGAGCTGGAAGTTGACATATCTCTATTTCTTAAATAGTTTCTTACTATTTCTTCATCCCCTTCCTCTAAAATGTAACAAAATACCTTCATTAGAGTTCCATTATCTTGTTTTGAATGAATAAAATTTGAAACCGTTGTCCACTCCTCTTCAACTATTTTAAAGCTTGTCACTTCTAGTTCAAAACTCATTTTTTACTAAATTACAAGTTACTGTTTCAAACAATATTACAAGACTAAAGAAATCAATGTACATCGAGCAACATATATATAACCAATACCCCCACTTCTATTTTCCCCCACCATTCAATAAATTTCCCCACCATAGTGTAACATTAAACAGTTTTTTTTTTTTTTAATATGATCTACACCTGATAAATCTAAATAACAGTTGTGCACAGATTGTACATTTTTCGTTCATGATTTCAAACCTTATTAGTGGTGCCTTAACACGATGGTCTACATATCCTCCTTCAAGATCAAATTCATCCCAATCATCTATAGCTGCTCGTGCACAATCTTGACAAAGAGTCGTCCCATCCGCAAATTTATAAGCAACAATAATGCCAAACCCGTAATTTTGTCTTCGGTATTCATGAATAGCTTCTCTAATGCTGTTTGGAATAACACATTCTTCTGATCTTATTATATGGTTAAATAAAAAACCATCACATATAATTTTCCTCAAGCAAAGTTCAAATAGAGTATCCACCATGTTTTATAAAAGAGATTAATATTTCAACTGAGTGTTTACACATGTTACATCCGTCTTAAATACTTTATCCCCACCATATTTTATATATGTCAAGGTCAAATTATATTAATGCGAGAACGGGGAATAGAGCACTAAGTGACATGTTATTCCATTGCCACAAAGTGATCTATTCCCCGCTCTCTATTCTATATCTAATTTTTTTTAATATATTTTTTTTATTTTATTATTTTTTATTATTTTTGTTTTTTTTTATAAGTTTATACAGATGTTTAAACTTCTTTCTTCAGATTCCCAATATTTCATTTCCTTCTTCTGCACCCTCTTCAACTACAACTTCATTATTTCCATTTTTCAAGAGCAATAGTTCATTTTTCAATTTCTTCATTTCATCTTCTAATTTTGTAATTTTAGACTCTTTATCTTCCAATAATAATTTCAAATACTTAATATAACTACCAGCCGCATGTACGGTCTTTACTCTGTTTTCCCCAAGATGCATGCCTGGGATTTGGATTTGTAGCCTATAATACTCCATATTAATATTAGACTGAATTTGTCTTGCTTGTTCGCTTTTCTTCCTTCTAGCTTCGGCTTCTTCATGAGAGGCAGCCAAGTCAGACAAAATTGGACGATACATTGTTGGTGAATGATTTTACAAGAGTGAGAAACTATCCGGTTCAACAACACATTTATCTACTTTCCCCCACCACTATCCCGAGTAGGCCAAAAATGTTGAATACATATTTCAATAGTTACACTGGCACCATTTTCAACTAAAAATTTATAAAGAAAATATGGATACTCACTTGGTTTAATATTCATATTGTCCATCATAAAGTTAAACGCCAATCTTTCCGAATATTCATTGTGATATTTTTCAGTAACACCAATTAACATTCCTTGTTTTTGAAATTTAAAACCAATGTCTGGAATTTTTTTACAATCCTCCATGTCTAAAAGTGGGAAATAATATGTAAAAGAGTTCACCGGTGGAACCCAGGGTTCTTCCTTACAAAAAGCTTTAAACATTGCTTCTCGGTCCTCCATTATGAAATGATTTTTAAACTGTTTTCTTTTCTGCTTAAATAACCTAACCCCCCACCATTTTATTCAGATTCTTCTTCTTCTGATTCGGTTAACTCTTCCGGTTGATGCATCATTGATATATTTCCAGTTTCATTAGTTGTTTCTTGGTTTAAATTTATAAATTCTTCTACCATTTCTTCTATTAACTCTCCAAATGTAACATTCATCTCTTGTTCTAGTTCTTCTTGTTCTTGTATCTGACGATGTGTAATAATTTCAGTAATGTATATAAAGGTAGTAGCTCTTGGAGACATAGTTTAATAAAGTGTATGGCTTTACTAACAACACAGCATATAATGAATAAAAAACCTGATCAACTCTCGCTTTTATAGCAAATATGGGGAAGGGGAAAGGAGGGGGGGGGTGGGGGGGGACATATCATTAGTCCAATTCAGAGTCTGAAGATTGTATAGGGGATATCAATGTATCAGTTGATGAATCTAAAATGAATGTTTCAATTGCTTCTTTAACAATTTCTTCATCACTATCATTTATTAGCTCTTCAAATATTTCTTGTTCAAAGGACGAAATTTCTTCTTCCAATATAGAATCATCCAGACTATTATTCAATTCTTCTTCCGAACCTTCATTTGTCTCTTCTATCCAAGTTATATTTTCAGTTGTATTAAACTGATTTTTTACTTCAAAATAATTTTAAAAAGGTGTATCCTTAAAAACCATTATTAACCTTTTCTCTTCACACCAAAGTAATATCTTATGACAAAGTGATACTGAGTATGAAGTTGCTGTCTTATATATATTCTATTTCCCCCCACTATATTTCATATAGTTTAACATTTGTAACATAGTATGATTACTCTTCTTTATCAAGCTTGTAATACATTGCGGCTACTTGCAACTCAAACTCCATTTCTTCTACAAAATTACGTAATTGCACCATCCAAGGAAATAAATTATTAAAATTTTCAATTCTGACTGTACATGAACACAATAATTTGTAATTACCTCGACGATATACAAGCACTTTAACCCCTACACCCATATCTTTTAAAATTGTTTCTTCAATCTTTCTATGTAATCCATATAATAGTGGCCAAAGTTCTGTATGTTTAGCAAAGAATGAATCCAATCTTTTGGACATGTTCACTATATAGCAACTGGTTAAATTCTGAGCAAACATGTGAGCTGCGGGCTTTTATAATGCAACTAATGGAAAGGGAGGTGGGGGGGGGGCACTAATTGTAATTGGGGGGGTGGGTCAAGTTCAAGGTCAAGGTCAACAAACTTTAACTTATGTAGTAACCAGTTACTATTAACTCTCACATATGAGTTAAACAACTCATATGCTTAATTGGTGTATTAGGTGGCTCTGAAAAGAGCCTTTTTGGGTTTAAAAAACCCTGCTTAACTTAAACAGATATTAAACCAGTTATTGTACTCCTCATTTCCCCTAAAATCCTCAAACAACTCCGCCCATTGCCAAATGTATTCGGCGTTGTCTGCAGTCACATACAAAATTGGGCTACCAAGAAACAACACTGGTGATATGATTACTATTGTTCTGCCCAACTGCAACCAGTCCAATGCTTCCCACATGTATGGGTCAAGACTTTCTTCCAGGTCCAAAGTTACACAACGCAAATATTCAAATATTAATTGTTCATCTTCCTCAACTTCTTCCATTTCCTCTTGCTCAGATTCATCTTCCTCAACTTCTTCTATTTCCTCTAGCTCAGATTCATCTTCCTCCAATTGTTCCATTTCCTCTAGCTCAAATTGCCTGTTGTAAAAGTTTGAACCTTCCAGCGGAGCCATGTTCACTGTACACCAGGTTAGCGGCCAATATCCCATACCCAGTTGCATAGCGGCTACTTATATAAGGCAAGAGAAAGTTGGGGAATGGGGAAGGGGGGGGGTTAAATTTTTATTTTTATTGGGGGGGGGTTGTGAAGTTCAAGTTTAAGGTCATGTGAAAGTAGGTCACAGGACTTAGAGTGACCAAAAAATAATGGGAGAGAAACTCAGCGCACTATTATATAGCGCTGGTTTCTCTCCCATTATTTTTCTACCAAAATTTTGAAAAAAGCTAACTCATTTTAACATTTACTACGTCCCCACTTAGTCCAACCATCCTCACCTCTTATTAAATAGTCTCTTGCATCAAGTCTATTGATCGCTTTTTGGTTTCTCAGAGGTACAGACAGCTGTATTACCCATTTGAAGCCGTTACACCCAATTACAATTTTGTTGTGCTTGTCTGTTTTACTTACAAAAAAGTACCTCAAACCTTCCTTCAGTCTATTTAATTTAGTAGGAGGGTAGGACTTACTGGAGATTACAGTCGGTTGTGGCTCAGAAAGATGGTTTATGAGATGTACACGGCAATACTTTTCATTTAAAACACATTTCCTACCACAAACCGATCCTTTTTTAGCACCCTTACGGAGCTTCTCAGAGCATTTACGAAAATTTTTAAATGCCCTGCGACGCTCTTCATTTAATAATTTAAAGCGCTCTGAAGGAGCAATTTTGAAAACTGACTTTTTAACTTTAGAACTAGGAATGATAGGATTAATGGACTTTGGTTCAGGAATTGGTGTTATTAGTGGTGGTAATGAGGTGAAATTATGAATAGATTCTAGAATTGAAGGAGTATCAGGACGAACAGGAAGCTCCATCTGCGGTGACGTTGTAGGTGTAGGTTGGGGTTGTAGTGGTGGAGTTGCCGTAGGGTGTGTTGGTGATGGAGGTGGAGAAAAAATACTTCCAAGAACTGCCATGGCTTGGAGAAGAATATTTCCCGGAGCAGTTGTAGCAGATGTAGATGGTGGTGTATCCATCTGCCGCAGCATCGACTCCGGGACGTTCTTCAACTTCAGTCTCTTCGCCGGTTTCTTGTTAGCAGCTGGTGTATTGATAGTAGGAGCAAGCGCAGAAGTGGTAGCAGGAACAGAAGTGGCAGTAGGAGCAGCAGGCGTAGTGATAGTAGTAGCAGAAGTTGTTGATGAAGACATGGTTCTGAAGTAGCAGTGTTAGCGGCTGGAATCAGAATAAACAGACATGTTAGCTAGCCCCGCTTATATAGGGATGCTAAGTGAAAGTGACCTGGGGGGGGGGTTAATTACCTTAATTTAGGTCAAGGTCACCAAAAAATAATAATGATCCAAAGTGATGGAGGCGGCCACGGCCGTCTCCACCACTCTGTATTCCTCAAACACTCCCAATCCCAACCCTATAGTTACATCTTGCAAGGGATCCCAATTTTTTGCCCGCACGCACGTGGCGATCCAGTTTGGTGAGCTGTGATACGGGCGGTTCAGTCTCGGGCCCGAAGGCACTGGGCTTGACCATCCAATTATAATAGGGAGTCTGGAACAATTAATGCAAGATGCAACTCTAACCTCCCACCCTTAATCTAAACCCACCCAAATATAATTATTTCCTAACAAAAAATTAAAAATTTAAAAAAATAAAAATATGCGCTGCCTATGGCACAACACGCATGTCCCACCCATATTTAATGAAGTTCAACAGAACTTCTATAATTTAAATTTAAATTTAATCTACCCTCCTAACAGCTAGCTGTGAAAGGTTATTAGTACACACATACACACACACACACACACACACACACACACACACACACAAATACAGAATAATTACATCAACACTCAACATTAAATGCATAAACACATTTTTTAAACATTAGCAATAATATAACACACCTTAATGCTAACATCGCAATGCGCAAATTAAAACTTAAAAATAACGCAACTTAAAACTAAAAAATAAATAACATTTTACACACACAGTCACACACAAAAAAATATTAATATTAGAACCCTAACAGCAAGAATAACTCAAATATATATCGGCCTCCTATATATTTAAGTTACCCTCTGAGTTCGTCCTGAAGCTTCGCGTCCGAAGTTTCAGTACGAACTGATTCTAAAATTCTCGACAGAATATTCGTAAACTTCGAAGATGGTGGGGGGAACTCGTAGGGGTTTGAGGGGCATACAACGTTCAAAGTACAACTTCAATAGAAAATTTCCAAGCAACACTGTTTCATACACGTAGCGGCGATTATTACAAGTAGGTTGTCATTAATTTAAGTGTTGTGTTGCGGCTTTCAATAATGTTGGCCAACATCTAATTATATTCTCCACCTAATCCAACCACAATTTTCTTTATAGCATTACACCATAGTTGTTCACCGCTATTATTTTAATAACAGTAGGAAGTTATGTGTTCCCTTTCACCGCTCAACTATGGTTATTATCTATTGCCAACAGCAGACCCAAATTACCATTACTCTATCAGTTTAATTTATCTTAAATATATGTTGTATTATCTTAACCACAATAGTTACCGTTTGGTAACACCAAATTAGTATTACACAAGCTTAACTACTATTACCATTTCAACATAAAGTAAAAGTGAAGGGGGGGGGGTTAATTACCTATTTGGCGGGGGGGGGGGGTGTCAAGTTCATAATAATTACCACCTGCTGTTATAAATACCGTTACACGAGCAGCTGTGCCTCTTTCCACTCGCGGGACCTACAGCTGACACAACACCTCGGTAAGTCGCTACCGTCTAATAATATTATATATGCTTTCTTTTAACTTACTCCAATTAGGTCTACTTGTTTTTAACACCCCATGTATAACTTAGTTTTCAACTATTTCTTTTTTATTTACTATAAACACATATTACTCTCCCATTACCATTTTTTTTTTTTTATTTATATTCACATCTGTTTTTTTTTTTTTTTTTTTTTTTTTTTTTTTTTTTTTTTTTTTTTTTTTTAAACTCTTAATTATATTTACACCTTTCAAACATTTATGGTATTACATTACTATTAGTCTTATCCATGGTGTTAACTTACCGTTTACACATTAATAACACATATAATTATTGCTAAACTATAATGTTTGTACAAATACTAGCTCTTACCTCATCAACTTATTAACAGACTATTGTTTCCACTTGTGCAGCTCATAGCCAATTCATACAGAATAACAAATTCCTTTTTTCAACTGGAATATTATCTTAATATTTTTAACAAAATAGTTTTTAAAATGTTTGCCTCTCCCATTAATACAAACTATCGCAACGCTGCCGAACAAATAACCGGGGTGACCGCAATCACCGCAATCCCACCCTTTTATCCCATCGGCTTAGGGGGAGGGTAGAGGAGGAGTTGTTCATGACTCACAAATTGCTTAAATACGGGGTCAGGACCGCGCGCGTCTCATTTATTTGCCGGGTTCCGTAGAGTAAACTTCGGTCTTTACTTTTCTAACAATTTTCTAACTTACTTTTCTTACTCTAAAACATGTGTTCGCGGTTAATATGCTAATCACTCTCTATATATTCAAACACATTTACAAACACTAACCATTTATCAGTTGGTTTTTACACAGTGCACATTTAGTCACCACTATTACAATGGCTTCCCACACTTTGCAGCTGAAACTTTTACGCACCAAACATATTTTACAAAAACAGTCTAACTACACAGTTTCAAGACCTCTTAATACATTCGCTAAACTTAAGAAACAGTTCAGCTTTCACCCCTTGTATTTTACAAGATCTAACCTTCGTGACAGTTATTCTACTGACACTATTTTGCAAACAGTCTTAACTGATATGCTGAAATATCAACATTACAATCTTGTCACACCTATTGATGATGTTATCCGGTTATTCTTATTCACTATATTACCGGGTTTATATAACCGTTCTTCATCACACACATCTCTCATTCTACTCTATCAACTCACAATATAACCATCTAGCAGCTCTCATTTCTTCAAGTTATGGACACACGGCAGGGTGCACCCATACAATCTCCAATAGTGACATCCACTACTAACGATAACAATGGCGGTGTTCCCACACAAAATTTGCCTACATACAATACCACCACCGACTCCCGACCCGTGCAGAGCAATGAAATCAACAGTACGGCTGCAAACGATGTAGAAGCGATCCTACGATCACTGGTGGGCTTTGATGAATAAATAAATTTATTTCCCGGAGCCCCACGTCCGCTCCCGCCACACTCCCGCCCAACACTCGTCCCCAGACTCCCCACCTTTTTTAAAACCCCCTCCAAATGACCTTGACACACTTACCAACCCCTCCCCAAACCCCCTAAATCACCCCCAAATCAACAACACACACCTGCCACTTACAACCGCTGACCTTGACCTGCGCCAGGACCGGCAAATCCCTTCTACTTATGGAGAATTGGGATGTGTTAATATTTCACTTATTAAACAATATTTTTCGATGAAACTTGGAATTCAGCTTCATTTGATTGAGATTCATCCATTTATGGTAAAAAATCTTGGTTTTTGTGCTTATCATGGCAGCAAACCTGCATACTCTTTTCCCATGTTAATCATATGGAGAATAGGCAAACTTCTTTAGCAATGGACAGATATTGATGAAACTTAGTAAATGGCTTCATATGGTCGAAATAATTTTTTTTTGTGTGTTAAAAACCTACTTTTAGTGTTCCCCATGGCAGCATACCTGCATACTCTCCCTATATTTATCATAAGGAGAATAGACATTTATTTCCCTATTTATGAGCATGCGATTTTATTTGGTTTACGGTTTTATGTGGTCAAAATTAATATTACTAATTTGGAAATTCGCTGAGTACGCAGGTCTGCTGCGACGGGGGGTATTTATTTTTTTTCCTGAGTTTCCTAAACAAGATCAGTGTGAATGCTGCTAGGCAAGTGCAGAACCACAATGAGAACACATTTTTTTTTTTTTTTTTTTTTTTAGAAAAAAGTTTTTAAATTATAAAGAACTAACTGGATGTATTGGACAGAAGGTATTAAAATACATTTCTGCTTAGATTTGGTCGTGAATGAAATGTTTAAATTTTCCTCTAGTACTAATCATGTGGTCTTACTGATAATAGGTGTTTCAGTACACCAATAAAGATAGAAGAAAGTATGTTCTACCTCGTTTACAATATATATATATATATATATATATATATATATATATATATATATATATATATATATATATAAGAGTGTACATGAGTAATGTGAAAAAAAGATTTTGAAAGAAGTTTATGATATTTATCTATATTTTATGTTAGTAGTCATATAAAAACACTTTAAGTGAACAATGATAAATAATACCCCCGTCGCAGCAGACCTGCGTACTCAGCGAATTTCCAATGGAATTTCAGATTATTTACTTTCCCCATAAAAACACCATAGGATCGAGTATGTAGGTTTTCTGCCATTGGGTGTTGTTAGAAAATCTAAGTTAATCAATAATTGGTGAATGTAAACACAAAATTGTATCAAACTTTGACAATTTTTTATTTTCCCCATAAACCCATGGTTGTGAGTATATAGGTTTGACGCCATATAGATAATGTACATACCAAATTTGATTAAGTTATGTCAATAAATAAGCAAGATATAGGGTTTTCTTGATTTCCCATAAGAATGACATGGAAAACACATGTTTGGATTTGCCCCGTAACCAGTTATGCTATGATAAAAAATCAAAGTACCAAATTGTTTGTTTTTTTAAGCTCTTTTAAATAGTTTCAGTTAAAATTGATGAATTTTAAAAATTAAGGTTTAAAAATGTCAAAAACCCATTTTTGACCCCTTTGAAACCCCATAAAACCCCGTTCCCATAACCCGACAATGCTGGTTCACGAACTCATGAAAATAGACCTGGTATTACACCTTCATACCAAATTTCATCAAAATCGGAGGTCTCCTTCAAAAGTTATCAGTACCACGGACACACACACACACACACATATATATATATATATATATATATATATATATATATATATATATATATATATATGAAAATGAACGAATGGTGTTTTTGGCTTCTGGGGACCTCAAAATGAAAAAGTAAAGTGGTCCCGGGCTTAGGTCTTACCATGGCTTTACTACCGTAATAGCGTATTCCCTATAGGGAAATTCGCTAAAATAAAAACATTTTCAAAAATTTCATGTTAGAGGAATGAAGAACAAATCGTAAATTATCGGAATTATTTTTGTGATTTGTTAAGAAACTACAGTATGTTTCTTTATGCTCTAGTATAAGCCTCTATATTTGCAAGTGCTCTAGTTATCATAATGAATACTGTCACACATTTTTATTGCATTTCCTATTCTATATGATTTGTATAGAGTTAATTGGAAACCAAGTATTTAAACCTCAATTAAATTTTATTTATAAATTAAATTGTTATCTCTTAATTCCGTACTTTATGTTTAAAAATCAAGACAACAAGTTATCAATTTAAATTTAATATTTAATTTTTATACAAATCATGGATGTTCAGAAGTAACCCAATAGTTAAAATTGGTAATGACACTATTCATGTTTTAAGTGTAAAAGTAATAAAACGGAATATTAATTGTTCATTTCGAATGCACACCCCTGGTTAGGGTTCGACTGTCATTTTGCAGTTATTATTTCTCGGAACACAGAATGATCAAAGCGTGGAATGGTCGACCAAACTGTGTCCAACAGCCACTGTTCTGCATGACCGGTGGGGTGTACAGTGTACACGGGCAATGGGCCTGAACATGAACAACCTTGACCGATTAAATTACTTTAATGAAGTGAATAATATTTGAAATGTGGAACTGCAGATGATAAACGGAATAACAAAATTTATATAATTATTGTAATTTTGCTAACAAAAAATCACTTCAGTGACAATAGGCAGTTTAATTTTATATCTCGGTCACAACGTTGCGAACCATCAACGGGTAGGGTTAATATATTGTTTAACTATTACACAAGGGAGTAGTTTGTTTCCCTATCAATATTTGTATTATTTGTCTGGAAATAGCATATCAAAGCTTTGTGAATCAGTTAATTACACGCTGAATGAGGACTTCTGGGTAAGTTGTACATGAGGCAGCTGTGACAGTGCGGAGTAACAATGAGTAATGACAGTCTCTCAACCGATCAATCATGGCTTGTCTAATAATCCATAGCGGTTTGTGTCTAAATCATGACAGATTATAAAACTATAGTTTACGTTTAATATGATTAGATATGATCATATGATTTAATATTATTAAATCATATAGCTATCTACAAAGAGTTAGTTATTAACTGTCCAATACCTTGTTATGTGATTGAGCTCTGACAACGACTGGCTAGATTTCATGCTACATTTTAGTGGAGGAAAATTTCTGTTTTGTTGTAATATAAATTTTTAATTTGGTCTAATAAAATAGACTAATTGTATAACTACATTTACATTTATTGCATTTCTCAAGACACCGAAGCATATATGGTGAAGATATGGTGCTAATTTTAAGGCTCCGGTCTACCTGAGCCCGAATGCCTCCTCGAAGCTCGCGGCTAGGCAAGTTTTATGGCCACAGAGGTTTACGGGAATCGTGTTTTAAAACTAACTCATTAAGATAGCGATTGACTTTTAACTTTTTGTAAAAGCAGAAAGAAGGATCTCATCTACTCTGGTTTTAGAATTTTTAAATAAAATTTCTAATTCCAGTTACAACTTTGTAAAATCATCTGTTTTTCTCGATTTTAAAGACGAGTTTCACACACACATTAAGGTGAGTGTGATGAGAAGGTGAGGTGTAGATTTGTTACTTACAAATAGCAATTGATACCTTTTTCAGGATTTGATAGTCCGATGATGAGTCCAGTTTCGAACCATCAAAACACCATTAACGTTTCTAAAGATTGGACCGGCAACCTTAAAAAATTTAAAGGCTTTTTAACCACTTAATTACCCAGCTTTTTAAATACTTATTGAAGAAACTGGAAAAAACCTTAATTTTAAAGTTATAGTGTAAAAGATAGCAGTAAAAGTCATAATTTATCAACAGAGTAATGAGTCTGAAACGCTTAAAATGTGATAATAAAAATCTAATATGTATTTAAACGGATGTTATATATGTTTGTTTAACATCGCTTACAATACTGCCTTGTGGGTTCGGCAGTTTCCTGATTGATAAATGATTAAAGGGATAATTATATGCTTTATAATTTATTTAGTATCATTTATTTTAGTATCGTTCGGTAATTCAATAATGGCTACAACGCAAAACCACATGATTTTTCAATTTTCATTTACGTCTAAAATATAAAATATAAAAATACAGACCGTCTGAAAACGACGGTCTGTACTTTGACGGTTGAGTAAGCTGTATTCTATTTTTCAACTCCATAAGGCCATTGTTAAAATTTTCAAGATTTCAATTCAATATCATAACAAAATAATATTTTTCTATTCATAGAAACCTATAGTATAAGCATTACTTTTATCTCCAAAGTAAGTATTTTCAAAGTTTAGAGAAAATCGTTAGAGCCATCTTCGAGTTAGTTTGCGTACATACAAACATATCTTACTCGTAAGAGTATAGTGTGAAGGATAGAATTAAAGTTGTGTTTACGGTAGCTGTTAGGCCCAATGATTTATAAATACCTATGCAATAATGATTGATTAACGTCATTTTCTTTGATCATTTCTGTGATTAATTCCGTATAAAAATCAAGTAATCGTCAAAAGCTAACTTTCTCCATTATACAAGCGGTAGTATGATCAGGTTAATCAATAAAGTGATAAATCAACTCGTTTAAAGCTAGTTGTGTTCAAGAACTAATTAGTAATATCTTATAAGAAAAGTTAAATTAGTGGGATCAGATGTTAACATTATGGATAAAATCACAACATAACAAGCGAAAGAGTTGTTATGGGTGTGTGGAGGCAATTGACATTTCTGGCGAAGACAGAAGTCGGCCAGATGGTCATATATCTTAATCCGTCATCCTGCACGACTTTTTCATTTCACTTTTATTGACTTTTCCTTCAGCCTAGCTCTTTTAAAGATTGTTCTCCTGTTTTACATGTCATCTTAACTTATGATGAAGGAGCATCTCATAACCGTTTTTAAAATGGGTATATACAAACTTAAGGACCAATTTTCAAGTCGAGCCCTCAAGTAAATGTAAAAGATTTGGTATTAGAGGATTTAAAAAGTTTTTGATCAAACGCTTTCTAGTGGAAGCAACAGGATGCAAGTCCGGACTGAAAACAATAACCTGCCACAAAAATAAACTTCTGATCGGTAAGTTGTTCAACCCCGGTGGATATAACCGCGGGTGGACGACAAGATATCTTTCTTGGAGCCATTTTGGATTTGTTAATTGATTGTGTGAAATAAATAATTTGTCATTTTTACCATTTCCACGATTACTTCTGTTTTGTGTATTTCAAAAGAGTTATTTTCTTAGGAAGTGTTAATTATTGCAAATTATCGAGAGATCTATACACCATGTCCCAAAAAATACTGAACAACTTTGTTGCTGTGTTAAAAGATTATTAGCAGGCTTATTGAACTTTTAACACATGTAAAATAACACAAGCATTCTAAAGTTTTTCTTAACATAAGTTTTACTGGAAAAATTCATCATGGCTCCCATTGATGGCAAAACGTTTGTCAAAGCGGTATTCTCACTCTCAAGTGTGTTCATCACTAGGCCTAATGTTTGTAAAATACTGCATTGATTCTCAGACTCAATTCTCTAATATTGGAGACTTTCGACTTGTAAACTTGGTCTTAGACAAAGCTCAAATGAAAAAAATCACAGGTTTCTAGGTATCGACTGGGTGGATCAGTTGTGAATTTTGACCTTCAAGCCCTGTCCATAATTATTTTATACAGCTTAATCTGGGAGCGTAGGCCTACCGTCAAACTTTCTAGTGTTTCATGCTTCCAGTCAATATACACTTATCGTATTAGGTGTGGATGGGATTCCATGATGGAAGTTGTCGACCATAGAATGTACTAAATCTCATTTGTTTATATTTATTTGATTTTTTCAACTTACCATTAAAAAACTTCTTTTTTTCTTGTACGTCCATGACACCGCTTATTTTAAGGGTTTTTTTTTTACATTGTCCATTAAATCTGAGTGAAAAAGACATCAGTGAAGGTTTTATGAAATGCATGAAAATTTTAATATTATAACCTTGTGCTATGATGACATTTTAGTCAAATGGCGTTAGCTAACAAATAAAACAAGAGAGGTTTTAGTCCATTGGAGCCGAGACCGTGGTGTCGTGATAGCTCTGATTTGTCAGATTATTGATCACCCTGTCTGAATAGTTCTGAAACCATCGGAATGCTTTGTGTTGAAATGTGAAATGCTGGTTAAACTTTCTCGAAAAATATATTAAACCTGTGCAATAGTTCATTAACTCCATTATTTAATGTTATAAAAATAACATTAAATTAAATAAAAATTGCCTATTATTTTACTATTTCATTATTAAAACATGTAAGAACTCAGACTGACCTAAATTGACAACAGCTTTTTATCAATCACATACTACTTCTAATTACAAATCCAAAACTAAAATCGTTGTTTTCTTAATTTTAAACAGAATGGTTAGGTCCACACATGCAAAACCAGATATAGAAAGGCACCACTTTCCAGTTAAATAGATTAATTTATAAATACTGGAATGAATCATTTTTGTAGAGTTCATTTTAAATAGAAAAAAACATAAATACAATGTATAACATCATCATAAAAATTATGTTTTTTTTTTGCATCGGTTTATATTAATATTGTATAAAAACCGGCATTGGACTGCTGGAAACACATCACCTATTCGGAACCAATCAACAGCTAGTTAAATATCAGTTGTGGCAATCGCACGTTCACCAAGGGATTGGCCGTTCTGCCAACATTAGCAGTACTGACTAACAGATTATCGGCTAGATTGGTGGATGCAAAACATTTCCCTCCGGATAGTACATTCAGTTATTTTACAATTTACGAACTGAGTTTCCATTTATATTAAAGATATTTTTATTTTTGTATTAACATTTTTCAAACGATAATTTTGTTTGAAAGTATCTGGCCGTATATCATCCGAGGTCATTTGCTCTTTTTTTAAAGGAACATAGACATAAGGATTTGCGCTTTAGAGCATTGTAGATGGAGGTTTTATGTGACTTTGAATCAACAACAACAAAATCTTAAAAACAGGTGCTTTACAAACATAGTTATAATTGCTTATTATGGAAAAATTCAAGTAATTTCGTATTCAATAAATACTACTGTATATGCATTAACAATGGTTATTTAATGGAAGTAATTGGAAGATTATTGCTCGCAAAATTGAAAAAATGCGTTTTCAGTGTTTTTTAAAACATACTAGATTAAAAGTGCTTTTATGTTACATATTCCTTTTAGCCATTCAACCTATTTATACATCCCATTAATGTAACAAAAGGTAGCACTTTGTAACAAAGAATTTTCATTTTATTACAGATATTCGATTAAATACTATTAAACACTATGTGGTATTATATGTAACGTTTGTTTAAAAGGTGGTGAAATATTAAACGCTAAGTACGCAATCATCACACAAACCTTTAATGACAAAACCCTTTGCTTTAAATAGATCATCATCTTACGTTACTAAAATTAAATAATAAATATAAAAAGTCTTAAATTGACTTATCAAAGAAGGTATAATTTGTATGGTGGGTTTTTTTCAGTGGGAATTTACTTTAACATTAGCAAAAAAATTCTATGTACAAAAAACAAAAGATAATACATATTATTCAAAACATTGGGAGATGAATCCTTCGAATAAAGAAAAGTTTTGCCAACTTGAAAATCAAATAAGTTAAGCAAAGATTAAGTATGAAATGGTACTGATCTTTTAGCTGCACGATATCGTTGAGAGTTGAGCGATTGTGCTGATTGCAACACAACATGGCGTATGAGCAATTTGTTGACTCAAGTGTTCAACAGACACCGGCAAATTGCTTCGTACTTGCTACCACAACATTATGGTTCTAACGATATCGTAGAGAAAAAATTTCTATTAGTTTAATTTTTTAATAGGATTTTGCTTAGTATTTATTAAGAAATGGTAATAACTAAACAAACTGAATAAAAATGTGTAATTATTTGAATATATTATATTTGATTTAATTACTTAAAAAAAGTTTTATATTCTGTTAACTACTTACAGTCTTCATTTTCCAATTTCATCAAAACCCTAGCATTTTGTGTATTTTAACAAAATATATACAACTACTGTTGAAATTCAACAATAATCAAATAAGTATCAACAACATATTTATTATCACACGATTTAGCATTACACCAGGCACTACCAGGGTGTCTATACTTTGTTGGGCATGGGGATGTTCTTGAATATGGTCTCCATGTCGTTGCTCTTGGCTTTCTGTTTCTTGTAACAGGCGTACAGCTCGAGCACGATGAGGATGAGCAGCAGGAGCACGATAAGCAGGGCCAGCAGGTGCTGGAAGGACCACCCTGCCGGCACCGCCGACGCCGCCTCCTCCGTCTGCGACCCCTCGGTCTTGGTCGCGTTCCTCGTCGGTCCGAAGATCTTGTTGACGTCGAAGATGTAGAAAACAACGTGTTGCTTTTTCTGGTCTTCTTCGGGTTCTGCAAGTGAAATTAAATTAAATTAAATTTCTCCCATAGGAAGAAGAAATTTATTTTCACTAAATACGTTCATTATTGTAGATTTTGTAAGTACAGATACTTTGACATTATAAAACATGGGGATGACTTTTATATTTTATAATTAGAGAATTAACTCATCGTGGTAATTAAAAATAAGGTTATAATACAACAATTATTTATGTGCTTAGTGAAAATATTTGCAAATCGGTTTAACTCTTTGATAATACTATATAATTTCCTCTTTAGCTAAAATTTGATTTGAGCTATTTCATCTAGAATCAGCTTAATTTGAACTGTAGACGACGATTTCGTAAAACCACTATATTATTCTTACCAGCTCAGGGGCAAAAGTCAATATAAGTAAAATAATAAATTAGGTTCACAGTGGGATATACTTTAAAGTCCATGTTAAGGAATGTTATTGTTACTTACCTTGCACAGCAGTGTGAATGGGAATAGTAAATGAAGTTTTCTCCTCTCCCGCGGGTTTGTGCTCTTCCATCGGAGTCTCCGGTTTCTGGAAGACGTCCTGTGGGGCAGCCTCGGATGTGTCGATCGGAATCTCCTGTCTGCACTTGCACATTCCCTCGCCCGTCGGCTTGCTCTCGTCACAGTATGCCTCCATGGTCATCAGGTGGCACCGGAAACGACATGTCGCAGACGGGTATTTGCCGAAGAAACAGAACTCGCTCATCTGCAGAGGCGGTTGGTTATCTGTAACGGCCATTATGAATTTAGGTCCTGGGTTTTTAGTTTTTAATCATGCTAAGTTTTAAAGTAAATGCATTTAGTCGTTATAGTGTATAACTTGTGTTTAAACAATATAAAACTTCAAAACATATGTAATTGAAAACTGGGGCACTTATTTTCATTGTGTGAAGCATAACACCAGCAGAAGTTACTTATCCACATGGTAAGAGTGGTATGAGCTGTTTTCGAGACCCGTTTGCATACATACATAAAAATATACCTCACTCGTATTATAGTGTAAAATAAAAAATGTATTGCAGCATAGCATAAAAAAAACGAACAGCACAGAGTTAAGTCAAGCGTAAACCGCCAGTATTGTGACATTAGAATAGTTTGTATACTGAGTCACCAATGAATAGTATGTGTCCTTGAGAAATACAATGCGTACAAGCCGCGAGCCAGGTCGGTGGAAATGTCTTCGTATTAATGTTTTTGAACGAGAATACATTTTAATGTTTATATATTCCAAATATGTTATATAACGATATACGTATCGATCATTGTCCACTACAAACAATTTCATAATTTTCACGATTTATTCAGTTTCTTTTTTTAAGTTAAAAATATTCTATAATAAATAAATAGACACATTTTATTAACGTGCTCTTCCAAATATCTGCTTCACACAATAACCTGTGTCAAGAATATTCTGAAAACAATCACAAAAATTCTTGAACACAAGCAATTCACCAACTAACATAAACTATCTATTATAAAACTATGAATAATACTAATCTCTTTCCATTTACATCAGTATTAAAAAAAATAAATAAAAAAATATTATTTTAAGCTAGGGGTGCCAAATGTTTCAGTTTCAAGAAGATCATTGAACATTTGTGGCCCGAAATATCAAAATATTTTCAGTTCTTATTTCAAATAAACCTTTGGATAGAGTCTCCAAAATTAAACTTACCACCATATTCTCTATACCTTGACATAGTTACTACTTACAAAACCACTGAACTGGATTATTTGCTGACTTGAGCATTCGTTTCATGTTTGTTACACTCCGACCAAACTCAAGTCTCATAACAGTAATATTATGAAAAGTTAAATATAATCAATGTTATGACTACCAAAAAATGTCTTTAGGAAGTTGGTTGCAGTGAAAAGAGAAAATTCAAGGAAAGCTTTTAAGCATCTTAACATATTAGACAAAGGATCTCTTTATGAGGCCAGTTTAACGGATCATTACTAAAGTAACCAACCGGAACGAGGAATCAAAAGCTTTTATCATGAACTCTAAACTATATTAACGTAGCCCTTTTATAATGTCACATATACTGTTAATTTATTAAATAAATACGTGAAAATGCTGTAATTAACTGACATTCTTGTGTAATTTAAGATCACTAGATAGATCAAGTATACGTTTGTTTATTTTTAATTACGGTAAAACGCATGATTTTTTTTAGACATCCTGGAAGTGATTAGTTAGTATTTGATAAAACTGAAGCACGAAATTAAGAAGGGTCGGTTAGCTTAAAATAATTAAAGCACATGAGTCACATATTATGATATATATAAATTATTTTGAAGAGATCTTTCATTCTTAACAATACTTGAAAATACACTAGTGCCTCCCCTGTCGTGTTTCCTATAGTCTTTAGTGTCATTAACACGAAACTCCAATCAATAATTAAGATCAGTAGGGAAAACTGTAAAAATTAACTGTTAAAGGTTATTTCTTGAGTTTAATCTCAGATACCAGAGACAAGAACAAAATGTTTTGGAAGAAGTTTGGTATTTCATGTATACATTTTAACTATGTAGGAAATCGAATTATATCCCTAAACACTCCAAGCCAATAACATGTAAGGTGAAACAAAGGTAGCCGTATGTTATCTAAAGTAATAAGCATTGTTGTTACTCTTTTAAATTTGTGTTCCATGGTCTGTCTGCACTACGTTGAATGTTGACAGTGACCTTGACTAATTAGTCGCTTCATGTAGTCACTAGATGTTCATTTTATTGTCACTAGTTACGAACACGAAACTTTCATACCTGTTTTGGTGTTAATATGTGTATGAACTATTTCCTGAAACGTAAGGAACGCACCAAAAATATTACCACTGAGTGGGCTAACCCAACAAAGCAATACTTCGATAGTCTTATAAACATATGAATTATTGCTCATTATCAACATTAAAAAATCCTTCTAGTAATAATTAAATACCAGTCCAGAGAACAATTTCTCCCAAAAGACATTAATTGAAAGCGATGTTTCAACTAACCGTCAAATATTCTCAAATACCTAATATTACAACTATGTAAAGTAAAAATTTGAAGTTTTAAATATAAAAAAAGAATAAATATAACATTAGCTAATATGTAAATTTAAAAAAATCAAACTAAGAAAACAATCGTACTTAATTAATATGTTTCATTAAAATTAGAGGTACAATAATAAAAAATATCACTGTTTTAATATAGTGGAAATTGTTTAATCGGAAGTCACGTCGTTTTATCAAACACCTCAACATTTTTTAAAGGCTAATATCAAACCAAATTATATTATTTTGCATAAACAAGATGTGCATAAATATACAGGGCGGTTTTTTCAAAATTTGCACCTTAATGTATTAAAAACTAAGATAAATACTACTGTTCAGTTTGCTCTGAACGTCTATCATCGTTGGTGAGGAAATTTTAACATGTAAATTTCATCCCCTCATTAACCACTTTATCACCTCCACCCCTACCTCAAAATTTTCCAAAAGAAAAATTCTTTTTTATGTCATTTTTTGATCCTTTATGCAATTTAAAGACGTTTTTGTTATTTAACATTTTTCCCTAAACTTTAGGTTAGTGAGCTACAACCCATTGAAGTTAATAATTAGTCCCTTAAGAATGCCATTGGGCAAACTTCAGTTGCCTACATCTCCGAAACCATTCAGTCAAAAAAAAAAAAAAAAAAAAAAAAAAAAACTTAGAATGAAATGTCTTAAAAAGATCATTTATGCATAAATGAAATTATTTCCAAAATGGCGGAAAAATACTAACATTTGTAAAAATTTTGTGTTGTTATGAAAAAATAATCATCATAAACGAAATATTAAGACATTTTTATTTATGAGTATTTTTTATTTTACTGAAGGTTTCGGAGGTATAGGTAAATAAATTTTGTCCAATGTTATTATTCTTAAGGGACTAAAAATGAACTTTAGTTACCTGTAGCTCATTAAGTTTAGAAAAATGTCAAATAATAAAAAAAAGTCTTTAAATTACGTGTAGAATCCAAAAATTACTTAAAATTGGGGATATATATTTGAAATTTTTTAGTTATAGGGGTAGGAGTGAGTAGGGAATTAATGACGGGATGAAATTTTCTTGTTAAATGTTCCTCCCCTTAGTTGATAGACTTTTCCACCAAACTGAACAGTAATCTTTATTTAAGTTTTTTAATAAATTAAGGTCCAAATAAACAAAACAGAAAAAACACCCTGTATGATTAGATTACTGTGTTTTTAAAGCGTTTGCAAAGGGTTTGGTTGGTTTAATGGTTTTCCTGAGAAAGGATGTGATAACTATAAGTAAGTCACCAGTGGCTCCAGCGATGGGGACCAGCGCGGTGCTCTGGGAGGTGGCCGCCCCCGTGGTTGTGTGGTCGGTGCCGGGCTGTGGTTGTGGTTGTGGTTGCGGTTGTGGTTGCGGTTGTGGTTGTGGTTGCTGCTGTGGTGGAGTCCCGGGGTCTCCATCTCCGAGGGCGGTGGCCAAGAACAGCGTCGCAACAAGTATACCTGTCGTGTACATGGTTGTGAGCATACTGTCGGCTGGTAGGCGCAGCGGCAACAACGTCAACGTGACACGTCATCCACAAGTGGCACAGTGCAAATACTCAGTAGCTACAGCTACAACAGACAACCGGTGAAGTAACGTCGATCTGGAGCATGAGAATAACATGAGTTCAGTTAAATACATTTAGGATGGAATAGTCTATTTATCACCATTTTAGCTAAGTTATTGCAACTAAGTTATTAAACATACTGGAATTAATGTTATTCATCAACAAAGAAATATAATATTGCTAATTTTATTTATAAACTATAAGATTGGACAAGTTGTTTGTTAGAACTATTAAAGTAATAAAAATCCATTCATCGCATGGTCGACGAGTGAATGAAAAATGGTTACATTTTCATATTGGTATAAATACAAATTTCATAGTCATATTTATTATTATGAGTAATTCGAAAAAAATAATGATAGTAAAATAATTTTGTACGGTAGTGTAACAAAAGTATTAGACTGTATCTTATATTGACAATATTAATGAGCTTAAAACATTAGGCAGTTGTAAACAAAAAGAAAACAGTGGCAAGTGACATTTGACATCTGGTAGTTGAGAGAAAGTAAAGCGTTTGTCAAGATCAACAAATCATCAGTGTGCGCGCATACACTGCCATGCTTGAGCTGATAGATCGGTTGGCAGTGGCCTATATCCAGACAGACGTGGTAACTATCGGTTTAGCTGATTTGTTTAAAAAATATTGACAATCTGCAAGTAAGTTATAAGTTATTTTAGGACAATATTGCGTGATCGAAAATTGGAATTACAACGGTGTAGTCTATTTAGCATCTGCAATAATAAAGTTTTTGAACTTCTTTCTCAGTATACTTATGTGATTCACGAAGATATCTAAATCTACTTGTAAATGTAATAATGTCTGTAAAAATGAGCCCAGACGTGGGTCCAAGAAGTGTTTTAATTCAGAGCTAAGGTGACAGTCGTAATGGGAGCGCAGTGTAATCAGCTTGTGGACTGTAGACGGAGTCAGCAGCTGATGACCTGCTGGGCGTCGCGTTGCCGAGGCGCTGGGGTCGGCTCTGATGTGCTGAGGAATGTTGTGCTGACTTGTGGCAATCTTGTAGAATTGTTCCTCAGCACGAAGAAGAATAAAGTACGAGGATTTGTATCACATAAATAACTCATATTTCATAATTGAACCAGTATTTCGATGGTAAGTTTTGTAGGCAAGGTGGAATGGTACAATAAATCCGATGACAATTCACAAGTAAACAATATATCTAAATCAATGTTTCTACCGTTTAATAAAAGGAATTGTTGTAGTTTTACTGTAGCTCCATCTATATTAAATTCAATATAACTTCAATAAACTCAATAAATTCAATAAACTTAATGTGATTAAGTGATTAATAATTACTTGTATTGGAATGTACAATATAAAATTATTAATTCTGTTCTTTGTTTCAAGTTCATTGTTCGTGATGGTGAGTTAATGTTATTGTTTAGTAAATTGTTGCGGACATTTTTCATCACTGATTAGTAAACAATATTTGTTTGTTTACTAATCAGTGATGGAAAATGTCCGCAACAATTTACTAAACAATAACATAATACTGGGTTTAAAAATATGTTTTTTTAACTGCATTGTTGACACTTGTAAGTGTCAACACTTTAAAACACTTATTAAAGTGTATAATTAAAGTGTATAATTAAAGGGTAAAACACTTTAATATACACTTATTCAATACACTTACTATTTGTGTCAGTTGTGAAACCCCAATAAAAATGGTGTTGTATAATAAATAAATAAATCTTTTAGTTTGATGCATGTGTGTGTGTTTGGGTGTTATTAATCATTTATATTAAACACACACTCTGTTAACAGACTATGGGCTTGGCTAACAGCTTATTTTATAAGAAAAAAATTGTATTTCGAGTAGATTTACTGCAGCATTTTTTTTTTTGCATGGCCGATGCCAAAATTTTGATTTATACATTTCCATATGAAATATTTTGCAAAGTAGTTACCATGTTAAAACGATACCATAATGATACAGAGCACTGGTTGTGAATAATGTATCAAATACATGCAAATCATGAACTGTATAGTGAGCAGCCAAAGTGGTGGCTGGTATAACACGATACATAATGAAATACAAGGGCTCAACCACCAACATACCTGGTTACGAACAAACAGCATTAACATGTTGACATCTGCACATTCATACAGTTTCTTTATGTTTACTATTCTAGGTCCAGTATAGTGGTCTGTGAGTTTGAAATTATATTATTATTACAATTAGATTAGGTAGTCATAAAACCATGAAAATTCCAAATAGTACTACTAGTAACACTTGGTCCAACTGCGTTTGGCAATTTAATATTGTATTCAAGATATTATATTTCAGTAGCTAAATTTAACTAATATTATAAATATAAGGGTGATTTTGTTTGTTTTTACACCATCAAGTGAGAACCACAACGGTAAAACATTTAATGAATAAAGTAAAAGAATATTAGTTAAGTATGGTTATTTTTTAGTTAAAAAAGCATTAATTTTGAAAATTGGTATGGTTTAAATGATTACAAAATCTCATTATAAACTATTCACTTAATTTAGAAAATAGAAGATCAAAATTTTATGTGATTCTTAATAATTATAAATTATAGTTTTTTTCATTAAAATAAACATATTTTTCTATAGATATGTAACATTTAAATAAGTGAAATGAACGTAATTGTGCATCGTCGTGTGGGGGGTGGAGTGTTTTTTGCATCTGCACTGTTCATAAAACACGGAGGCTTTGGAAAACACCTGCTCCGTGATTTATTATGTACGAGTTTGTTGCGGAGAACACTGAAATTAAACGGCCGCTGCAGCACAATGATTTTGTAGCATTAGCTAGAGTTGCAAATGAACAAGTATTGGTAGCTAAACGAATGATTCGTCATGCATTTGATCACCATAAATGTCTTTAGTAAGAATAAAAATATATCATGTACATCTGTTGCCGCTGTGTTTACTTACAATAAAGTTACATCAGAGTTGTTTTCTCTTCTGACTCTACCTAGAATATAAGTATTGTTTTGACGTAGAGAATAAATATAATGCTCATTTACGATAAAATAAAGCAGTTTTACTTTAAAATTATTTTGAAAGTATTTATTACATTATAAATGAAGGTTAATAATAAATTAAATTAAATTTTAAAGCCACCAATTAAATTAATTGGTGGTTTTTAGAAGTTTCATAAAATAAACTGCTTAAATTATTAAACACATGAAACATGTTAAATAATTATTATTTGATTTTGAATTACTTAAAAAAAAAATTAAAAAATTGATTTTTATTAATTTATGATTACAACAGTGAACATAAATTCTAGCAAATGCATTACACATTAGAACGCCTATATACCCTGTGCAGCCATAGATAGATGGGAAATAGAGTTTAATTGGATTGTCTAATTAAGCTGATAATCACACAGTGTTGCCAATACCTCGATAGCATCAGGAGTTCACGGTTAATGCCCACTTAGTGAACATTACAGGCGTCCCAATTATCCTAATTAGAGGTGCGTGTATTCTCTTATCTTCAGTAAACAAGGAAATCACTCACACAAAATTAGAAACAAAATTTAACAATGTTCTGAGTTTAGGTAAAAATATAAGTTTTTCGTTACATTTAAAATTAAACGCACTGCAATGGTGTACTAGAGTACCGCTACTAAATACAATTACAAATTCAACAGCTATTGGTAAAACAAGATTCCAATAACAGTGGATAGTTAATTTTAATTACATTTAATTACATTTACATTTAATTGAAAAATAAATGTAAACTTAAAAAAAAAAACAAGTAAACTATATTTTTTCTTCAAAACAATATATTTGAATTTCTTTTTCAAATTATAATTTACTAATTTTAATATTTTACCAACAAAACGAAAATTGGTAATATATTTATAAACATTGAATATATTTTTTCACTATTCTTCAGTATTAAAATAGTAGTTTCCTGGCCTGTATTTAAGATATAAAGTAGACATTTATTGTCGAATTATAAAAGGGCAAGGTAAAAAACGTTACTTTGTTTTCATGGTAGCACATAAAACCAACAAAATATCTTTTTTCGTTGATTTGATTTTTATAATGGCACCTCTACAACTTTGGTTAGCTTCCACTTAAAATACAAACTAATTCACAACTAAGAGGGAAATTTAAACGAAAATATATTATTCAAGATTACATTTGAAACTCAAGATTTTTATATTAAGCTAATTAACCTACTAACAGTTTATTTTATATTGAAAAAGGAAATTCTAAATCAAAATGATATAAAATCAAATGAAAAGCTTTCATTCCCTCACAAAAAATTGCAGCATTGCAAAATAAGAAAAAAGGTCACTATTGCCATCTGATGACGACTTATTTAGAAGGCTGCGAATACAGAGATTCATATA
Organism: Neoaliturus tenellus; assembly: GCA_030545055.2. Taxonomy (NCBI): domain Eukaryota; kingdom Metazoa; phylum Arthropoda; class Insecta; order Hemiptera; family Cicadellidae; genus Neoaliturus; species Neoaliturus tenellus. The sequence continues at coordinate 230,581,172 of CM061532.1, forward strand.
GGCCTAATTATTTAAGAATAAACATTAAATTTAAACAAATAATTTTCTTATTACTTATATTGTTATAAATTATATTTGTATAATATTGAAAAAAAATTATCACTCGGACCCTTTTTTCTGTCCGTGTACCCCACAGAAAGGAAACCCCTGAATACATGAATGTTGGTTTTTTTTATTAGACAATAGAAAATTTTGGTTTTACTGGTGAAAATGATTAACAAAATAGCTTCTAAATGTTTAAATAACTTATTTATTATCTTGTCCATAAAATGTCTAGTTTTAGGCTATATGAATTTTAATTGACATGTTACAACTGTAAAAATTAAAATTAATGTTTAATTTATTATATTTTATAATTTAGATATATAATTTAGTAGGTATATAAACTACATATAAAATTTAAATTGAAGAGTAGTTTATTACATTTTTGAAAATCTATTTTTCAAGATTGGATAAGTTAGATCAAATTATCATTGATAAACTGTATGTGTAAATAAAAGCCTACATATTTCAGTTTATTTTTAATATTTTTTTTTTCAAATGTGTTGCTATCAGTAAATTGGTTATCAGTTTATAAGACGCCGTCACTGCCAGGATATATATATATATATATATATATATATATATATATATATACATATATACATACATACAGTATGTACATATACTATATGTGTATATACATTCAATACAAAATCTAATTTGTGAACTTAAAAAAATTAAAATACAGAAATATTAAACTTCATTTGAAGGACTATTAGTGATTGTCATTTTTTACTATTATGTATTTTGCACCATTATAAGTTTTAATTAGTCATTATAACTACTTTTAAGCTAAGCTTAAAACATGAAAACATTTAGGGTGAATGACATTAGCTTATTAAATTTTTGTATGTGTTAGAAAAATATTTCTAAAATTTTCATGAGGATTCAAAATATTAATTAATTATAAATTTATATTAAATTTTACTAGATTTGGTAAATAAGTAGGGTTTGGTTACACCTATTAAAACTGATAGGTACTACCAAACTCGTAGTTTATTGTAGAAAAAATTTAGTTTTTTACATATTCAATTAGAAAGTGTTATAAAAGTATGTTTTTACCCATATAAAATAAGTATGGGTTATAAGTTTTAGCCTCATTTTCTAAAAGAGTATATTATTTATATTAAAAATCCATTTTATTATATGTTCAAATGTTATAGGGGAAAACTATATAAAGTCAAAGTGGGTATAATTTTGTTAGTAAATGTATGTAGTAAAACATTATATCAACACCTTTTCTAATTGTGGGAAAAAACTCATATAATGTCAAGAATTTTCTTATTTCGAGGAAATAAAGATCCTAAGAGGACCTCCAATTTAATGTAGTTTCCAATGTTCAGTTGACCAGGAATTTCCGGTCCAGCAAATATAACACAATGTCACATGATTTGGAAGCTCACTTTTGTAGGTTTCTTAATCAATCATGTTTCTAACATGGCTTCAATATTTTACCATTACACAGAAAATATTATAAATAAAAAATGTAATTTATTCTAAAAATAACTAATTACATTATACAAATGGAAAAACTTCATTTTTAATATGTTAATTTCATTTAAAACTCAATTACTACAGGACATTCTAAATGTGATGTTAAAGTTCCTAGCATTAATTTGCACAATTATTTATTACAATCATATTGAAATGGAAGTAAGGTCTATAGTTTTCTTAATCACTTCAATAATTTCATAGTTTATTTAACAATAAATAGTTAATGTATTATTGTACTATTTTACATATGTATATTAAATAATAGTGTAAAATAGTTTTTATTTAATGTGAAATTACAACATGTAGATTTTATTTACCCGTTTGCATTATTTTCCTGTCTCAAATTCTGGAAATATCCTTCTTAAATTTCAACCTGGTAGTCATAACATTTGCACTTTTTGTTCTGCATATTGTTATGTCGATAATTTTTTATTAAGTCCAAAAATTAGGGTACACAGTATATTCTTTAGACAAGTATATTTATGGTGTGCAAGTATTCTTAAATAAAAAAGAAGCTTGTAAGAGGTTATGTTTATAAATATATAACATAGTGTCGTAATAGGCCGTTTTTAATGAAATTAGGCTTTTAAATTTATCATTTATTTGAATTATTTTAATCTCACCTTAAACTTAATAAATACAAATTTTGTTTAATATTCCACGGATGATAAATTCAAAAAGAATAACCTTGCAAATGGATTCCCGGAGGTGTGATTTCGGAAATTCACTGAACAGGAATCGCAGAGCACCCAGTGGTCCTGTTCCTAAGTGGAGTTGCGTAAAACTTTTTATTTATATAGTAATATTTCGGAATTACATTGCATCTTACAATAAAGTAATGTAATTTTTATTGGAGCGAAATTATTATTCGAATAACATAAAACTTGTCATTTTTTTTATAAATGAACATTTTTTATCACAAATATCATTTTAAAATATGTGATAAGAATAAATAAGAATTGTGCGGTTACATATTTTTATTATTTTATATGTAATAATGTTCTTATGGCAATTCCCTTAATAATATGAGCTTTTGATTATTCAACTAAAAAAAGCAAAAATAATTACATTTATATTTGCCTAGTACTAAAGGACTTCATCCATGGAATACGATCAGTATGGGCTCATTTGAAGATATACTGTTTTTCTTAAAATAATATGAGCGTATTATATTAAAATTGTTTCCTTTACAGTATGTGTTTTGAAATTTCGCAAGTCATTGTCTAGTAAACATATTGTAAAATATTTCTCCTACTGTTAACATGAAAGATGCAGGCCTCCCCAAGGCTACCTGCCTAAATCATATCAGACCCTTCTCACTACAATGTGATTAATGAAATATTTTGAAATAAATAACACTCTGAGAAGTTAAAGGCTTGAAGAATCTTTATACCCTGATGTCTTTACATCTGACCCGTTAATTAAACAAATACAAGTTTCTTACAGAGTAATTAATTTTAACAAGAATGATTGATTTGCCTCTATATTTTTTTAAATTGTTTTAATTTGATATGACCAATACATAAATAAACTTAAAATGAAATAATCAATTTCATATAATTTAAATTGAATTAATGTACGTTTTAATGAAGGGAATATATTAGTTACAAAATATTTAGTAACGAGCAACTATTTCAATCTATTGATAATTAAATTTTTCAGATGGGTTTATAATAAATGTTCAATAATTAATAATGTTAAACAATGAATCCATATGTATTTTTATACTTTAATGAAATAATAAAATTATGGAGTAAAAATTAAACTGATGCATAAAATCACTCTGGATTTTATTGATTGAAGAGGGCCGTGCCTGCCGTGACTGGCTAGTGTTAGGTTAGCCAGTTCCTGTGTCATGTTTGTGTGGCTTGCATATTGGAATTTTTCGGTGGGAGACGTGTATAACTTTATTTTTACGATTTCTTATTTAAGTGTCAGTAAAGTATATTGAATAATAAGAAAAAAGAAAATGTCTAATGGTTTGACATTTTCCCTAATGAGAATAAGATATTATGTTGAGTGGTAACAAGACACTAAGATATGCTGCAGTGTAAAACAAATAAAACTTTACATGCGTAGATAGATGATCATACCTTGCTTATGCGATGTTTCATAGATACCCCGAGGAGACCAACAATTTGTTTAGTAAACTTGTAAAACTAGAAAGACAAGCTTGTTTCCTTCGCTCACTCGCTATAGGCCAAATGGTGCTGCTGATCTCTGGTCAAATTTATTGAACCACGGGTTGAAATTTTAACACGGTTTATTTCTACAGTTACAAGTTGATTTTCGTTTTGTTTAGCCACAAAAATGTCGGTAAGGATAACAGGATTTTTCGAAAGCTGTAAGATGGGAACAGGATTTTCCGCCAATCGTGGGACGAACTCCAATTCATTCGTGGTGGCCGAAAACTCCAAATAGAAGCAAACGAAAATAACCTTTGATAAGAAAAAACTTTGAATGTAAAAACAGTGCTTTTTTAGAGTATGTGATTTGTTATATTAGTTATAAGTTACATGCCATATCTCACCTTTGGTTTAATACTGCAGCCAATTACAAATGTCGAAGTCCAATATTGGAAATTGGACTCTACAAAAACAAAACTGGTGTAAGATTAAGTGATACATACAAATACATTGATGAGTTTCTTGCAGGTATTTAAAACAAAGAATGGAATTTGTATTTAAAATACGATTTTCCAAGACAATTTTAAAATAATTGTCCAATATTATAGCCAAATTACTATTTGATAACATTTACTATTTGCAACATGCTAAACTTTTTTGGTGAGGTTTTGAATCTAGAATTTTAGAAAGCTTCACAAATGCTTTTAAAGACGTACATTAATATTAATTAATTAAATTATAGCAAAAACAAAAAGTAAATAATTTAATTCAATGAATGTTGGGATTGTCTAATATCTGTAAAATAGCTTAAACTACAACAAACCAATGTAATCAGACCTATAATATTCTATACAAAATAAATAATAAATCCTATTGAAACTTTGCTTGGTATGCAGTTGTGTGACAATTAAGGAAACTGTACATTATGATTTTAAGGTAAGACAATATGTATGATTAAGCTCAAAAGGTGAAACTATTTTTCAATATTTAAAAATAACTTTTGGAAGTTGATAATGAAAACGACTTATTTGTACGTTATGCATATTACAATTGCAACTTTAAATAACAGCTTTCATAGAGATTTCCGTGTGGTATTTGAAAGTACCTAAACAATCTCGGCCTGTAAAAAGTGAGTAGACCAAGGGTGTTTTGGAAACAGAACATGTTTTCCGGCGATAACTCACCGCAGGCTCAGAGTGATTTACAGTGTCTGGTCTCCGTTATTGCTGCGTTATCGAATTCGACTATTACAAATAACTTCAATAAAACCATGGAGGTTGAAAGGGTATTGTAGAGCAAAGGTGCTACAGTAAGGTGCATTTCACGTACCTATTAATATTACCAAAGCTTAAAGACCCACAAATCATCTTCCTGGATTTTTATTCAGAAACATACAAGAATAATTTAAAATTCATAAACTTTACATGTACAAAACACATTTAAATGTCAGACGTCAAAACTGGCCCCCAAAGTCTAAAAGTTTTGTGAGTTAACGCTTTTAGATTTTTTTTTTAATATGCTTTTAATGAAAAGTTTGACTGCCTACCATTTCTGATTCGAAAGTCCATTTGAAGTAGGGTTGGGGCATTGTTTTTAGTTAAACATGGTAAAACTTTTCTTGTAACTTTGCATGGGCTGCCTCAGTTATTGCTAAAAGTCATCATGTATCGCATGTTTGGACAACAATAGGGAATGGCAAATAAAGAGTTAAAAGACAACCTTTAACGTCATTTTAAAGATTTTGTTTCACTTTTAAACACCAAGAGAACAACAAGAACGGAGGTAAGTTAAATTATAATATTCATGATTGTAAATATTTATTACGTCAGAGGTCCGGTTCTAGAGCGTTATAATTTGCCTAATTCAAGAAGTTATGATTTACAGCTTAATTGTCCAACGGTCAGGGAATATGACGTAGACTTATTATAAGAGTATTGTGGTACAGTACTTAAGCAAGATAAGCCTACATCTGCAGAAATAATCCCCTATCATCCTAGTGTGATTTCCATCTCAATGGTAATTTACTGATCGATACAAACCTATGCGTCGAGTCAGTAACGCCCGCAGCTGTATACTGTAGCTCTCCGAATTAACTTGCCTTTGTGCTCAGGAGATGGATGTAACTTAGTCTCTGTGACTGCTTTGTGTACCTAAGGCCTTAAAGGTAAACTTTTCCAACGATACATTGATGTGTAGCATTACGAATTAAAATATTCTGTTTGTGGGGATGGTTAACTGTATATAATTGTTATACCCAGATATCAAAATAAAAATAATGCTTTAAAAAATTGAGTATAAATGAAATTTGATTGTTAAACTAAAAAATATGTAATTGTGAAAATTTTCTTTAACGAGTAAACAAACTCTGTACCCAAAATAAACTAAACTAGTTGCTGTACAAAATGTTTGGAGTTCCTTTAGCTGACAAACTATAAGCTTATTACCGAATTACTGGTTCTTCATCTGAATACCCCATTAAATAATGAATTGATCAGAAAATTCAACAAACGAACAAAACAAACACACATTTATACTTAGGAACGTTGGCTGACACCAGATGATGGGCTTATCGTTACGTGCTTCTCTGGTTTGACGAGACTACAATCTCCTAGAAATTGTGGAAACATGAAGTCTGAGCTGATGATAGGAATATTGAAACCAGCGATGATAAAATACTAAAAGAAACTCGACAGACTGAAGCCATGCTGAATAGGTCCTCATGGTAACATACCCTAATTTTGAAATATTGCCATCCTTGTAGGGGGTTACAATTTAGTTTGTTAAACAATTCGGCAGAATATACATTTTATAAAACCTAAATGTTATTATTGTGAATAATTTAATTCTTATTTTACCGACAGAATTTTATTTTATTTTACAAATTGGATCAAGATAACTGAATGTTTGGTTGAATTCCGACCAGTGCCCAATTCCTTGTACTTATTCATCTATAAAATTTATTTCAAACATTCATAATTGAAAATCAAAGTATTTGAACACCTTATCATAGATTAGCCATTTTAACAGTATAAAACAAATAAACACATAAAATATAACATATAAACATATAAAAATATAAAACTAGAATATAGAAAATATAAAAATAGAAAATATAATTTAAAATCTAAGTAGTGGAAAAAGGGGGCTGCTGGCTCACTTCAAGGTCACCTGAGGGATGACGTCATCGAGGTCAATGACCTCACCGATGACGTCATCGATGACGTCATCGATGACGCAATCGATGACGTCATCACCAATGACGTCACATCCATGACGTCACACCCATGACGTCACAGAAATGACGTGCTGATGACGTCATCACCCCTTACGTCACCAAAATGACGTCATCGATGTCACAAAGGTCAAGGTCACGCTGAAACCTAAAATTTTTTGGCACTTTTGCTGTTTCTCGCACTACGCTCCGAGTTTCAGTCCGGTTCCCATGACCTTGACGACTTGGAGCGAAATTAGACGAGAAACAGCAAAAGTGCTGAGGAAACTGCAAGTTTGCAACGTGACTCTGCCTAAACCGTCATGTGACACCGCTCGGGTGACCTTGAAGTGAGCCAGCAGCCCCCTTTAGACCAGTACTACAACCGCGATGTGCACCCTACGACAGACACCGAGCGACTGACTGTCTGGCCCCGCGCACTCTAGGTATATGGGAAGTGGTGGGGGAACTGCGATGACCTCGGGAAACTTGAAAATGTCAAGCCAGGTAGCACCGTTTTGGTGCTACCTTAAATTTACATGTTAAAGTGTGATGACCTTGAGGTTGACTGTGAACCTGGGGCTTAGGATTGTGTTTAACAGCTTGACGTTTTCGCCAGAGTTCAAGTGTGGTGACATTGAACTGGTTAAAATCAAAACTGCACAGCAGACTGCACAACACGGATGTGCATCCTACGACAGCCGCCGAGCGACTGACCTCCGGGCCCTGCGTACTCTAGATATATGGGGAAGTGGTGGGGGAAATTTTAAGGTCATTTAAACGGAGTTTAAAAAAAGTTAAAGAGTAGAAAGACTACTCTTGTGAGTCTATAGCGATTTCATTGATAGTGAGTGCTTCGGTATGCCAAGTTGATCTGTATTGACACGCTCCTAAATAATGTTTGCAAAAACCTGCAAAATGATTGTTGCACAATTTGCAGCCAGTTAGCTGTTTTAGTTTGAATTCAATGCAACGTTCAGGGCAGCAAGTGTACTTATGCCCTCTCATTTGGTACACATGGAATGTCTTCAACTTCGGTTTCGGCTTCTTCCAAGACTTGCACTTACACATGCACTGACCAAAAGCTTCACATGTTCT